>JASTWQ010000020.1:1200000-1534397 GCA_035220615.1 Leptothorax acervorum | reverse complement strand
CAGGGCCGAAACTAAAAAGGTTGTAGTCACCCGCGAAACTTTGACTTAAGAGGGGAACCTGCTATAGAACGGTTCAAAAAGCATAATTTTTGCGATTTTTTTTCTCGGCTACAATAAAACGAATCTTTTCTAAACTTCTGGGGTGTTTTAGTACACATTTTGACATTAACAAAAAATTTTTTATACAAAATATTGATCTTAATATGAAATGTTTAGCGATATTTACAACGCCTTTTTTCATCCTCGTACACTCTAGCGTGCGTAATTTGTGTCTGTAATAAAAAAACAAGAACATTTCTTTATTTTCATGTAATTACCTTCTATGTAAACCTAAAAACTTTTTTAAATATCGAAAATTAAACAAATTGTGAGACTGAAGAAAAAGTTTTCACTTCAGTTTTTCTTCAAAATCTCACAATTTGTTAAATTTTCGATATTTAAAAGTTTTTTAGGTTCACATAGAAGGTATTTAATTACATAAAAATTAAGAAATGTTTTTGTTTTTTTGTTACAGACACAAATTACGCACGCTAGAGTGTACGAAAATGAAAAAAAGGCGTTGTGAATATCGCTAAACATTTCATACTAAAAATCAATATTTTTGTATAAAAAATTGTTTTGTTAATGTCAAAATGTGTACTAAAACACCCCAGAAGTTTAGAAAAAATTCGTTTTATTGTAGCCGAGAAAAAAATCGCAAAAAATTATTCTTTTTCAAGCGTTCTATAGCAGGTTCCCCCCCTTAACAAAACTCGTATAATTTATAAGAAAATATGTTATATCATACATCGTTGTATTCCTTAGAAAGAACACTACAACTTTTATTATATCAGAATATTCACATTACAGTGAAAAGTTATGCATACCACTCCGTTCTCTAACATGGATAATTTTTATAAGCAATCACTACGCTCACAATAGAGTTCAATTAAAACCATTTAATTTGATATTATATTTGTTCAGTCTATCTCCTGCAGTTTGCGAGATAGAAAGGGATGGCCACTTATACGCGGACACCCTGTATAATCAGCAATTCACTTCTCCGATAACTCTGCAGAAAGTTTTTCCGTATCGCATTGCGCTTAAAGATATTATTACAGGATGCGTATTCTACGGTGTTCAAACTTGCGACTACAAGAGCTTCTCTAGAGCTTCCGCTCAAAATTCTAATATCACATTTGCATCTGTATATATACAAATGTTTATATATAGTTTTATTTTTAGACGTCATATAAATCTTGTCGAGATGTAACTGCAAGCTGGAATGGTGGCAAGATATAAAAATCGACATAAAATTCAATGCTGTCAAGAATGTCATCAAACGATATCAAAAAATACGTGAAGCCGATCAGTTTTGTGGTATGCTTATGGACGGTATACCGTTTGCTCTGCGCATTGGTAAAACTTGCAAAACTGCCAAAACTACATTGGAATAATTTGCCGTAGAGTGGCCAACAATGACGCACGGAAAATCAGCGTTTCTCGATAAACATTAAAACGCTGTTTACAATCTTTTATTTAAAAAATTTAAAAAATTTGGGATTATTCGTAGTTTTAATCGCATGTAAATCAAATAAATACCGTTACAAAAACACCAGTCGATGCATCAGCGCTTGTTTTACATGCAGTTTAAATAGACTGACGGCTGAACGATTGTCATATCTCTTACCTTAAGACAACAATGTCTAACTCGAAAGATAGAGCAAGAATAAACAAAATATAGAAAGATGTTTGTGGTCAATGATCATTCTACTATCGTTGGAATTTACGGTATAGAGTTGATTTTGTATATCATCTCTAGCCTCCGTTCGGAGGCCACGTTTTAGCAAATTAATTGCGACCTATTTTGCGACCACAATCGCTGTCGTCCGATGAAAGGGGGAGAGGAACGATTCGGACGAACCGCTCTCTCGAGCCTGCTCGTTTCTTTCAAAATATCGCTTTGCCGTTTTGCCGGAGAGCGCTCAACAGTTCGTAACGATTTACTAGAAAGTCGCGTGTTTCAACGTCGAGCGCGGCAGGTGAATGACGCAGACGCACTCCCATCCGCAAAGCACGATGATTAAAATACAGTATGCCAGGAGTAAATTTTACATTATACGCGAATATATGAATCGAAAAATAATGCGCTTTAAACTGTCGCGTCCATCGAGCGAGCGATTGCAGTTAATGCAGTTTTCGAGGAATACCGATCAATTCTACTATATGCGGTGGATACACTTCGAGTTTCGTTTCACACGGGCAATAGGCCTGTTATTCGTTTTAGCTCAACTTCTCGCACGGTTCATCTTTCCTCTTTTTCTTTTCACGTTGGAGAGAAAAAGAGAAAAGATGAACTGTGCAAGAGAAGTCCTAAAGAGAACTAAAACGAACAGGCCTTAAGTCATCGGATGCGGAAAAAAATACCGAGCGCCGCTGCCCCCCCCCCCCCCCCAAAAAAAATTATATATTCGTGATTTGAAAATATCTTTAGTTTTTCAACGTGGACATCTTGAAATAAGATTATATTGCGTTAAAGAAAGAAATATTGCGTTAAACGAGGAAAACTTGCTTGAATGAAGTCATTTAGGTATATATATAGTTTAACCAAGAAAAAGAATGTTAAAATAACACGTTGAAATTCTTATAAGAAGATTTATTGTTTCATATATATACACGCAAGTTCACTATAATCTTCTTATAAGAATTTCAACTTTTTATTTCAACATTTTTCTCTTGATTGAACTATATATAAATAACTTTATTCAAGCAAGTTTTCCTCGTTTAACGTAATATAATCTTATTTCAAGATTTCCACGTTGAAACTAAAGATATTTTCAAATCAAGAATATTTTTTTTCTGTGTGTGACTCATTCCGAGCTAGCAACGTTGACCCTCTTATTAATGCCGCCTATATCGCCGCGATCCCCACGTATCTTTACTCGCTCCGTTTCTTTCTCTATGTTTCTCGTCATGTACGAGCTTCCTTTTACCAAATCAGATCGATCGTGTCGTATATCGGCGTTTTGTCGGTATCTTTATTACCGCGAAACGCCACGAAGAATAACATTGGGTATTCCGCATATATTTAATGAGAAATCGATGAACCTGACAGCGATTCAATCTTTTCAGAATAAAGGCCATCACACACAAAATGCATAACGTCGCATAAGCATAGCATAAGACCGCTGGACCAATGAGCATCTTATGTAAATTAATATGGCGACTTTATGCTGGATGCTCATTGGTCCAGCGGTCTTATGCTATGCTTATGCTACGCTATGCATTTTGTGTGTGATGGCCTTATGACAACGTCGCGCGGTTTTATCAAATGGTCCTTACTCTCTTTCTCTTTCTCTCTTCTCTGGTTATTAATAGCGTCGTAAAAACGGGCACTTTACATGTTCCCATTCTGACAAATCTCTCGCGCGAGCTGTATCTTCTGTATATGTAATAGAAATTTCTCAAGAAGATATTTTCTCGCGTTATCGTAATATCATACAAGGTATTTATTTCAATATCATAGCGGCTTGACTCTGCGTGTCCGCATCTCATTTGAATTCATTGATCTCTAGTGTCGCGACGGTCATTGAATCATGTTTGAAGGTTCCGCGACCTGCAAAAATACAGATAACGCGTATGGAACATTTTGTTACACGCCAATTGTCGGGAATCGATGTCGTTCGGGAGTAAATACGCGATTCTTATCGCGCCATATCACGCGTCGCGATATTAATGGCATACTCCGCTTTGTCGCGATGAGCCGCGACATGAACGTTAATTTACACAATGAAACAACTCCTCTCTGCCTTTGTTATCTGCCTTTCCGTTAGAGAAATCTATCATTGGGAATTTATTATTCGCATGCCTATCAAGAGACATGTCTTGCACAAAGTCACGTGGAGCGCTATACATTGTTAATTTTAAGCGCTTTAGCCTTGCAATTAGTACAAAAGCGTTTCACTCCGTTTCTGTGGCATTCATGGAACGCCATGCACAGAATTTCTCACCGTCCTTTATTTATCTCCGTATATAATAATTACTAATCGACTTGTAAATTGGCTTGTATGCGCGCGTTATGGTGTTAATAAAGTCATTATGGGAAAGCGTGACAGTTCCCATATCCTACGTCCTACACAGAAAAAAAGAATATTCCTGATTTGAAAATATCTTTAGTTTTTCAACGTGGAAATCTTGAAATAAGATTATATTGCGTTAAACCGAGCGTTATAAATGAAGAAAACTTGCTTGAATGAATCATATTTATACATGAGTTGAACCAAGAAAAAATAGTTGAAATAAAAAGTTAAAATTCTTATAAGGAGATTATATCTATTGTTTCGTATATAAGCAAGATCACTATAATCTTCTTATAAGAATTTCAATTTTTTATTTCTACATTTTTTTCTTGTGTGTGGTTGAACTATATATATAAATGATTCATTCAAGCAAGTTTTTCCTCGTTTAACGCAATATAATCTTATTTCAAGATTTCCACGTTGAAACTAAAGATATTTTCAAATCAAGAATGTGAAGAGTGATGATATATTCTATACGTGATACATTGAAACATCGTGCGATATTAACGTGCGGGAAATGGAGAGGGGGAAGGAGAGTGAGTAAGAAACTACGCTCTCGTGTGCCACATTGATGTAACGTTAACAAACAAAGTTATAACTCTCAGAGTTCTTTATTTCAATTTGGCTGATCGTACGGTTCAGCATATGGCAAGCAATGCACAGCTCGCCTGAATCCGCGTAGCGCGGAAGTGCGAGAAGTGTAGCCCGAAAAGTATCTACTCCAGATTCAAATAGAATAAAGCTGCGAGAATGCGTCGACTTTCACTGAGAAACCCGTAGGATATTTGGATGCTTTCCAATATAAGTATACCTAGCGACACCGCTCCACAGTGGGCCAAGAGCTGGACAAAAATCCATTTTTGCACTTGTTTCTAAATTTATTTTGCAATATATTTTTGTTTTCCTTACTTCTTGAGATAATACTTTCCATAAGCATAAGGTCTTCAATGGTGTTCTTGTTCTCATTCAGTACTGACAATGTAAATCACAATTAAAATTGCGCAACTCTCATACAGAATATATATGTGCTTATTTTATAATTATATCGTTGAATGTAAGCCTTGGGGCTTATTTGGGGAATATTTTCAATATAACTGTTTATTTTTAATGGGAAAAAAGTACAGCTTATACAATAATATTATGAAAAAACTTTGGTTTTTTGATGTAAAACGTAATAAAAAGAAAATTTATCATTTTTCTTTTAATATATTTTGAGTGTTCCACATCGTTCCACTTGGAGACCACATGCATTTTGTTAGTTGATACTTGAACTTCAAAATCACGCCTGATTTTTGTGCGCTCACGTGCGCTTTCAAAAATGGCGTAATAGTTAATCCGTTTGTGCCTGGTGGAACGTAATATCCTGATAGTCCTTCAAAAATTCATATCTTCCACAAAAATAAAGATAGCGACTTCTTTCTGGGCTTATTTTAAAGGTAAACGTAAGGGGTATATAAAAAAAAATCGCTACTTAATTTCAAAATGGCGGATTCAATGTGGCGGACCAAAATGCTAAATTTTGTTGTATTTACATGTACGTCGGTATATATAAGTTCTTAAGATCGCTGATGACGATTTTGCAATAAAAATTCCAAAATTTAAAATTGCGGATTCAATATGGCAGACTAAAAAAACGCCCGCGCCGCGCGGCGCCGCGCCATCAGCAGAGGCCAAGCCGCGCGGCGCGGGCGTTTTTTTAGTCTAATCTAGTCGGGCGGCAGCGATCCCGTAATTGGTTCCAAGACAACAGTTCCGTCTAAAAAGTTGAGACCACTTCCAAAAGATGTTATCGACCTTTTAAAACTGCCACAAGCACCTACACAAGAAAGAAGTTCTTTTTCGGAAAGTGTTGACAGTTCTTCTGAAGAACGTGATCAAAACAATTCTGATGACGATTAACATTTTCCGGACAAGAGCTTCTTAATGAAATCAAAAATATAAATACTAAGTAAAAACCAGTTTTTTTACACACACACGCGCGCGCGCACCACACACACACACACACGCGCGCGCGCGCGCACACACACACACAGGCACACGCACACGCACACACACACACACACACAGACACACGCACACGCACACACACACACACACACACACACACACACACACACACACACACACACACGCACACACACGAACACGCACACGCACAAACACAAGCACACACACACACAGGGATCAAATCCTCGCCACGTCCGCGTCGTTGATCCTGGGTAATGCCGAGAGCGGGGATCTAACGGACATTTTTGAGATTAAATTCGAATTCAGCGACCTCAAAAACCCTCTGTAAAAATGCATTTTCTCATTTACATGAGGTTTTGAATTTTGTCCAGCTTTTGATCGGTTTCGGCCCACTGTGCGCTCCCGTAAAACCGATTACGCGAAAACCACCGAGAATTCGTTCCTCGCAACGTGCGACGTGCGTGTGTACACGTATACGCGATGCTGTTCGCGTAATGCGTATACATATATGTATAAGTATTATCATTTATGTACATTGTATGCACACCGCACACCTTCCGCGCCGTGCGAAATTTTCATGAAACAGGTGGCAACAGCGCTCGGGAAGTCTGCCGCGCGCGGCCGCGGCGGTGAGAGACAAGACTCGAGAGAGGGAAAAGAGCGCACGCGTTCGATCGGCATGACGACGGGATGAGAGGCGAAAGAAAGAGAAAATAGAATCTATTCAATGGTCGTAAAAGACGTACTCTCGAAACGTCGCGCAAATTTAAGAGAGAAAAAAAATGTATATCTACATTAAAAGTAAATCAAAATGATGTACCGAGAAAAATATGAAGCAGCAAAAAATATGATATACAAAGAAACAAGAGAGGAGGATAAGAAATAAGAGAGAGAGAGAGAGAGAGAGAGAGAGAGAGAGAAAGAGAGACAGACGACAAAATAGAGAAAGAGAGAGGCTAACAATAAGATAGAGATAACGAACATAGCGTGAGGACGAATGACGAGGAAATGTATAAAGAGTATCGGAGGACTGAGAAAGGCAC
Organism: Leptothorax acervorum; assembly: GCA_035220615.1. Lineage (NCBI taxonomy): Eukaryota > Metazoa > Arthropoda > Insecta > Hymenoptera > Formicidae > Leptothorax > Leptothorax acervorum. Next base: position 1,527,328 of record JASTWQ010000020.1, on the reverse strand, counting down.
GCGACGTTACTCAGTACTCACCTTAGGCCTGTAAGGCCTCTATCAACCTCTAGCAACCTGAAATATATAGATAAAAATCTATAAAAATATCAGAAGATAGGTACAACTATAGGTAAGAGAATTGCTAAGTTTCAAATTTTTCCGATCGCTATTGCATTCATACTAAAATCATTTGCTATTTGATTTTAATAGGAAAATTCAAGTGCTCTGCGGCACGTGTTAAAATTGAGATAGGAAGCTGCGCTTTTGCACAGATTTTTTTTTATTTATTTTGAGCCTTCCAAACCGTTCGAGCAGTCAAAATTTAAAATTACCATTTTTAAGGACCACTCTAATATATATATATATATGTGTATACATAGACACATATACTAGTATCGAGAACCAACTCAAGTTCCTTGTAGAACCTAGAGAACTAGCAGCGACCGGCAGAGACTGCCGTGTGCTTGTTAGAACTCTCCGCTCCGCTCCGCGCGTAGCCTAGTAGCTCTTGTTGCAAATATCTCAAATAATATAAGATATTTCAAAAAATTCATAAGAACATTTTTTGTAGATATTTGTCTGTTCTACAACTTTGATCTGTACAAAAATTTCGAAATTTATCGTATTTGTGGAGAAAAACAAATTTGTTTATAAATTGTTAATAAAAAACATACTTAGGGATAGCGGAAAATGGCGGAATTTGGATATGTTGTTCAGTATATTTTTCTGAACACAATGACGTAATAAAACCTTGTGTTGCAATTTTTTCTAGGTCTAATCGTAATTTGACTGGACTAAAACTTTACATCTAAAATCTAGGCAACCATGGATGCACTCAACTTTTTGATAAAGCAACCTAATACGGTTGGATTGTGAATTAAATAAGCTTTTATTTGATATAAAATTTGATTAAATAACTGATGAGGGTATATTAATAACACTTACTCACCTGTTTATACCTGGCAACCCCATAGCTGCGCAGAGGGGAAAGTTATAGGTAACCTTTATTTTTCCAATTCCTTCGGGTATATTCTCTCAACTAATGCACAATTTTTATAAATAACCAATCGAGAAAGTTGATCGAATAAATTTAATTAAAAATTTCCTCATTTAACATTATCCGGACCCGATTTAGCTCGGCAACCTATTTGCGATGTATCAATGTATATGTTATCTAGCATATATTTTGTATCATTCATAAATAACAAATGAGGGAATAAATTTCTTATACCGGATCTTAGACTATCAATAAAAGCTCCCGTGAGCCAATTAAGACTCTTATTAGGAATATGTATACAAAAAATTAAGTTAATCGGACGAATGGTGAGGCAGTTATCATGCCTACCGTCTTGAAAAGTGGTGTTTCGAGAAAAATGCACGCACTCGCTATATATTTTGGTATTTTTCATTGTTAGTGTATGTTTTCTTTCCTGCAATACACTCTTTGCAATAAAAAAAAGATTCAACTTAATCGGTCTAATAGTTTTCTTGCAATCCCTCATAATTATTGAACCACTTTTCAGAAACCGAGAAACGGATATGACCCCTTAATTCAAAGAAATATTTAAGAGATTTGAGAAAACATTTTAAATTCAGAAAAATATTTTCTCAAATCTCTTTGATATTTCTTTGAATTGGAAACTAATAAATTCATATTGAAATCAATTTTCTTGCAAACAATAATTTTTTTTTAGTGTGCTTGTAGGTCTTACAGGTACGTATGCCTAAAAGACATCGTAAAGACATCGTTGAGATAACTTTTGGACATACGTGTTTAAAAGACATTTTAAAAGACGTCTTTACGACGTCTTTTAGACATACGTGCTGTCTGGGTCGCTATATTTTGATTCTCATACGCTCTCTCTCTCTCTCTCTCTCTCTCTCTCTCGCCATCATGATTTAATTACTCTATTCTATAATTCTATATCCTAATCCATGAAAATCATTTTCCAGTATTTCATATCGCTCGCAAGCGGCTAGCCCGCCGATTTGCATGCATTGTGCAACCAGCAGGAATTTGAAGCGTCGAGGACCGACTTGGATTTCTTATCGGGTATTCGTATTTTGTTCTGACGGAACGAATTTTGAGCGTCACTCGGAACAGAAGCGTCTAGATAAACGATAGGTTGACACGAGTTGAAATACTTTTGTTTGCGCTCAAGTGTCCTCAATCCGTTACGCAACGTTAGTGCGACATAAAACAATGTGAACACCTTGCCTCGAACAATCCACGATGCTTCACGAATCGATGGGTTTGGTACACAAAAATTCGATCGCATTGTCGACTATTGCTGTATTGCCCTGATATAACCGAGTCGTTTTCTAAAAATATCCTTACGTCAGGAAGATACGAACAAGATGTGAAAAGCGACACTTTGTTATGTATCAGCTCCGGGAGGGGGGGGGGGGGGGGGAGAATCGTTTATCATCGCAAGTAGTACACACTTGCGATAAGCCGATAGATTAGTAACGACTGCGAGGAGGAAATTTGCCTCTCCGACTGTTTTATACATCCACACCCTCAGAAAAGATTTCTGATTACTAGACAAAAAGTATTCTTGACACATTTAATCTCATTACAACCTGAAGTAGCATGAAAATAAAACAATATTTAGATTCAATCAATAATTCCTATTCTCCTCTCGCGAATAAAATAAGATTGACTTATTATCTTGAGACTAGAGCAACATATATAAATTTAAGCTTATATATTCTTGCATGTAGAATAATTCTTTACTTGATGTTATAGCTCGCGATGTTTAAAATAAGATTGATTTACTATCTTGGGACAAGAGTAACATATATAAATTTAGGCTTATATATTCTTGCGTTTAGAATAATTCTTTACTCGATGTTATAGCTCGCAATGTTTAAAATAAGATTGATTTACTATCTTGAGACAAGAGTAACATATATAAATTTAAGTTTATATATTTTTGCATTTAGAATAAATCTTTACTCGATATTAGAGCGCGCGATGTTAGCGCCATAATATTTGGCGCGATGTGTGCTACTGTCTTTTGTCGACGCCAAACCTCACCCAACGTCGCGTAGTTCAGTATACGCGGATCGCAGCGCGATTTCGCGTATCGAATATCGTCCCGCATTGATTTCCCGTTGTCGCGTAACGTGTAAAAGTGTGCGTCGTGCAACTTCAGGAGTGCCGTGCAAAATATGCCATCGTCTTATTGAGACGATTACCGTGACCATACCGATAACATAATAGAAGGTTTGTTTGCGTCGCATGCCCCAAGCATGCCCCAACATGTTCCTACTCACTCCAACGTACTTCATTGGAATGCGTTGGAGTGAGTAGAAACATGTTGGGGCATGCTTGGAGCATGTGACGCGAACAAGAGAGTGCGTCGTGCACGGTCAACGTCGGGAGTACGTGCCGCGCGATCGTCGTATCGGGACGGTTACCGTAATTAGTCGTGTTTCTCTGTGTCGTGTTTCTTTATACCTATAACATCCATCATTAGAACACATGATGGATCTCACATACATAACTGTAGAAGACATATTAAAGGATATGGAGATGTCGCATCTCGAATCTTATTTCTCAAGTAAGTATATATGTATATACATATTACATATGTATGTATGTAATTGGAAGTCTAATATTTTTTTTATTATTATCAGATTTTGGACGATTTTAATTCTTTGCACTCTCTTATTGCCAAATATGCTTGTGTCTGGAAGACAAGCAGAATAATATCTTGGTAAAATGGCCCTTAATCAGTAAAAAATTGGAACAGCTTGTAATATTGCAGGATGATATTGTACCTTATAATGATGTGAAGGACTTTGTACCTTACTTGCAGAATGAGGATTTATCTAATGGTGAGTGTGATCAGAAGATGATTATTTTATGTAGAAAATTTTATGTGGTATGATTCGTAGCATAGAAATTATAGTATATGTATATAGAAACTACTTTTTTAAATATAAATTTTTTATCTTGTTTTTTCTCCACAGATGTTAGAGATTACATTTTATTAAACATCTTATCTATTATATGTAAGCCAACAGGCAGAGTTAAAGTTGGAAAAAAAGTACTTAAGCCATCAGTGGAAGAGGCAAGAGAAGCATTTATTCAGAAAGTAGCTGTAAGTATGAGAAACATTTTTAAATTATCTTATTATTTTGTTTCTCTTATTTCTGAAGGTTAATAATTTTTGGTTATCATTAGATTGGTGGTGATGTATTGAATGTTATGAAAGGACGGAATGAATATTATGCCTCTATCAGTGCTACTGTCCAGCCTTATATAATTGTTGTCGGAAATGTGGAAGATTCGATTACTGCTGCGTACGTCTGCATCAACAACACTCTGTAGAAAGTAGGAAGTGTTTTACAAGCTGTTGACGTATGTTTTAAATCATTTTTTGCTCTTGATGCTGAATATTAAATTCAAGCATATCATTTATGGTTATTTATTCAGAGAGCTCTGTATGACATTTATTTGTTAGGCGAACGCTCAGTTACAAATGTAACTACACTCATTGGTCGTTTAAATCAAATGATAGTTTAATTTTTATTATATTCTTATAAGAAAAGATTATTTATGGATATTGATTTTCGATTTGCTGCTTACTTGCGATCTTTTCTTTACTATACTAAATTTTGATATGTTTACTTTTTTTGTAATTACTTTTTTATCAAAAAAATATTCAATATAAATTTTTAGTACAGTAAAACATCTTATGTTGATATTAACATAAAAGAAATAAGTTTCATATTGACATTTTTATTTCTTAATTTAATCATATTATATAAAATTCGTCTACGTTAAAAAAATATTACTATTTTATTATATACTTATTAAAATAAATATGTTTAAGTGCTTTGTTTGTAACATAGATTATAATACAGCAGATGCTGTTCTTGGTCATATACGTTTTTTTCATTCAAATGAAATAGCTCAGAAACGATTAGTATGTTGTTGGTGTAATTGTATACGAGTTTTTAATAATCTATCAGCTTATAGAAAGCATGTTAAAAGCCATGAATTAAAAAGTTTTAATATACAACTTGAGTGTACTTCCTCTCACATTTTACATTTAAATGATAATAAAAAAGATTTGACTTAGATACTTTAAATAATTTAATTCAAGGCTTTTATTATGGTCCTTCTGAATAGCATAGTAAACCTCCTTTTATAACTAAAGATAATAATCAACGAATTAGATTGGCCTTCTCAGCTAGTGAAATGCGTTGTTTTACTCGTTATTTTGGCATAATGATTGGCGATTTAATTTCTGACAATAACGCTGATATTTGGAAATTATATCAAACTGCTCGTCAGATTATTGATATTTTAACTGCACCTTTTATATCTATTACAGTACTTTCATTATTAAAAAATCTTCTTAAACAACATCATTCACTCTATTTGGACTTGTTTGATAAAAATCTAACGCCTAAGATGCATATAAATATGCATTATCCAAACATTATTCCTGAAATAGATCCTCTTGAGCCACTATCATGTATTAGAATGGAAGCTAAACTTAAAGAAGATAAACAAATTGCCCATTTGTCCGCTAACAGAATCAATTTACCCTATTCTATTGCTAAAAGGCACCAACTTAAATTTTGCTGTCGATTACTAGCTGGGAGAGGTTTATCTTTAAAAATATCACTTTTATCTGTACAGACTGTCTTTGTAAGTAAAGTGAAAGAATTTTCTAATTTTTGTCATATATTACCTGAAGATATAACTGTCGTAAAATGGAATATTGTAAAATAGATTAAAATTAATAACTCTTATTATGAGAATGGCATGTTGGTTGTTGTAAAGTGGGAAAGAAGTAAAAATCCTCAGTTTGGTTATATTCATACAATATCTGTATCCGGAGATAATATTGTACATTTTTTACTTAAAAATCTTACCACAATAAGTTTTAATACTCATTTCCATGCTTATGAAATTAATTTCACTGATCAATGGCACTATTTAAAATTTGAAGATTTAGCTATCCATACAGCAACCAACATCAGAATTACTGCAAATGGTCAACAATTGGTTCCGTTCCGTTTTAATCTTTATTGATTTCTCTATAACATACTAATACGTTTTTTATGCAGATTATTGATTGTTTTTATGATTTATAGATTGTAATTAAACATTGTTTACTTGTACATGATCATAATAAAACGTAACCAAAAAATATCTATATTTTCGCTCATAAAAAACCTTTACTTTATTCTATCCCCAAAAATATCTTGAATGAATAACACATGATTCCTGACAATCTACAATTTTTTTTTCTCGCAAGAATAAAATAAGATTTCCTTCAGATAGGTATATTGTTAAATCAAGAATATTATGAGATTGACACCTATTTGTATCCATTTGAGAAAATTAAAGAGGTAGCCCAAAGATTATTTTATTCTAGATTTAAGAATCTTCTATTGTACCTCAAATCTTTATAAACGGATAGCATCAAGATTATTTTATTCTAGATTTAAGAATTTTCTATCGTATCTCGAATCTTTATAAAGGAATTGCATCAAGAATATTTTATTCTAGATTTAAGAATTTTCTATTTAAGATTAAAATATTCTCTCTGCAACACTAAATATGATTGGTACTATATAGATCCTATTTTATTCTAGATTGAAGGGTAATAGCATTGTATCCAGAAATCTTTTCTGTGGGTGCAGGATGTTTTTCTGATCCTATTGGTATGTATATACCGTCTTGTCGATAATTAACATTTGCCCGGCGATTATCAATAATTAACGTAATTCGGTACGATAATTTTGCGCAATTGTAATCTTATCAGCGTTCGTTCACCGATCACTATCGGGGTCTCGGACTCTTTGTTTAACTCGAGTGTTGATGTCAATCGTCGCTACAGAAAAGCCGCAGAACGGCGTAAATGTCGAGGGAATAAAAATTGAAAAGCTAGACACTTCAGACGGGGCGTTTACGTCTTAGACGGGGTGAATTCGCGCGGCTCGCAAGGTGTACAATATCTATAATGCGAATTATTCAGGATGCGGATTGCTCCGGCCGCATGCTGCTTACTATCCTGGCAGCGTGGGTGACGACGGCAATGATAGCCTCGATATTTCTGCAATGGGAGCACATGTTGATCGTTTTGGTAATATTGACGCTACTCTTCTTCCTGGTTTGCGGTTACACCGTCTATACAGTGAAGAGAACCCACGCGAGAATTCTGATCGAGCAGCAAAGAGCGGCGATCCGGACTATCTCGGACATCACTGCCAGTCGCAGACAGGTACCTTTCTCCGACTTATTATTATTAAACGACAATAATAAGATCCTGCAGATCTGCAGCTGTCGCAAATCGTACATAGAGAAAATATTACAGCATAAATTATAGACGTGTGAAAAGTGTTACAATATCTCATTGTAAAATGTCGAAATTGGAGTTGTATTTATCAAAATTGGCATCCAATTATATGCACATTTTTATTAAATGCGTATTGTAAAATCTACGTAAGCGCTTTAAGTCGTGCTATGGAATTATAACAGCTCCGATGTATATTTTTAACAACGCCTGCGCTGTAATTAATCGAGCTTTAATTTCCGCCGTAATAGTGTTCTCTTTCTTATGTATGTGTATACATTTTACAAGACACAGCGTGCAACATGCAAAGAGCAAGCAAGCTATAAATTCGGGTCTCCGTATATTTGTCCTTTTCAGGCGGGACCGCTTGCGTTCACGGTGCGTTCAACTCCAGATTTACCGCCGTCTTACGCGTCTGTGATGAGCGTTCAGGGAACATCAGGAACACCTGCTCGAACGTCAGGGACTATCGATCTACCCGGCGAGAACAAATACGAGGATCCTCCATCGTATTCCATCGTGATCGCTTCTATAAGTGCACAGGAGCGAAACGGATCGGAAGTCTCTCAAATCTCGAGTGAATCGCGCGTGCCGTCCGTCGCGTTCACGAAAAAACACGACGCCGTCGCTTCCGCTACTTCCGGCCTCGCCTCCGCGTCGCATACGTGCCCCCATCCGAGATGAATTGAATTAAATTAGTCCTACTACGGAAGACGCAATATGAAGCTGGCACTGAAAAATGCCGAATCATGCGAAGGAAGTGGATTTCTGATACGATCGCTCAAGATTGGAATCTCTCGTCCGCGGAAGCGATCGTTATATTATCTCCAAGATATCATCAGCGAGAAAAGCTTTAATCAGAAGAAAAGCGACCGATCAGAATTCGTGCGAACAACTAAAAGCTAAAAGCGCGTTTATCGTGAACGAAAGGGTCGCGAGTATCGCGACTCGCGACACACCCGCTGTCGTTTCGTAACCGCGATATCTTCCTCGCGCCCGTTTAACGACACGCTAAATCTTTAATTTGTATTCCCCGCATGTCCGTCCTTAGCAAGCGGATTTTCTACAGCGTTATATGTATGTATAATATTTGTAATTGTTATAATCGCCGTGTAATAAAAACTGAGACCGAGTTGTAATACCAGTTGCCCCTTTTTCAGTATTGCCCGTAATATTCGAAGAAACCCAGGCAGTATACACACGCGAGTCGAAGAGACTCTCAAAGTCGTCTCTTTTCAAGATGTTTTTAATACTTTACGAAAAGACGTCCTACAGACGTCTTCAAGAGTTTCGAACAACCCAGACATCGTTTTCCATCAATGTCAATTAAATATTCCAGGAGCGTGACTTCCGTGAAGATAGCTCCGCAATTTTTGAAATTTTTATTTTTAATAAGGCTCCTGCCTATTCGCCGCTTCTATCCTTGTTTAATGACGTCAGAATCGATAAATCGCATGCCAAAAATTCTTGCGGTTTTACGTTGAAATAAAAAGGTATATCCATAAAACGCAAAATTGTAATTGATTCAGCACATTTGTAAAATGTGTATATTAAACACTTTCCTTCGGCTTTGATAAATAATCAATAAATAGCTGTAAAATGAAAAATGAAAGAAGACAGGTTAAAAAGGTAGATTGCATGTCACATTAATTTATGGCTATTTAGTGATTTAAGGCATAAAGAAAAATGTTTGGTATATTTTACAAATGTGCTGAATTAGGTAATTACAATTGTGTTTTATGAATATATCTTTTTATTTCAACGTAAAACCGCAAAAATTTTTGGCATGCGATTTTTCGCTTCTGACATCATTAAACAAGGATAGAAGAGGCGAGTAGACAGGAGCCCTAATTACGCTGATTGTTCTACATTTGTGCCATTTTATTCCGAAAACCTCATATTGAGTTTGCACCGTGCTGGGTTGTGTTTGATAAGAACACCGACGCGACTTTTTCTAATAACAAAAAATTTGATCAGATTACTGGATTTTACAATACAGCTACTGTCAAAAACTTGGGTTTTAGCAGGGTTGGATAGTAACAACTAGTTAAATAGTTAAAAGTAAAAAAAAGTTAATAACTTTTAACTTAACTGTTAGTTAATTTAAAACGTATTATTTTTTTAACAAACTAGTTATTTTTAAAACATATAAACTTAAACTTTTTAACTTCTATTTCTAAGTAAAATATTTTTTGATCAAATCGAGATGATAAAATTCGACCATGGGTTTGGTCCGTTGATGTAGATAGTTTAAATTAATTTTAATTTTTATTGCGAAAAATATTACCCCAGCCAGGGATCGAACCTGGAACCTCCCGCATTCCGTTCGGGCGTCGTAACCAATTCGACTACCGGGGCATGTGGTAATATTCATTGCAATAACACATATTAAGATGACTTCTAAACAATAATAAGATGGAACACCGAAATTCTAGTCAAAGGTGTGGGTATAATAATAATAATACATTACTTAATTCGCCAGTGATAATTAAACAAATTCAGAATCTTTAATCGACTAAACTGGCAATATTCAATCATCTTTTCGAAATGAACTTTTTTGAAAGACTGCGAGCCGACCAGATTTGTCAGATTCACACAGTACGTTTCAGATCAAATCGAGATGATGAAATTCGACCATGGTTTTGGTTAAATCCATGGATTTGGTCCGTCGATGTAGATAGTTCATCATCTCGATTTGATCTAAAACGTACTGTGTGAATCTGACAAATCTGGTCGGCTCGCAGTCTTTCAAAAAAGTTCATTTCGAAAAGATGATTGAATATTGCCAGTTTAGTCAATTAAAGATTCTGAATTTGTTTAATTATCACTGGCAAATTAAGTAATGTATTATTATTAAAATATTTTTTCATCTCTGAACGCCAATATTTTTTTCTATAAAATCTCGAACATTAAAAAATTATTTTTAACATATAAAATTCTATTCGAAATTAACTCAATGCAAATAAATTAATTAAAGTAAACGTTTTGGCTTCATTAAGCCTTCCTCAGTACTCGAAACAATTAAAGATAAACTTATAACATTACAATATGAGACTATATAATAAATAACGAATATGTGCGCGACGGATCATATTCATTTTTAGCGAAGTTATCCACAGAATAAGGACTCTTATTAACAGTAAATTGCGTCAGGGAAGTAATAACAGCATAATTGATCGCAATTAGACCGACACTGCAAACTGCATCAAAGAAATTTGTTGCCATCCCTTAATATCAAAGCCATCTCCGAGCTGGGTGCATCTATGCATTAAGAAAATCTGATGTAAAAGTAGGATATCGGTGCCTTGACAAACTCAATGATTTAATCTACATATATTTATTAAATATATAACATTTAAGAGCACTTTAAAGCTTAATTAAAACCATGTATAAAAAATATTTTATTATTGTTAACACGCAACCACACAGATGCGACGCTCACAAACTATTCGCGGCGAATTATTCGCTACTTACTTCGCGGAAAATTATTCACTACTCTCTGAAAATCATTCGCAGTGAAAAATTTGCTGCATGAAAAGGCACCTGTAGTGCAATACGGCCTTTAGGCCGGTTCCAATGGGTGTCATAAGTCATGTCGGATGGTGTCGGATGTCGGAAGCAGTCGATGGTCCAATGAAAAAATTTTGTTCTCGAAAAAGAAATTGGACTATCGACTGCTCCCAATATCCGACCCAACATTACGACACCCATTGTAGAACCGGCTTTAGTCGCCTTTGTTGAACCAAAGAGAATCCTTCTGACCATCGCGTCAGTCTCGAGCAGATCGCATGAAAACACTCAGATTCGAACAACGCGAGAAGAAATGGAGGAAAATACACAACTCACACAACCGTCACTGCTGGATCTCCCGGTGGAGGTTTGTAGGAAAAAATTTTTGTGTATCACGTACTGCATGCGCGCAAATCTCTTTTTTTTAACCTTTCGCAGACCACGTGGGTCTTTTAATTCAAGGCCCAGTCGATATTTCAATTTCAAATTTTACGGAGATAAGTTGTCGGCTGATTTCGGCTCCTCTCCCTAAAAAAACTTAAGGATGGTAGGGTCTTATATATACCTAGAGACGCCAAGACCCGACAGATTGTTTCGCGGGGACACAGCCGAATAAGTAGCGCGTGGGTCTTCAATGACCCAGGTATACGACGGCGTTAGTAGGGGAACCCAGGGCATAACGGAAACGCTAAGGGTTAATCAAGTTTACGACATATTAAAAATAAATAAATGAACTTTGTTTTGCACTAAAATATTCTTTGAAATGTCCCCTATAAGAAAAATACAAGTTTCACTACAAAAGAATAGTAAAGGACAAAATTATTGTCTTTTGAAAACGTGAGTTAACCTTATTATGGATTTTATGCGAGGCATCATGGGATCTCTCATAAAACTTGTTTATTAATGTTCAAAACTTCTTAAAAGTGATTTATTAGAACACGCAATATATGTAGGAATGTATTATTGCATTTTTAATTAATAATAATTATATATATTATTAATACTTTTCTTACAGTATACATTTTTCTCATTAAAATATAAGGAAAAATCAAAATTTGGTGTACCTAATAACCTTTGGCATCAATATATTGCGCCATGTAACATAAGTATAGGGGAAACTGGGGACAGTTGATCCCTCCTTTTGTTTTAAAGGGCTATTTTTGTCATTTTATGGTGTAGATCAAATCTGATACCATGAAATAGTTAGGAATTTAGTTAGCTTTACTCTATCATAAAGCCGATTTTATTAATCAGTTAATGCAGACGTTAGGTATTAAACTAAAACTGAAAAATTGTCCCCTATTTAGGGTGACTTGTTCCAGCGTGTTGGGTGACAATATCTTCTTCTTCTTCTTTCGTTTGTGATGGCTCCTGGTCCCTCCTGGTCCAATGCAGCCAGCTTAATACTCAACGGGTCTCCCGGATCGCTCCACCCCTTTTTCCGCTGGAGACCCCATGCAACGCCGCCAGAATTGGCAGCGCTGACTTCGCGAATCACAACTCTTTACTCGGGGATCCACCCCGCGGCAAATTCACACATTAACCCGTTCACAGGTCGATATTACAGGAACGCAGGAATGATAAAAGGAGTCTGCATAATTTTGCAGAGGGACGTTTCAAAAGGGGTGACAATATCTATAGAGGTTGACGTCTCCCAACCATAGACTTATATAGATAGACCGGCCCCTGCCGTAAGAGCACGCGTAGGAAAGTAGACGGTGCAGACATAGCCCGTGGAGAATCTCCTCTCTCTTTCTTCTGATCGCTTGGTGGGGATAGAAGTCTAGAGTGGGGACTAGTACGGAATAGCCGGGCTAGACTTCTATCCCCACCAAGCGATCAGAAGAAAGAGGGAAAAGATTCTCCACGGGCTATGTCTGCACCGTCTACTTTCCTACGCGTGCTCTTACGGCAGGGGTTGGTCTATCTATATAAGTCTATGCTCTCAACCTTTAATTTTTTACAATAAAACATTTAATTCTTATAAGTAATTATCAGTTTTTATTTTAATTAGTGGTCAAACCACATTTGGCAGCATCTTTTTATTAATTTTTATAATAAAACTTCTTATTAATTTACATATGTTTATAAACAAAAATACTTCTAAAATTTTCTAAACATAAAGTAATCTTTTGTTCTTACATAACCAACAAGTTTGATACTTCTTAAATCTTTTGAACATAACAAAACTATATCGTACCAGATCTCCCCACTGATATTAGATTATAATTTTATGTCAATACTTATAAATACGATACACGTATTTCTATAACTTACTGTAAAATAAACTATCTATTAAACATGCAAACAAATGCGTATTTGTAAAATATCACTGTCCATTACCTAATTCAAGAAATTCAATTGGAAAAAACTCATTGAAAAGAAGTACGAAATCAGCAAATCACAAAACCGCCCGCTATATGCAAACGTCACGCACGTGGCAAATGTCACTACTACGTGGTTAAGTCATGTCCAGTCATGTCATAGACAACCAGTGTCGCTAGTTGAATCAAATACTGATTGTGAGTGCATAGAACTACCGTAAAATCGATGTACTATGTCTCCCATAAGGATCAAGTGTACTCACAATCAGTTTCCCCTATACTGATAGCGTATATATAAAAAAAATAAAGCATTTTAAGAACACAAGACCTAATTTCGCGTTATGCCTCGAAGTGTATGAATTTACTTTAGATAATATAAATCGTCACAGATAATCGATATTTGCACAGACACGTTACTAAATTAACAAGAAAAGATTGTTTAATAATGTAAATATACTTACGGTAATAAAAAATAGAATTTTATCATTGTTTACCATATCCCCGACAGCACACGATATCCTGTGAACGTCAATTGGAGTCCATTTAAAGTTCCTGGACTTCAAATGGACTCCAATGGACGTCCATAGGATATCGTGTTCTGTCAGGGATGTAATGTATCAAAGAAATTGTAACTCAGTCGCGGAGAACATAGCGAACGCATTAAATAATTTGTAGCATTTTTCAGCTAAAAATAATATAAAAACTAATAACAGCTGCACACGGGTAGAGACATCTATAAGAGCAATAATTTTCATACATTTCGTTACATGACAGCATCTCTGTAAAGAGATATCGACCATATCCCATTATACTCCGTGGTCCCGTATGCCCCGGGTTCTCCTATTTTCTGATAATAATACAAAGTGTGTAGACGTAGTGTTTTGTGTGAGTCTTTTTAAGTTTGATGTTTTTTACGTTTTGAATTGCTTTTTACACTCATTTAAATAATACATTAATATTTTTTTAAAATAGATATTATAAAAAGACGGCTGAGAGAGATGACAAGCAGTTGCTTCATTGCGCGAACATCATCGTGATACTTTTTACGGTAAACTTATCGAAGATGAAACCGACAACGAAAAGATTGAGCACGAAGAAAACGATTAAAATGCAAATTTATTCAAGAATAAATAAGTAACAATAATTTTCGATAGTGTTTTTCTTCAAAATTACGATTTTTCCGCCAACAAAATTGGCTACTTTTAAGTGCTCAAATAATTCAATTTTTCGGAGCCGACGTCATCAATGTAGGTATTTTTTCCCCAAAGTACCTACCCTCAACTATAACAGCCTAACAGGCATTTTTGGTTTTAATCCCGCATTAAAAAGTTATAAAATTTTAAGCACACCAACGTTTCTTTTAAATTTTGCTCTAATTTTGACTCATAAAAAAAACCCAAACAAGAATCAGGCATATATATGACGGTATAAATATATTCTTAAAGCCTTTGAAAGTATACTTGAATTTTTCAGATTTTTTATGGCACCATTACAGCTTGAAAATCTTAACTGGCCCTAAAAGACCCAGGTGGTCGACAGAAGTAGCAGAATTATGGTCTGCGAAGGGTTAATTGTCGCTGTTATTTCGTCGATTCGTTAATAATTGCTGGAGTAAAGTGTGTTAAACAGCGACGGTCAATTCTCCTCTCGTTCAGTTTCCATCTCTTCCGTCGGATATTTGTTTGGTTGTGTGTTTAATTGTTTTATTGTACTGCATTTCAGGTGTTCCGGGATAATATATGCTCTTTTCTAGATGCGTCGACGCTAGTACACGGTTTGCGCCCAGTGTGCAAACAATTCTACCTGAATTTGAAGGACGACTTACTGTGGAAATCTCGAATTAACCGCATATGGCCGAATGCTAGCCGAACGCTCTTGCGCCCCGGTTAGCTCAAATTGATAGCACATCGATCGACCCTTTTTAATAAATATAAAACACTTTCTATGTCATTTTACGCGTCAACGCTGTCCAAACTTGCGCATGCATATGCAAGTCGTTGCTTACATCACGTTAAATTTTATTTCGTGGTATTTCGTTTCTGTTTGTCTTGAAAAATAAGCGTTCTACAAAATATTATATATTTCCTATTTACAAAAAGTCGCGTGAGACAAGCCTGAGCAGCTCCGTTTATTGCAATAACTTGATATGCAAAAAGTAAGAACTTGAATTGATCTCTTGATCTAGATTATCTAGAATGTGCTCATAGTTTATTTGCACTTAATTTGAGTTGTATGTATATGTATTTTTTCTACCCAATATTATAGGGTACAAATATTTCCCGATTAAGCTATTGTCATATTATTTTGATATGTCACGTGTCATTACAGCGAGGCCCGACAATCTGTTTTGGATGTCGTCATGCGTTGCAATTGAGAAAACAGCACTGTGGCAACAGCAGGATTCTTTGCAAAAAGTGACAATGAAGGCCCCGCCCCAGCTAAGATATTCATGTCCAATCATATCTGGCCCTGTATTACTGATGCATATAGTAAGTAGCATATTATGTCAAGTGGAAATATTTCCTTAAGGAAAACGATATAATTGGTGATTATTCTCGTTTTCAGAATGGAATCACTTATATAATTACTGTGGCAAGTCGCTATCTGCTTTGCCATAAACTTTTTCCTCGCGAGGAACTAATCCCTTCTCTAAAGTATGTGTGTACAAAAGAGTGGAGTGATTTTTAAACCTCATGCCAGACATTGGTTTTCGGAAAGTTCGTGAAAAATGATGAATTTTGGTATAAAAAATTTTTTTAAAATATAAACGTACCCCCCCACTCCCTGTAAAAATCGATGAAAATTAAAAACGTCCTAGTGACCATAAATGTATCTATATGCGGACACTTAAAAAAAAATGTATTACTTGTATTATTAATCTAAAATGTTTTTAAATATAATATTAACATTTAATTATGATTTTAAATACTTAAAGACTACAATTAAATTTCAATTATTATCATAAAAAAAACATTTGAGATTAATAATAATAAGTTTTTGTGTAAGTGTCCGGATATACGTATATGTTCGGTCATTGGGACGTTTACCTTATGTATTTAACGAGAAATATGAATAAATACCTACGACATTTTCAGGAATTAACGGCGCTAATTTTCCAATTTTTACCGATTTTTACGAGGGGTGGAGGGGGGAGTACGTTTTTATTAAAAAAAATATGTGTGTGGCCTCCACGCGCGGCAGAAGTGAAACTTCCTGGCTGTATGGAATAGGATAGTATCTCGATTATATTATTTCTGAATTAAAGCCCATGTAATTCAGAAATCAAATTTTAATTATAAATTAAAGCCGATGCAATTTACAAATAAAAATTGATTTGTGTATTAAAGCCTGTATAATTCACAAATCTAATTTTAATTCTTTTAAGCCGATGCAATTCACAAATAAAAATTAAATTGTGAATTATACAGGCCTTAATTCACAATTCCATTTTTACTTGTAAATTGCATTGGCTTTAAATAATTAAAATTGGATTTGTGAATTATACAGGCTTTAATTCACAAATCAATTTTTATTTTTTAATTGCATTGGCCTTAAATAATTAAAATTTGATTTGTGAATTATACAGGATTTAATACACAAATCAATTTTTATTTGTAAATTGCATCGGTTTTAATTTATAATTAAAATTTGATTTCTGAATTACATATGCTTTAATTCAGATAATATAAACGAGGTACTATCCTATTCCATACAGCCAGGAAGTTTCACTTCTGCCGCGCGTGGAGACCACACGCATATTTTTTTTATGATTAAAATTTGATTTGTGAATTATACAGGATTTAATTCACAAATCAATTTTTATTTGTAAATTGCATCGGTTTTAATTCATAGTTAAAATTTGATTTGTTAATTACACAGGTTTAATTCAGATACCATAAACTTTTTGTGACAAACTTTTGTGACGCGCCCGCACCGAATCACTCCCAGTAGAAGTTTGAACTTTTCATGACGGACTTTCGTGACGCGCCCGCACCGAATCACTCCCTTAGAAGTTTCAACTTTTCGTGACGGACTTTCGTGACGCGCTCGCACCGAATCACTCCCAGTAGAAGTTTCAACTTTTCGTGACGGAATTTCGCGACGGACTTTCGTGACGCGCCCGCACCGAATCACTCCCAGTAGAAGTTTGAACTTTTTGTGACAAGCTTTTGTGATAGACTTTCATGACGCGCCCGCACCGAATCATTCTTATTAGAAGTTTGAACTTTTTGTGCAGACTTCCGTGACACTTCTGTTTCGAATCACCCCCCGCGCCCATAGAAGTTTTACTTAAAAAATTTTTTTTTATTAAAATTTATCATTTCTTACGCTCTCCGAAAGTCCATGTCTGACATGGGGTCAAAATAAAGTACAAATCGCTCCACCCTAATGTACAATCAGTGTATTGTCACTGAAAAAAGTGATAAGTCAATTAATGAATTGATTCAGTGATTGACTTATCACTGTTTTCAGTGACAATACACTGATTGTATTTTTTGTACTTTAGAGAGTACGAAGTCAAGAAATATGTCAAAGACGAGTTCTTTATGTTTGGTGATCTTACGGCGATAGATCACACGATCTACACTTGCAGTCACAATAGGATCAAGTCGTGGGTGCTCAACACCCGTCTCGTCCATCAGGGAACTTATAAAATGTACGTGATGACAAAACAGTTTCTTTCAGCCGTTTTGCGATGAGCAAACTGAGCGAGGAAGATAATTCTAATTGTTTGTGGGAGAAATAACTGTTTCCCTGCAAATTATTCGACTGCAAATAGTGCGTTCCATGTCTCGTTTGTCGTGATCGAGTCAGATTATTCGGAAACACGATTTTAAAGTTCACTCGTCAAATCGAATTTACTGCATATTACCACTTCATGCGTATTTTTTTTTTCATTAATGTCAAATATTCTAGGAACATAACATTTGTGTAGATAGCCCCGCACTCGTTGAATTGGACTACAATAATGCTAAATTTTGCCCCAAATGCGAAAACAATATTTTAAACCACATTCAAAAAAAAATTTAAAAAATATATAGTTTTGTTGGCTCCGCACTATTTTTCGATTGAGCTTAATTTCTTTTAGTAAAAAGATACTACTTGTACCACGTTGCAATTATTGCTCGATTGTTTCATTTAGCACAACTCAACACAATTTACAAAACGTGGATTATCTGCCACGGTTCGGATAGTATCGGGCTTTGAATTTTTTTATTCCTAAAACCTAAGTTCTTAACAGCGGCTGTTTGTTGTAAATCAAATAATTTGATGAGATTTTTTTGTTGGAAACAGTTGTTGTGCTTGTCGTACACAACCCGACACAATTTTTAAAAAAATTTCTGTTTTACCCACTTCCTTATGAATGATTCTTTTATCAACCCCTTGAATTGTGTCTACTATTGTTTTTTTTTTGTGTTCTCTGTTATCAGTACAAAATTGTACAACTCGTAGAAATGCGTTATAACAATATTTGTTTATTGTTGTTATGTATATATATTTTACGATTATACTAAATGGATAAATATATCGATGTATTTTCAACGTCACAACGTGGCACAGGTTAGTATCTTTTCATTTAAAAAAATTGAGCTCAATCGAGAGACAGTGTTGCGGAGATAACAAAATTTTATATTTCTTACTTTTCTTGAATACGGTTCAAAATATATTGTTTTCGTGTTTACAGAAAAAATTAGCACAATTACAGTCCAATACAGCATATAAAAAACTCAAAGTTCAACAAGTGCGGGGATAACAAAAATTTTGTTTTTAAATATTTCTTTTAAAATATTATGCACTAAGCTATCGAGATGAGGTTTTAGCCACACAAAACGGCGCAAATGTAGAACAATATGTAGCACAATTAATAAAAATATAAAATTCAAAAAATACGGGTCTATCTGCACAAAAATTTGGACAACAGCGACGGAGCGAATTATTTGAGGTGCATGGCATCGTGTCCAAAAGGAGCCCGATTTGCGACCGGCTCATTCTCCGGGAAAGTATACCTGTTCGATTCGAGAAATGAGAGAAATAAGCCGATAATGCAATACCAATCTCACACCTTATGCGTGTGTAACTTGGCCATGAACACGGAATACATCTTGTCATGCAGTTATTTGGACAATACAGTGTCCGTTTGGGATCAGAGAGCCAGAAAAATCGTGAAGTCTATTGCAGTAAGCACCCCGTATTTTTAACATCAAGAAGAAAGACGCGGTTGCGATGTCACAGATGTACCTTTTAGGTTCCAGACGAAGCGTCCCTTACGTGCATGAGTATGCAACAGAATTGGGTTTGCGTCGGGGACAATAAGAATAAGTTGCACATGCTGGATCCATACAACGATTTTAAGCTAGTGAAATCTTATTCCACTGAGCATGCGGCATTGTTAACGGGGGTACGTCTGACGCACGGATGTCTGATAACGAGTTCCATCGACGGCACCGTCAGAATTTCGAGCCTTACGGATCCGCCAAAGCCCATCACTACTTTACATTTAGGAGAAAGAGAAAGTGTCTTTGGTGTGAGTATCACACACGTAATATTTTCCAAAATTATCGTTATATTATTGACTTTAAAGAAAAAATTTGTTAAACGTCCATATGTGTAAAATACGAAATACCAATTACAGTTAAAATATTAAATTTTTGCTTCTATTTAAACTTTAAAATCAGGTTTATGTTTATCTTTCGAATGTTGGTAAAGTCTTCTTTAATATTGAGAACATTCTCACAAGTTTTATCTTGCAGTATATTTTGCACTATATTATGTATTATATGTAATTGTTCGTGTTTTTATGTTGCAGATAGACTACCTGAATGACACTCTCGCAATAACTGGCTCTAAAAAAATAGGTGTATGGCGCCCAAAATAAACGTGTTGAACGAAACATCAATGAACAGAGAATTTCTACACGTGTTCTGTAGCTTTTATACAGCTATATTGCTTCGATATGTAATATATGTTCTTATTCTTTCCTAAGATACTGTTATAATGCGTCTTTCTAATTTACAATATGTAATGTATATACATATATACCGTTTCGCGAAATTAGAAATAGGTATCGTTTGGTTGAAAATACATTTAGTAAAAGCTTCACTATAACATCGCGTACGATTATAAGCTGAGCGAAAATCATAGCTATAATTATAAGCTGACAAGGGAAGATCCAGGTATGTTATCCACGGATTTCAAAAACTCTAATATTTTCACGTAGGGTTTAACTTTGTAAAAGCAATATATAACATTTAGGGGCTAATGGGTTGAGGGAGTAGAGTTACAGAGTTCTAAAGTTTTAGAATAAAAGTTTAAAATAAAATAATAAATAATAAAATTCTGTGTTATTAATTGAAATAAATTGTGTCATTAATTAAAATAATAAAGTCTTGTTAAAAATAGCGCGACAAATAATACATTCATATATTATCAATAAATAAACATTCATATATTGTTTGTTACAAATTGCCTGCCACATAAATATTTATAAATTAATATGTAAAAAGAAATGGTATAATTTTTTAAAAATTAGTTATATAAACTACAGTTTGAAGGATGATAACTATCATAGAAACACATAAAACAAAGATATATAAAACACCATAAACATTTAATAAATGTAAAAATGTTTCTATTGCACTTGCATTTTTGTTGATGAACATATTGGGGAAAACAAACATCATTCACATTAGAGAAGGTCTCACGATCAGGTATCAATTTCGATGCAAACCACGCATAACGTAACATTTTGTTGAATACTGGAGCCCGCAATTGATTATAAATTATTAATTATAAATTATTGATTATGTTTATTTCCCCCAAAATGTTCATCAACAAAAATGCAAGTTGCGATAGAAACATATTTACATTTATTAAATGTTCATGGTGTTTTGAATATCTTTGTTTTATGTGTTTCTATGATTATAGTTATCATCCTTCAAACTGTAGTTCATATAACTAATTTTTAAAAAATTATACCATTTTTTTTACATATTAATTTATAAATATTTATGTGGCAGACAATAAATCTTATACTGTAACAAACAGTATATGAATGTTTATCCTATTGATAATATATGAATGTATTATTTGTCGCGCTATTTTTAACAAGACTTTATTATTTTAATTAATGACACAATTTATTTCAATTAATAATACAGAATTTTATTATTTATAATTTTATTTTAAACTTTTATTCTAAAACTTTGGAACTCTGTAACTCTACTCCCTCAACCCATTGGCCCCTAAATGTTATATATTGTTTTTACAATGTTAAACCCTACGTGTAAATATTAGAGTTCTTTAAATCCGCTGATAACATACCTGGATCTTTCCTTGTCAGCTTATATCAATCAATCAATCTTTATTACTTCAGCTATTGCCAAGAAGTGGACTTGGTTTTCATCAGTATCTTATCCATTCATACCTTCCATACCGCCATCTAACCACGCTACTTAATCCTATTTCTGATTTGTTTCCTCTTAACCTTTTAATTCTATCCTCTTTCTCCTTCCACAGTTTTTTCAATATCTTGCCTTTAAGGGGTCATATCCGTTTCTCGGCCCTGAAAAGTGGTCCAATAATTATGAGGGATTGCAAGAAAACTATCAGACCGATTAAGTTGAATTTTTCTTTTATTGCAAGGAGTGTCTTGCAGGAAAGAAAACATACAGTAACAATAAAAAATACCAAAAAATATAGCGGCTGCGTGCATTGGCGTAGGACGTCCTTTTTCGCGCAGGCACAAACGGTGGGCATACTTCAGCTCGTAGGATTAATCATAAACAAAATTTTTTGAATTTTTATTATTTTTTGAGATCGTGATTCTCGGCTCACGAGAGGGATTTTTCGAAAAAAAAGAATTACGGAAATGGTCACACTTTAAAAAATTTTTCGTAATATTTCTGAAAAAATTGTTACATTTTTTATTGATAAGTTCAACATGATTGAACTTATCATAGTCCGAGATCCGGTATAAGAAATTTATTCCCTCATTTGTTATTTATGAATGATACAAAATATATGCTAGATAACATATACATTGATACATCGCAAATAGATTGCCGAGCTAAATCGGGTCCGGATAATGTTAAATGATGAAATTTTTAATTAAATTTATTCGATCAACTTCCTTGATTGGTTATTTATAAAAATTGTGCATTAGTTGAGAGAATATACCCGAAGGAATTGGAAAAATAAAGGTTACCTACTTTCCCCTCTGCGCAGCTGTGGGGTTGCCAGGTATAAACATGTGAGTAAGTGTTATTAATATACTCTCATCAGTTATTTAATCAAATTTTATATTAAATGAAAGCTTATTTAATTCACAATCCAACCGTATTAGGTTGCTTTATCAAAAAGTTGATTGCATCCATGGTTGCCTAGATTTTAGATGTAAAGTTTTAGTCCAGTCAAAATACGATTAGACCTAGAAAAAATTGCAACACAAGGTTTTATTACGTCATTGTGTTCAGAAAAATATACTGAACAGCATATCCAAATTCCGCCATTTTCCGCTATCCCTAAGTATGTTTTTTATTGACAATTTATAAACAAATTCGTTTTTCTCCACAAATACGATAAATTTCGAAATTTTTGTAGAGATCAAAGTTGTAGAACAGACAAATATCTACAAAAAATGTTCTTATGAATTTTTTGAAATATCTCATATTATTTGAGATATTTGCAACAAGAGCTACTAGGCTACGCGCGGAGCGGAGCGGAGAGTTCTAACAAGCACACGGCAGTCTCTACCGGTCGCTGCTAGTTCTCTAGGTTCTACAAGGAACTTAAGTTGGTTCTCGATACTGGTATATGTGTCTATGTATACACACATATATATATATATGTATATTAGAGTGGTCCTTAAAAATGGTAATTTTGAATTTTGACTGCTCGAACGGTTCGGAAGGCTCAAAATAAATAAAAAAAAATCTGTGCAAAAGCGCAGCTTCCTATCTCAATTTTAACACATGCCGCAGAGCACTTGAATTTTCCTATTAAAATCAAATAGCAAATGATTTTAGTATGAATGCAATAGCGATCGGAAAAATTTGAAACTTGGCAATTCTCTTACCTATAGTTGTACCTATCTTCTGATATTTTTATAGATATTTATCTACATATTTCAGGTTGCTAGTGGTCGATGAAAAGAATTTTTTTTTAATTTTTGAAAAACCAAAGGAATTTTGTTTATTTATTTATTTCTATAATTTTGTTTATATATTTATTTATTTATTCGCTGTCTTAAATAAGAATTCAATACTTTTACAAAATTATTTATCTAAAAAATATTTCATGAGTGTCTCCTTTTTCGCATCAGGATATTTTTTTTTTATATAATAGTCAGCATGTTTGCATCACAATTTCATCAATGTCAAAATTAAACAGGATATAATTCTTCCAAAATATTAAAAAAATGGCTAGAAACATAATTTATTTAATCTTTTACAGTTACAAAAAAATATTCTCATCAACCTCTAGCAACCTGAAATATATAGATAAAAATCTATAAAAATGTCAGAAGATAGGCACAACTATAGGTAAGAGAATTGCCAAGTTTCAAATTTTTCCGATCGTTATTGCATTTATACTAAAATCATTTGCTATTTGATTTTAATAGGAAAATTCAAGTGCTCTGCGGCATGTGTTAAAATTGAGATAGGAAGCTGCGCTTTTGCACAGATTTTTTTTTATTTATTTTGAGCCTTCCGAACCGTTTGAGCAGTCAAAATTCAAAATTACCATTTTTAAGGACCACTCTAATATATATATATATATATATGTGTATACATAGACACATATACTAGTATCGAGAACCAACTCAAGTTCCTTGTAGAACCTAGAGAACTAGCAGCGACCGGCAGAGACTGCCGTGTGCTTGTTAGAACTCTCCGCTCCGCTCCGCGCGTAGCCTAGTAGCTCTTGTTGCAAATATCTCAAATAATATGAGATATTTCAAAAAATTCATAAGAACATTTTTTGTAGATATTTGTCTGTTCTACAACTTCGATCTCTACAAAAATTTCGAAATTTATCGTATTTGTGGAGAAAAACGAATTTGTTTATAAATTGTTAATAAAAAACATACTTAGGGATAGCGGAAAATGGCGGAATTTGGATATGTTGTTCAGTATATTTTTCTGAACACAATGACGTAATAAAACCTTGTGTTGCAATTTTTTCTAGGTCTAATCGTATTTTGACTGGACTAAAACTTTACATCTAAAATCTAGGCAATCATGGATGCAATCAACTTTTTGATAAAGCAACCTAATACGGTTGGATTGTGAATTAAATAAGCTTTCATTTGATATAAAATTTGATTAAATAACTGATGAGGGTATATTAATAACACTTACTCACATGTTTATACCTGGCAACCCCACAGCTGCGCAGAGGGGAAAGTAGGTAACCTTTATTTTTCCAATTCCTTCGGGTATATTCTCTCAACTAATGCACAATTTTTATAAATAACCAATCGAGGAAGTTGATCGAATAAATTTAATTAAAAATTTCATCATTTAACATTATCCGGACCCGATTTAGCTCGGCAACCTATTTGCGATGTATCAATGTATATGTTATCTAGCATATGTTTTGTATCATTCATAAATAACAAATGAGGGAATAAATTTCTTATACCGGATCTTAGACTATAAGAGAAAAAAGAAACAAATTTATCCGCTTTTGCCTATAGGGTGTTCACTTAGCCTGGCTTTTTCCTCCGCTTTGTCGCGATGAGCCGCGACATGAACGTTAATTTACACAATCAAACAACTCCTCTCTGCTTTGTTATCTGCCTTTCCGTTCTGTTAGAGAATTCTATCATTGGAAACTTATTATTTGCATGCCTATCAAGAGACATGTCTTGCGCAAAGTTACGTGCAGCGCTATGATACATTGTTAATTTTAAGCGCTTTAGCCTTGCAATTAGTACAAAAGCGTTTCACTCCGTTTCTGAGGCATTCATGGATCACCATGCACAGAATTTCTCACCGTCCTTTATTTCTCTCCGTATAATTACTAATCGACTTGTAAATTGGCTTGCAGGCTCGCGTTATGGTGTTAATAAAGTCATTATGGGAAAGTGTGACATTTCCCATATCCTACGTCCTACATAAAAAAATGAATATTCTTGATTTGAAAATACACTGCTCAAAAAGATTATGGCATCACTCAATTCATATCAAAATTTCGCATAATTTCAAATAAGCGTATCTTCGCAAAAAATGGTTGTATTTAAAAATTTTTTTTTTTTATTTTAAAGGATAAAGTCTCTACTTTTAGAAACCACCGTTAGATTTTGATTTTATCCTCTTCCCCTCCCGGTATCTCTTTAAAAGTGAGGACATGTTTTTTCTCCGAAAAAATGCACAGTTTGACGCACTCTACTGGGTGGAATAAATTTTCTCTGCAAATGTCATAATAGCCATCGTACAATATGGACTTTTACCTGCGCAAATTAAAGAAAAGTTGAGGTCCGTACGATTTTTTTTCTTGAAGTTACAGCGTATCAAAGGAGAGTGAGTGAAATAGGCCGATTTTTTCTAAAATGTGTAACGTACGTAATCTTACGTTTTTTGGGTCGCTAAATACGATGGTAGCATTTTTGTCCGTCTGAACCCGTAAGAAAGTGATCAAAATTCGCTTTAAAGGGGTTAAAATAATTCACTTTTAATTTAACTTAAATCACTTTTAGTTTGAAAGTGACTTATTTCGACACCTTTAAAGCGAATTTTGATCACTTTCCCACGGGTTTAGACGGACAAAAATGCCACCATCGTATTTAGCGACCCAAAAAACGTAAGATTACGTGTGCGTTACACATTTAAAAAAAAATCGGCCTATTTCACTCACTCTCCTTTGATACGCCGTAACTCCGAGAAAAGAAATTGTACGAACTTCAATTTTTTTTAATTTGCAGGTAAAAGTCCATATTTTACGATGGTTATTATGACATTTGGAAAGAAAATTTATTCCACCCAGTAGAGTGCGTCAAACTGCGGATTTTTTCGGAGAAAAAACACGTCCTCACTTTTAAAGAGATACCGGGAGGGGAAGAGGATAAAATCAAAATCTAACGGTGGTTTCTTAAAGTAAAGACTTTACCTTTAAAAAAAAAAAATTTTTGAAATACGGCCACTTTTTGCGAAGATACGCTTATTTAAAATTATGCGATATTTTGATATGAATTGAGTGATGCCATAATCTTTTTCAGCAGTGTATCTTTAGTTTCAACGTAGAAATCTCGAAATAAGATTATATTGACGAAGAAAACTTGCTTGTATAAATCATTTATATTTTTATATAGTTTAACCAAGAAAAAATAGTTGAAATACTTGAAAAATTCTTATAAGAAGATAGATTGCCTCGTATATGTATAAGCAAGATCACTATGTAATATTATAAGGATTTCAACTTTTTATTTTATTTTTTCTTGGTTGAACTATATGTATATGTATATAAATGATTCATTCAAGCAAGTTTTCTTCGTTTAGCGCAATACAATCTCATTTCCACGTTAAAACTAAAGATATTTTCAAATCAAGAATAATTTTTTTTCTGTGTAGAAAATAGCGATTCTCCAACAATTGAGTAGATAACTCACTTGATGACACAATATGAGATAAATGATTTCATAGAAATAAACGATTAAAAAAAAAGGTCTCGTGTGAAACATTTTATTTTGACAAATAAATTTTTTAATGTTTTATTTCGCAACAACAAAAAAAACATTCTTGATTTGAAAATATCTTTAGTTTCAACGTAGAAATCTTGAAATAATATTATATTATATTGCGTTATTATATTTAAAAAAAAACTTGTTTGAAAACAAAGCAAGTTTTTGAAAATTGAGATAATATACTTACTGTGTGCAAAGTGAATCGCATACCATGCTCTAATTTAATTAAATATTAAAATGTGAAAATTCTATTACAAATACAAAAATGTAAAAAAAATATTTATTTCTCATTATTATGATAACAGTAATAATTAAATAAAAAATATATTTAATGCAAGTATAAAAATAAATAAAATTGTCGAAAAGAGCAATATTTAAAACAAAAGCTATAACTATACCTGTAATAATTAAATATTAAACGAAAATGACTGTATTTTTTAGCGAAAAGCAGGATTTGGATGCAAACAAAATGGTCATCAGTAGAACGTCTAGTGTTGCTATTTTTGGAATAATAAAATAGATAAATTAATGTAGAACTTTTAACTTACCTTATATAAATTTTGGGATATTGTGAGTGCATGTGTGATTATAATTGTAATGTAGAGATCATTAGGAAAGCTGAAGTAATAAGACACGAAAAGAAAATTAAAAAATTTCTGTCATAATTAATTATGTTAATCAAATGAATATTTAAAATAAATCTCTAATTTCTTCGTATGTTTATAACGCGTAAAGATTAGTGAATGTGAACCATTAAAAAAGGTTGAATAATACAAAGTTGAATTGATAAAATTCATGCTAATTCTGTTTTATTTTCTTCTTTTTCCGATCGGATATCGATGTCCATCTAGTCCGGACATTTCGGTACAATTTTTGACAAATTTATTAATTAATGACACTTACACAGCGGCTTGCAAAGTCCGGTTTACAATCACCGTATACTATTCAATAAAATTTTTTTTCTTTTGATCGTAATAATCTTATTTAAACAAAAACTTTCTTTATACTTAAACTACAATTTATAGTATATATATATATATATGTAGGGTAAGGTTGCCGATATTGTACCGGCTCTTAAATTGTACCATTTCTATATTTCATATATCCGAAGGCGCTAAGCCTTCGGATTATATGAAATATAGAAATGGTACAATTTAAGAGCCGGTACAATATCGGCAACCTTTCCCTATATCAAAAGAAATTGATCTAAATGTTTAGAGTATGAGATAAGCCTATACTTAAGGGTGCATTCCGCTTCACGCATGATGCGCATGATACACCATTTATCCTTGTTTAACATTCGGTGAACAAGGATAAATGATGCATTATGCGCATCGTGCGTGAAACACGGAATGCACCCTAAGTGATCATTATGATCAGAAGAAAAATTTTGGGTCGGATGATATAATACATTATTATAGTTATATTAAACCTCATTATAAACCACTGTATAATATCATAGTCATAGATTTACAAGAGAATGCTTGATCAGAACTAAATCTACCGATTTCGATGAAACTTGACAGAATTTACAGAGAAAATTCCCGCGAATATAATGATAGCCCTATATTTGGATATCTCGCAATTAACGATCAACCGTTTGCGAGATATTATAAATGTAGCGGCATATTTATATTGTAGAGTTTATTAGAACACTTACGTACAAGTATCTGTGGCGTAATGGATATGGTAACTGCCTAATAATTTATACACTTTACATCATAACTTTTTATATTATAATTTATATACAGGGTGGTCCTGAAATAGTTGCGTAAAATCAGGGATTGGATTGGGCTCGTCAAAAGGATGAAAAAAGTTCCCATAAACGTTAGTCCAAAAACGCATCCCGCAGGAGTTACGACTCATTTAATTATTGATACCTGATACAGAAGAATGGAAGGCCATGAAAGGAAAAAACTTTATTTTTATTTACAGGAGTTGTTGAAAATGTCCACCGTTAACTAAAACACACGCTTCCATCCGTCTAACCATTGACTGTCTAACACGCTCAAAGATTCCTGGCGTATTTCTTATAATTTCGCAGCTGTTGATAATGCGATCTCGTAATTTCTCGACATTATTGACTAGAGTTACATAAACAAGAGTCTTTAGGTGCCCCCATAGGAAGAAATCTAGAGGGTTGCAGTCCGGGGAACGCGGAGGCCATGGAATTGGTCCACCTCGACCAATCCACCGATCAGGATATCGTGCATTTAGGTATTCTCTGGCAATTATGCTGAAATGCGCGGGCGCTCCATCATGCATGAAGTACATTTTATTACGCATAAAGACTCTTGTTTATGTAACTTCAATCAATAATGTAGATTGTAGAGGAATTACGAGATCGCATTATCAACAGCTGCGAAATTATAAGAAATACGCCAGGAATCTTTGAGCGTGTTAGACACTCAATGGTTAGACGGATGGAAGCGTGTGTTTTAGTTAACGGTGGACATTTTCAACAACTCCTGTAAATAAAAATAAAGTTTTTTCCTTTCATGGCCTTCCATTTTTCTGTATCAGGTATCAATAATTAAATGAGTCGTAACTTCTGCGGGATGCGTTTTTGGACTAACGTTTATGGGAACTTTTTTCATCCTTTTGACGAGCCCAATCCAATCCCTGATTTTACGCAACTATTTCAGGACCACCCTGTATAATGTAAATTTTTTATATTAAAATAATTTATTTTTTTATATTATATATAACAATTATTTTTATTATAAAACATTATTATATGTAAAAAATTAATTGTTTGTGCGATTTAAACTCAAATTTACAAATTATGAGGCAGTTGTCATATCCATGATGCTATATCTGGTTGTATGTGGGACCACTGATTGCACATGTGACCATGTTATAATAAAACACTTCTAATCGTAATTGTAAAGATTATACAAGTAAATGCTTTCATCAAAATTATCTACTACATTTTTCTTTAGCAATTAATTGTTTCATCGCTACGTCTATTTTATATTTCTTAATATTTTAATCAATTAATACTTATTGTTTTTCAAATTTCTTACGGTATTTTTCTTCTATACAAGTTAATGTATGATCGTTTAACTTTTTCCAATTTGATATATAAGAAAATTTTTCTGTGCAATATTTACATAAAGCCCTATTAAAGGATTCTATGAGTATGTAATTATCATTCAGTTTACTAAAGGCTGCTTTAGGAATATCGCAGCGGTTTACGTCAAATACGTTGTGTTTTGCTAAGTGACATCTTAAAAATTCTCTATTTTTGTTCTGAGGAAAATCCGCCCGACAATCAGGGCACATAATATTTTCATTCATTGGTGTAAAGTGTTTTCGTATGTCATCAATTTTTATATGTCTAGATCCAGGATACTTTTCTTTTAAATCAGACCTATAAAAAAATTTGTAATATTTCATAATGTCGAGTTAATATGCAAACTAGTTAATTTATCAATTGAGAAATAAATTTTGTGGACATTGTGACATAAATAACCCTTATACATATAATATAGAATACCTTAGGGCCTAGATTTTAATGGTAAAAATATGTCAGTGTGCTACAGATAAAGATAGGAATAGTATATTGTGCACCTAGGAAAGAAAGTGACGTTTTTCAGACAAGTGCGATGGTTTGCCGCCCGAGCCGAAGGCGAGTCTGAAAAAGCTTTCTTCCCGTGGTCCACACGATATTTTTCACAACACCTTTATGGAAATTTTTTACTTTTAAATGCCTGTAGAGCGCGTGTGTTTGGTATTCCATTAATACATTTTGTACGCGCGTATAATCGTTAAATAGAAAGAGAAAAAGAGAGGGATGCGGGGTCCAGGGGCAAAGTTCTGGTGGGGTGAGTGGGGGCAAAGCCCCCCACATTACAAAACTAAAATTTGAATAAAATAAAATTATATATACAGGGCTGCCATACGGGGCAGAAAGTAGCAACTTTTCTCTCTAGGGAGGAAAGTGATCACTTTTCGCCCGCTACGTCATCAATTTTCTTCTTAGGGAGGAAAGTAAGCCCTGGTGTGAAAATAGTCTCTTTCGCCCCGCTCTACAGGCACGGAAAGTCGAACTTTGTTGTGAAAAAATATTAACATACGGAAAGTCGAACAAGTGTAAAAAAATATTAACATACGTTCACGCATATAAAAATATAAAAAATCGTTACTTGTTACAAATGTATCGAGTAATAGTATAAGCATCTCGCTACATTTGTAACAAAGCAACGATAAAAATTTACTTACTGAAATTTGTAGCGCAAATGTGTTAAGGTACCAGAATCGATACAGATTTTGGACATCTCTTCTCTTGATAATTGAAATGTTTCCCGTTTAGACTGATCTTTCCTAGGTAGTACGTGCCCTTTTGCCGTGGAAGCTGATCTTGAAGGTCCCGGAACGCTGCATCAATATGATTTAAAAAAATTGAAAATACGATAGATTTAAAGTGTTTGAATAATGTATATTTCTTATTATTATCTAGATAAAAGACGTTATTGCATTTAATATTTGCATTTAATATTTACAATTTGTTTGTATTTTGTCATTTATTTTATAATACATTTTGATAAATTTATTATTGTGTGCGTGTAAATATAATTCTAGAAATAAATTCTGGAAATAACGTTCTTTAACTATATAATAATAAGGAAGAAAGGTGATAAGGTTAAACATATATTTTTTATCGGAATTAAGAATTAAATCATAAATTATATATTATTGTCATATATATATATATATATGACAATAATAACTAATTTAATTTCAATTAGTCTCTCCTTCATTTATAACTTCAATTATATATATATATATATATATATATATATATATATATATATATATATATATATATATATATATATATGTATATCTATATATATCTATACATATATGATATCTATATATATCTATACATATATCTATATATATCTATATATATAATTAAAGTTATAAATGAAAGAGAGACTAATTGAAATTGAACAAATAATAATTATCTTTATTAACGCAGAATAAAAATGAATCTTGCTACGATTAAAGAGTGTGAGAGCCAGATATCACCATATAAAAAAGAATTTATAATAAAAAATAAAAATTTTACACCAAACTAGATTTGTCATACACCCATCGTTATGTCTCTATCAAAAATAATTTTCACCTAGCTTTAATTCCTTATTTCTTACTACTGCAATAGTGGCAAGCAAAAACTTAATATTGGAGTATAATTTCTTTGTTTTTCTAATCTACAAAAAATTGAGAAAAATATGAATGATATTTTAGTCATCAAGAAACATGCTTGGAAGTTTTTAAACGTTTTTAGGGTGCAAATTTAAATTTTAAAAATTCAAGAATTAATTATTGAAGTTATACTTTTATACACGGGTGACATAGCAAAAATGTTACGACACCTGTAATGTAACTCTCGAAAGCATATTGAGGAGAGTGGTTGGTGTCATTGCGGGACAGGGGGTATAAGAAGAGAAAGCCTATAAGTGTGTTCGCGTTACTTGCACTTTTAACATTTTTGCTATGTCGATCGCCCGTGTATATTTATTATGTAATCTTAAAAAATCGGGTTTTTCAAAAATTAGTTTTACAATTATTTGTTATTCTATTCAGACCATACAACCTTTGTTTAAAACAACCATGTGTGGATAACGAGCTAAGTACTTTGTTTAAAACCTTTTTATCCATGCCAGGTTTAATTTTTCAATTATTTGCTTAAGGAAAGTAAAATAAATACCGTATAAATTATGTTTGTTTGTGAATATATACAAAACGAATAATTACCTCTCAGCTCCTGAGTCTTCTCTTTTTCTTTTATATGATTTAGATTTAGATTTAGATGGTTCAGGAGGGTTAGTCTGATATTGTACGGCTGATGAAGGGCCCGGAGCGTATAATCTGCATTAATATGATTTAAAAAAATTGAAAATGCGATAGATTTAAAGTGCTCGAATAATGTATATTTCTTATTATTATCTTGATAAAAATCGTTAATTCCAGAATTATTTCCAACAGTAAGTTTATCAATTTTTGCATTTTTTTAATATTTACAATTTGTTTGTATTTTTTTACGTACCTAATCAGAACAATCTGCTTTAAATTTGTTATTGGATAATAAAGTGTACGTGATCGATTTATGTTAATTTCTAAATTAATTTTTACATTTTGTGTTTAATGACAATTAAATTAAAACTGAGTGTTTTTTGATTTATTTAACACAATATATTGATACTGTTGAAAATAATTCTAGAAATAAATTCTGAAAATAATGTTTTTTAACTATATAATAATGAGGAAGAAAAATGACATGTTAAACATATAATATTTTTTATCGGAAATAAGAATTAAATCATAAAAATATATATTAGTCATATATGTATGTATTAAATCATAAAAATATACATAGTCATATATGTATGTATACATATATGTATATATACAATCTATATGTATATAGATAGACAAGGTGTCTGTGCACGCAGTGCCAAAAACTGGTTTAGCGGCTTTGGCACATGAAAACAAGTCGAAAATGTCTAATAAACATATGTCCAAATCCCAAAGGTTTGGAAGTTATACGGTATTAAAATTGCATTTATAAAAAAGTATAAGTTGAAGTAAATGTTATTTGATGTTCTTCATTCTGCTTAGCTTTACAAAAGTGCTCAAAAATTCCTTCGTCGATTTCAACATTCTTTCTAGCATAAATTAATAAATTGCTTCGAGCTTTTTGAAAATTGGAGTTCGGAGTCTTGCAAATGACATTAGCAGCATTAAGTGTCAGTTGCCATAATTCTAAATCGTAGTCAATTCGTGGATCTCTGAAGTCGAGGAAAAATTTTTGAGCACCTTTTGTAAAGCTTTAAACAGAATAAAGAACATTAACTAACATTCAATTTGTTTTCTTACGAAAGCAACTTTAATACCGTGTAACTTCGAAACCCTTGGGATTTGGACATATGTTTATTAGACATTTTTGACTTGTTTTCATGTGCTAAAGCCGCTGAACCAGTTTTTGGCGCTGCGTGCACAGATACCCTGTATATATGTATATAATTAAAGTTATAGATGAAAGAGACTAATTGAAATTGAACAAATAATAGTTATTTTTATTAACGGAGAATAAATAAATCTTGCTACGATTGAAAAGAGAATTATAATAAAAAATGAAATTTCCACACCAAATTAGATTTGTTATGCATCCATATAATTAAGTCTCTATCAAAAATTATTTTCACCAAGCTTCAACTCCTTACTTCTTACTACTGCAATAATGGCAAGCAAAAACTTAATATTGGATCATAATTTTTTTGTTTTTCTAATCTACAAAAAATTGAGAAAAATATGAGTGATATTTTAGTCATCAAGAAACATGCCTGAAAGTTTTTAAAAGTTTATAGGATGCAAATTCAAAATTTCAAGAATTCAAGAAATTTAAAATTGCATTTATGTACGGAGTTAAAAAAAGTCGAACAATATTTATAAAATTTTTACCGGCTATTCTTTTTTATCTTTTCTTATTTTCGGATTTTGATCTGGGAACGTATTAATTACAGTTATTTTGAAAAAAACTATTGTGTATGTATATTAAATTTTTTTTCATATTGTGTTTGTGCGTAATAAAGTATTAAGCACTGATCGCAAACACATTTATAAATAGGTTTTTAAATAAATTAAAAGATAGTAGCTATATATATAGTATATATGTATATATATATATTTGTGTATATAAAATTAATGTTAACTTAATAAATTTTCTTTACGCTATATAATAAATTCAAAGCGAATAATTACATGTCACTGTAGGCGCCAGTCTCTTTTCTTATTCCTTCAGGTGCTTGCTGTGCTTGCTGTGCTTGCTGAATCGAATCGTTGTCAACAGGTTCTAGCATCCTAAGGAAACCCATCATATAATTTATTAATTTTGAAGAGCTCAAGTAGATTAGCTCAAACTAAAAAGAAGAATCATGTATCATTTTACAAAATTCATAACAGTTATTGAGTAATTAATTAAGCTATATGAGCCAATGTGTGCGTGAAAAGCGGTAGACCGAACTCGGTAGGCGTGTAAAATTGTATAATTGTTAGGTCAGCAAGCATTTTCTGATATCAACAAGTGAAGTCACGCAGCGATCGCCGAGCGCAACGTGCAGACACGACCGTCTGCCGAAAAACTACGACATCCATGCACCTTTCCCTCTTACAATTAGATGATGCTCACCATTGCTAAAAGACGTAACAACTAAACCATTTTACATGCCTACCGTATCCGGCCTACTGCTTTTCACGCGCATGTACATTGTCTCTGAAGACAGTTTAATTAAATACTTAATAACTATATTGCAAATTTTGCAAAATAATACAGTATTTTTCTTTTGAGTTTGAACCAAAATCTATCTTTATATTTCGGCTTTATCAAAAATTGCCGAACATTCTGTATAAATATTTAATAAAGTTCTTAATGAATAAAATAATTGTTTAATTCGACCTAACTGGCCACATTTATTGAATTTCAATCTTCGTGAAGTTTTGACCATTGACCATATTAGCATTTGAGAAACCAATGGTCGAAACGTTGTGAAGATTAAGATTCAATGAAAGTGTCCAGTTAGGTCGAATTAAACAATTATTTTGTTATTTATTACTACCGAAGCAAAGGATTTTCTGTTCTTAGTGAATTTGTCTTTTAAAGTAATATGTATAACTCATGTTACTATATTATATTTTTAAGTAATATATATTATCTCATATTACACTATTATACAGTTTTATATATTACTGTACTCTATATATTATACTTCTGTAAAGCCATAAATATTTAATTTGTAATATAATTCCGTGTAATTGTGCAATGCATATATACTTGATCAATGATTCTGGACTCCATTCGGTAACCAGATTATCCATATCGTCGATAGAACTTCTAACGTTGATCCAATATTTATGTAAAGAGTGATTGAAGAAGTAATAGGACATGAAAGAAAATAAGTAATGTAATTATTTGTTAAACAGATAAATGATTAAATTCAATATCCGATCTTTTTATATGTTTACAATAAATAAAAAAGTATATCCATGTAATTAATTAAAAGAATTTATTATGTAAATTTTAATGTTATATACATAAATATACACATATATCTTAGCTACTATCTTTTAGTTTATTTAGTTTATTTAAATATTTATAAATGTATTTACGATCAGCTTTTAAAAATTTAATCGACACAAACATCAATATGAAATAAGATTTTAACATATGATTAAAAACACGTTGTTTTACAAGATAAATAGAAACATAAATTTAGATTATTGTAACTGTCTGATACACCCTGTATATGTATAATATGAGACTAATTGAAATTGAACAAATAATAGTTAATTTTATTAACGGAGAATAAACAAGTCTTGTGTGTGTGTGTGTGTGCCGCGCGCGCTACGATTAAACAGTGTGAGAGCCCAATATCCATATGAAAAAAAAATTATAATAAAAAATGAAATTTTTACAACCAAATTAAATTTGTCATGCACTCATCGTTAGGTCTCTATCAAAAATAATTTTTATCAAGCCTTAACTCCTTACTTCTTACTACTGCAGTAGTGGCAAGCAAAAACTTAATATTGGATCAAATTTTTTTGTTTTTCTAATCAACAAAAAATTGAGAAAAATATGAGTGATATTTTAGTCATCAAGAAACATGCCTGGAAGTTTTTAAAAGTTTTTAGGATGCAAATTCAAAATTTCAGAAATTCAAGAAATTAAAAATTGCATTTATGTACGGGGTTAAAAAAAGTCGAACAATATTTATAAAATTTATACCGGCTACTCTTTTTTATCTTTTCTTATTTTCGGATTTTGATCTGGGAACGTATTAATTACAGTTATTTTGGAAAAAACTATTGTGTATGTATATTAAATTTTTTTTCATATTGTGTTTGTGTGTAATAAAGTATTAAGCACTGATCGCAAACACATTTATAAATAGGTTTTTAAATAAATTAAAAGATAGTAGCTATATATATAGTATATATATATTTGTGTATATAAAATTAATGTTAACTTAATAAATTTTTTTTACGGATAATAAATTTAAAGCGAATAATTACTTGTCACTGTAGGCGTCAGTCTCTTTTCTTATTCCTTCATTTGCTTGCTGTGCTTGCTTGCAAACATCTTCTTGAATCCTAAGGAAACCCATCATATAATTTATTAATTTTGAAGAGCTCAAGTAGATTAGCTCAAACTAAAAAAAAGAATCATGTATCATTTTACAAAATTCATAACAGTTATTGAGTAATTAATTAAGCTATATGAGCCAATGTGTGCGTGAAAAACGGTAGACCGAACTCGGTAGGCGTGTAAAATTGTATAATTGTTAGGTCAGCAAGCATTTTCTGATATCAACAAGTGAAGTCACGCAGCGATCGCCAAGCGCAACGTGCAGACACGACCGTCTGCCGAAAAACTACGACATCCATGCACCTTTCCCTCTTACAATTAGATGATGCTCACCATTGCTAAAAGACGTAACAACTAAACCATTTTACATGCCTACCGTATCCGGCCTACTGCTTTTCACGCGCATGTACATTGTCTCTAAAGACAGTTTAATTAAATACTTAATAACTATATTGCAAATTATGCAAAATAATACAGTATTTTTCTTTTGAGTTTGAACCAAAATCTATCTGTATATTTCGGCTTTATCAAAAGTTGCCGAACATTCTGTATAAATATTTAATAAAGTTCTTAATGAATAAAATAATTGTTTAATTTGATCTAACTGGCCACATTTCTTGAATTTCAATCTTCGTGAAGTTTTGACCATTGACCAGATTACACTGATAATAAAATCAATGATAAAATTGACTATAATTGCATGGTAAAAAAATTATAGTCCGGGTACTCATTTTTATAGTAAATTCTACTATAATACTAGTAATATAGGGGAGAATGGGGGAATCACGGTCATCAGGCAATGCCGGTCACCTGTATTTTACATAAACCAACAGTTATATCAAACTTTTTTTGTCTCTATCCGTTTACATACATGATTATCGACTAATTTATTATGCCGTGCCTATTAAACCAACATAAATTAATAAAAATCTGGTGATTCTTATTCTACGCCCTTTTTCTTATAAGAATCGATGTACTTTTAATAAGGGTTTTGCGAAATTTTTAGTAGTTAAAATCACATCTAACCGTTATTCATGACTTTTTTGGTTCTTCAGCTTCCATTTCGCCCATATTAAAACGATGACATCATATAAATATTTATTATTCAATATAACAAATTCACTCGTTTTTTGGGGTAACGGTAGTCGCTTGTACGGGGAAATCACAGTCGAGTAACTGTCACAGCGTAAACATCACGGTATATATTTATACCACAAATTTGGTAGAATTTATCCAAATTCAGTGAGAAAGAAATAAGAATTGATATATAGCTTGATTTACATAGAAAATACATTCAATTTGATGGACATTTCAGTCTTGAAATAACGCCGGAATTTTAGGTTAGACGCCGAACCCTGCTAGTGATCAACTGGCATTACCCCAAAGATGACCGTAGGTAGTCCCCCGAAAGCTGACTGCGGTTACCCAAGAGGCGACCGTAATTACCCAACACGTCGGACAATTGCGGTCAATTCAGAGATTTTTATAATCAATGCTGGCTTAATTATTTATTAGCTTTCTTGACTTTTATGCTTCTACTTTCGAAGAATGATTGATAAAGTATCCGTCAACTATTCCGTTTTGGTTCTAAAGATTTTTCTTTTTCAGAAAATAAGAAATAATTCTTACTGACTGTGATTCCCCCATTCTCCCCTAAACCATATACGCATGGTACTGAGAAACAATAGAACTTTTTACTATAAATTATAATAATTTTAAATATTTATATAGTAAAACATGAAAGAAAGGAATAGTACATAACTTAACTATTCATATATAGCCATCGCAATCTTAATAATGGTAAGTGTTACTATATTATTATCGTTCGCTTAGATATTAATATAGTAACAGTGAAGTCAGAAAAATCATGTAACAACAACTATATTATATTATTTGGTTACCACCGCGAGTGATAAGCTTTTTCACCACTAGATGGCCTAGTTTCTCAAATGTAAAATTCAACCAGAGACAGTATATAAGTCCCCACGGCGAAAGCGTTTATCACTCGCAGTAAAGTAAGCTAATTACTTGTGTGAAGCAATACATTTCTTTTAATATGTCTTTCGTTTCAAACAATTTTTTGTTTAAGACAAAGATATATATTCCTTGAAAAATCAAACAATCGTTCTTATTGATCGAAACATTAGTTTGTTTGGACCATTCCAATCATCAAATTTGTTTGGATGCAATAAAATTTATTAAATTCAAAGAAACCGTTCTCTCTGTGTAAAACCTCATTAATAGTACATTTAACCATATAATGTTTTGTTTAACAATATATTCTAATAACAACAATCATAATTATACGGTTATGTGAAATAAATATTATGATTTTACAAACTATATTTTCACGTTATAACAACTACATTTTTTATAGTAAAAAGCACTATTTTATATGCTTGGCGCCTCAGGATACTATAATTTATAGTGAAATTATGGTATTTTCAACTATATTTTTTTATCAGTGTAGCATTTGAGAAACCAATGGTCGAAACGTTGTGAAGATTAAGATTCAATGAAAGTGTCCAGTTAGGTCGAATTAAACAATTATTATGTTATTTATTACTACCAAAGCAAAGGATTTTCTGTTCTTAGTGAATTTGTCTTTTAAAGTAATATGTATAACCCATGTTACTAAGCCATGTTTTTAAGCTTTTTAAGTAGCACAGCTCTTTCTGTAGGTGTTTAATGTTCCATTGAATATCGGTTTTTTATTCGTTTTTTAAATTTCACAAAACTTCCACTTGATGTAAATCCTTGATATCTCTGATTAAACACAAAAAACAGCACTATTTGGGTCAAAGATTTTTCCAAAAATGTCGATAATATTTCTAGATAAAAATCCGAAAATAGAACAAAATAAAGAATAACGTTAACGATATTTATAAAATTTATATCAGCTTTTCTTCTTTATTTTGTTCTGTTTTCGGATTTTTATCTAAAAATATTATCGATATTTTGGAAAAAATCTTTTACCCGAATAGTGGTGTCTTTTCAAGGGTTTATACGATGTGGAAATTTCGTGAAATTTTTAAAAACAAATGGAAGACCGATATCGAATGGAACATTGAACATCCGAAGAATGAGCTGTGCTACTTAAAAGGTTTAAAGCCACTGCAGATCAGACAGTTAAAATCTAAATTTATGTTTCTGTTTATTTTGTAAAACAACGTGTTTTTAATCGTATGTTAAAATGTTATTTTATATTGATGTTTGTGTCATTAAATTTTTAAGCGCTGATCGCAAACACCATTTATATTTAAATAAACTATGAGATAGTAAACAAATTAGAGAGAACTAGCAAACAAAGCTAGTTGTTGTTGCTTGAGTCATATATATTAATAACAATAATAGATCGGTAAATTTCAAATGATATTGTTATTTTTAATGTGCACTGAGGAAGACAACATTTAGGGTCAAGACGTTTGTGTATTACTATTTGTTTTTAATATATGACTCAAGCAACAACAACTAGCTTTGTTTGCTAGCCTTCTCCAATTTGTTTATTATATTCGAACGTAAAAACAAATAATTTTATGTTTAAAATATAATAACTAAAGATGTATATAATATATGTAGATATATACTTATGTATATAAAATTAAAATTTAATGATTAAATTCTTTTTATTATTTATAATATAATAAAGGCGATAATTACTCATGAACGGGGTCTCTTCTCTCTGCGGGAGCAGAGACGGGAGCTTCTTCTCTCTGCATTTCTTCACTTCGAATCCGACTGCCGGATGGTGGATGTCTTTCAACATCTTCTGGATTCCTATAAGAATAACGAGTGTATCACTCTCGGCGATCGTTGCGATCGGCCGGCGGGCGATACGGTTAGGAGGCCGGTTACAAACGGGAGGAGGCGAGGGGACGAAATCAAATCGCGTGTTCGCAAAAGCTCCGAATCGACTCTAGAGGATAAGGCGGCCGTTACACGAAGGCTCGCACGCAACCCCCTCAACCCCGCCTCTAAGCTACTCGGTCCACCCAGAGGTAAGAGGGCTGGAGGGAGAGGCGCGCGGGCCGACCGCACACGCGGCATACCGCTGATCTAAAGGACGGCATTCGATGGAACAACGAGTAACCCATATAATAAAGTCCATTAATGTTGAAGAGCTCGTTGCATATTTATATTAATATATTATAGCGTAGTACGTATTTTTTATTTCTCAAAATAACCAGTTAACCGCGAATTAACTTATGTATGTACAAATGTATACACTTACTCCATTATTTCGTCTTGAGCACATCCTTCTCTGCTACTTGCCTCTATACTTTCTAAATTTGACGGTTCCTGTAGCCCAGAACGTTGAATTAATAAATCTATTATCGATTTGCAGTGTTTCCCTAAGTGTTCTATTAATATATTTATATTATTTTTGACTGTTTCATCATATGTCTGAGAACAAATTTTGCAATGTACGACCGTTCTCTGCTTGTCAGAGATTACAATATAATAATCCCACACTGATGGTTGACTTGCTACGATCTCTGGAGCTCTATTCGACTGGAGGAACTCCATTGCAACCGTCTTGTATGATAGATCGTTGAGTACTAAATGTTTCACTTAAATAAGTGTTTACAACCTTTGTTATGGAAGGACGCGACGATCGAGCGCGCAGCACACGCACACAGGGCGCGATGCGGCCGTGGTCGACTCGACTCGACAAGTCGGCGAGTGGCGCGTGCTGGTAACCTGTTGCCGCCGCCGTGAACGAGACTCCCGAAGCCGGTAATCGCGAGCTTAAGGAGAGAGGGATTATTTTTAAATAAAATGTAAATACTGATATTTTTCGTATATAGTGTATGTATATATTTGGTATAGTGTTTAAATTTAAACTGTCAGATTTTATACTTTTATTCCTAATTATCTAATAATGATAATTTTAAACTTATACTAAATCACAGCATAGCTTATAACAGAAGTAATGTGTATATATGTATGACAATTCATAAGAGCGAGATTAACATCAATTTTAAATTAATCTAGGCTTTGAAATAGTGGGTATATGAAAGCAAATTTAAAAGTTTAAAAACTTAATCGAAAATATTCATTGTATGAATTTCGCGGATTTTGTCGGATGTTTCCTTTGTACTTAATGTACCTTTTGTAATGTCATGTGTACAAAATATAAATAATTTACCTATTTAATAAATAAAGATACAAAGTATTGGTTTCTTTTCTATTATTCTTTTCGATTATTTATACATTATTAAATTTTACACATTGGGTGATTAAACGTACACATTAATAAATAATAAAGCGCACAATTTTTTGAACTGTAATGCGATATTTTCTATTTTTGTAAGTTTAATTAGATTATTAAAATTGATAAAATATGCATTTTTTTGCTCTATACATTACATATAATTACGTAACATTCTTTTTTGTTATAATGAATTGCATGCAAGAATTTGTAGTTTCCTCTGATTTAATATAAATTTACTTTTTTTCTACACTATTAAATTTGTAGTGTGTAATTTAAACCAAGTTCCTTGAGTTAAGTGAAAGAAACTAATATTTCATTGTTTTTAACTACCACGTGTGTCGAAATTACACACAGTGTAGTTATTTCAACCCATTATTTTTAGTTAAATTAACGACATATTTAGTAGGAGCAGTGGCGACATAATGTTTGAGTCATTTTTTACTAATTCGTTAGTCGCCACTGCTCCTACTAAATATGTCGTTAATTTAACTAAATAATGGGTTGAAATAACTACACGGTATGTAATTTCGACACACGTGGTAGTTAAAAGCAATGAAATATTAAAGTTTCTTTCACTTAACTCAAAGAACTTGGTTTAAATTTCACACTACGAATTTAACAGTGTAATATTATTTTATTTATTCATTAGGATAAATAAACAATGGCCAATAAATTACATTAATTTTTAATAATATTTTTAAAAATTTTTATGTATAAATGACATTAAATATTTAAAATTAAACTTTTAGAACTTTCAAAGTAATATTAATTTTACTTGTTTTCTTTTGTTCATTACAGAGTGGAAAATATATTTTAATTACACAGTTCAACAAAAAATTGACTTTTTTTTCTAACACCAAAACGAGACTAGTCATTTCCTGCAGTTTTTTGGACGCTGAATACGATCCCGTTTATCAAATTGCTCTATCATGTCACAATTCTGAGAAATTTGCAGCTAAAGTTGCAAAAAAAAACTATTTTCACGTACTTTATCACATTATAACTATATGATATGCCGCCGAATACTATGACGTCGAATATTCTATTCTTTTTCGTAGTACGAGTGGGATGCCGTGCTGGACGTCGTCCGTATCACCCTCCCGGCTGTGATTTGGCAGATCTCCTGCAGTGCTCCGTGATCGGTGAGTGAATTATATATGACAAACAAATGATTCAAATCGAAATACATTCAAATCGTAATAGAATCATTTTGTCTCGCGTGTCGCAATGAGATGATAATCTCAGAATTTGCGTCTTCTACTTACTGCCTTCCGTTTCGATTCTTAGGGTGCATTTATGTTGGAACAGTGATAAACGATAAGAGCGGCGATACTATAACAAAGCAGCAAGAATAAATGCATTAATTTATATGTAATTAATTGTTTATATTCTTCATATGTGAACACTTACATATTGTATACTTACAATTGTTTATATGCTTACATATAAGCACTTTCATATAAAATATAAATTAATGCATTTATTCCCACTGCTTTTTCAGTATCGCCGCTCTTATCGTTTATCACTGCTCCAACATAATCGCACCCTTACACCGAATTAGTGAATCGGGCGGGAAGATGCTACAATAAATAGCATGAACCTCTCGTTAAGCGCGGGAATTAA
Source organism: Leptothorax acervorum (assembly GCA_035220615.1). Classification (NCBI taxonomy): domain Eukaryota; kingdom Metazoa; phylum Arthropoda; class Insecta; order Hymenoptera; family Formicidae; genus Leptothorax; species Leptothorax acervorum. The sequence goes on along the minus strand of JASTWQ010000020.1, from coordinate 1,483,512 downwards.
AATAATTAATAATTGTTTTATTAAAGAGAACGGTCGCACGTGTTTGGCGTTCTTACTTTGCGAACAAACGCGAACGAGGGAGCAAGCTTGCTTAAATAAGCGTATGTGAATATATATCGGGAGAAGTGAAATGTGCATCCTCAAATAAATTCCGTCTTTCGTTAAAGAACGCGCATTGGTTAACGTAATTTATAAATGTTTTAAATTTATTTGTGTGTGTGCTTCTTTATTTTTTATAATATCTACAGAAAACTAACGTTAAATTGTACCATTATTAAAAGTTTTCTTTATGATCGTCCCTGCAGCGTGGTGATCACGCATACTATAAAAACAATGACTTAACTGTCGCCACCAAAATGTAATACTGAAAATTATAAAACAGTCTCTGTTGCTTATTCCCTAAATATTATTCATTTTGCTTACAAAATTTTTTATAAACGAGCTTTTTATTGCCGCACATTTTGCTCTTGTCTTGAAAATTTTTAGCAAGGAAAAGAAAGAACGTTATCAGAGAATGCTGATGCTGCTTAACCTTGTATCGCTTGCAAAGTACGTACAGAAATCCGTTTGCTATTTAATTTAGGTAATTATGCATAAAAGGGGCATCCTCTCCGATTTGCTTGATATTTTAGTATGTTGTTGGGGATGTCTTCCCGAGTCATTTCATATATATATATAAGGGCCGGACTCAAATAGTTTCGGAGATACAGGCTGAGAAAGGCTAAAAATCATAAATACGAAAATAAACGTTGAATGATAATTTATTCAACACTATCATTAGGAATCTCAAAGATTTCAACCAAGTGTGTGCTTTCTATGTGCTTCAACTTACAAAGCACATACTTGTAAAGCGCGTCACTAACCTATAGGTTAGTGGCGCGCTTTATAAGTATGTGCTTTGTATGTGCTTCAACTTAGAAAGCACATATTTGTTAAAGCAAAGAACAGTTGGTATTTATATACCAACTATTCATCTTACATATAAATATGTACTTTTCATATACCAACTGTTCTCTGCTTTAACAAATATGTGCTTTTTAAGTTGAAGCACATACAAAGCACATACTTATAAAGCGCCCCACTAACCTATAGGTTAGTGACGCGCTTTACAAGTATGTGCTTTGTAAGTTGAAGCACATACAAAGCACACACTTGGTTGAAATTTTTCAGATTCCTAATGATAGTGTTGAATAAATCATCATTGAACGTTTATTTTTGTATTTATTATTTTTATCCTTTCTCAGCCTGTATTTCCAAAACTATTTAAGTCCGGCCCTTATATATATATATGAAATGACTCGGGAAAACATCCCCAACAACATATTAAAAAATAAACCAAATCGGAGAGGGAGTCGCTTTTATGCATAAATACCTCCTTTCTCAGCTTGTATCTCCGAAGATATTTGAGTCCGGCCCTTATATATATATATGAAATGACTTGGGAAGACATCCTCAACAACATACTAAAATATCAAGCAAATCGGAGAGGATGCCCCTTTTATGCATAATTACCTTAATTTACACTGCCCGATCTGTATTATGAGTATAAAAATTAAAATACATATAAGAATTAGTTTTGTAAAATGTTTCTTTCAGAGTTCAAGTAATTAATAAAGTTCCATTACTTATATAAAATATTTGTATATACAGATTACTTATATACGCAATGTATTTAAATATTATTTAAAAAATTTATTTTTGAAAATTTATTTTGAAAAAATATAAAAATTGCATCAAATATGTTATATTTATATGTATATACTTGCGATCTCTTAATATAACAAAGCACAAGGCTTGTTTGTAGAAAAAAACCTTTTCATACATTGCAGTACTCATCCATAATCTATCGATAATTATAATTGTTCCGTATGTCATTACGTTTTAAACTCTTCTGCGTAAACTTTCCACTGCGTAAACTTTTGCTTGAGACCTAGAAAAAATTTAATTATTACGCGATGTCGAATTAATATGCAAATAGTTAATCAATCAGTTGATTTTTATGTCAATGGCCAAAATGTGAAAGTGTACTATAGATACAAATAAAAAAATTAATAAATATATGTTGTTAGAAACTTTATTAAAAAATTAAAATAAAGAAATACTATAGAAGTTAGTAGCGTGAATTTGACGACTTTCGAAACTATTATCCAATTGTTTCTACATAGTTGTGCAATTCATATATATATCCATTTAAAAAGTTAAAAATATTTTCTCTCGTAAATGTTGCTTTTTTAATCCATAGAATTCTTTATGAAAAATAAAATTAATCTCTTGTGGCGTACGTATGTGGACTCCATGCAAGTGATATGTTGTTCAGATAAAGAACAAAATAATCCCGACTACCACGATAAGACGACTACTGACAAGAATAGCCGATAATTTGAAATAAAACGTAGATACGTTAGTATAATCATACTCTAATCACACTGTTAGTAATAAACGCAGATTTTTTATGTTCTCTGCATATGTCATTTATTTATTGCAACTTCTCAATAAGCTTACAACTCTGTATTACTGCGCATCATACCGGTAAGTGCATTCAATTATATCCTATCTTAATCTAAAAGTAATGAATTTATAAAATTATACGGAACATAAATAAGACATAAATGTGAACATAATATGAGGAAAACCGGAAATAAAAAACAGTATTCTTTCTTAACAATTATTAATATATAGAAATTCAAATTTGCAACAATAATAGAAACAGAATTTAATAATGCTTTTTAAGTAAAGCGATTAACTTATTAAAGATGGTGTTTTATATATTGTACAATCTACAATGTCGAACAGTTAGCCCTTGCTATTATGTAATAAATATAATCAATCAAGTTACAATATATTTATCGAATTAAAATGCAAACAATATTTCTATAAAATTTCTAAACCGCTCTCAATTGAGCAGAATTAATCATTATTTTAGATGATATTAATGAGTTCATAATAAAACAGAGCGCAAAATACATGACAAAATAGACCGGAATGAATTTTAAATGCAAGGGATGAAATATTTAGCATGAATTTATTTCGTAAAGTTAGTTAAATATTTTATGATAACGATAAGTTTGTTGGCGCACAGCGTTCGAAATTTGTTTTTTTTTTTTCTCACGTGCGGCCCGCGTTGTTGCGCGGAGGGCGGGGTGTGCGTACACACAAAGGTCGCGGCACTCGAGGCTCGCCGCTCTATCACTCGCGCGACGACCCTCGAACAGGCAACATGTCTCCACGAGTCGCTCCGCATTACTTTTTATGAAACGCGATTGTTTTGTCAATTTATTACAATTAGAATTTTTAAGCACATCGTGCCAATGACTTTCTATTGAAACCGATAGGTACTTCGCGCGATTTTGATTTATCTCAAATAAGAACAATTTAAAACAGGCATTACAATATACTGTTTTATCGTAGTATTCGCGATTATTTAATTTATTTTTTTAATATCTACCTCGGTTTTACGATGCTATATCTCATGTCGCGCATTGAAATTTTCATTGATTCAAATGCGATTTTTTAATATTTCGGATTTAAAATGCAATTTCTTAATATACAATTATTCCCTACGAACAATTGACAAATCTATTAGTCTGTACGATTCACGACCTGCGATTGATGACTTGTAATGCGTATCGAAATAACGGCTTTTAATAGTTTTTCACGAGATCTATAAAGAAAGAATCGATATGATAGATAATGTGAATTATAAATTATTGATTTGTTGCATTAAATGTGGGCGATAATTAAACTTTCATTGATTAAATTCTATAAGAATTTAAGCTTAAGAGAAAGATTTTTTCGAAAACCGTATAATTATTTTACGCGTGTAACAAATTACTTGAATATTATTTAAGAGCTTTGATAGAATAACAACGGAGGATCAAGGAAAAAAGAATGCGAAGATTTATCTCGAATGGAGAGCCAAATTAAGCGACGCGATCATTCGGGGATATCGTACAAAGTGTTGCGCGATCGTTGCATTATAATAATCGTTTCGGGAGTGTCGCACAAAGTATCGCGCGATCGTTGCATTATGGCAACCGCGTTTCGGGAATGCCGTACAAAGTACCGCGCGATCGTAATTACCGTATTGTGAATGTGTTCCAGGAATCTAAATGATCTGAGAGGAGGAGCAGGCCTGGGAGACATCAGGCGACGGCGCGGGCGGAGCAATTTTGGGGTGAGTTATTTACTTTTTATAGCTAAATAAATCAAAAACGGCCAATTAACGAGCAATAAAAGGATGTTAAAAATAAATTTAATAGCATTAAAAATAATATACAATCATGTTAACGTTTCGGGCCTTACTTGGCCTTTTTCAGAACCATAAATATAACAATATTAAATCCTACATATCTAGCATCAAAAATTTACAATTAATGTCGGAGTAGATCTCACCTACTTCTTATATATTATTTGCTAGTTTAATTGTGTTTATCTCTTATTTCTTATTAGGTATTTTTTATTCTTTATTTCAATATTCCATTTGGATTTAAATAAACAGTAGGACAAAGAAACTTTTAGTTGTAAAATTAAAAAAGCTCTTATACTTAAGCGAAAGAGTTTTCTTTTAAATTGTATAATTATTTTAAACATAAAATTTAATGAGCAAAATAGATATTTTTAAAAATATTAATTATTTTGAGCGTTGCCATATAATTTGGATTTTATATTTTTATGTTACAGGATAACATCGTATAGTTACCTACATCTCCGCTGCACTATATTAAACTGTTTGGGGAGTGCCGCACAAAGTACCGCGCGATCGTTGCATTATAACAATCGTTTCGGGAGTGCCGTATAAAGTATCGCGCGATTGAAATACCCGCGTATTGTGAATGTGTGCCAGGAGCCCAAATGATCTGAGAGGAGGAGTAGGTCTGGAAGGCATCAGAGGCGACGGCGGAACAACTTTAGGGTAAGTTATTTACTTTTTATATATTATTTGCTGATTTAATTGTGATTATTATCTCTTATTTCTTAATATTCTTTATTTTTTATTTGAATATTCTATTTCGATTTAAATAAACAGTAGGACAAAGAAACTTTTAGTCGTAAAGTTAAAAAAGATCTTATAGGTACTCAAGAGAGATTCTTTTAAAAATTGTACAATTATTTTAAATATTTGCTTAAAGTATGAATATAAAATTTAACGAGCAAAGTACCTAGATATTCTTTAAAATATTAATTATTTTAAGCGTTGCTATAATTTTGATTTTATATTTGCTTGTTACAGGATCATCGTAGCGACTCCGCTGTTGCACATCGGTCGGTGAGTGATAAGTATATTTTTATAGTTTAGGTAACGGATCTATGACAATTACGTCAAATATATAGCAGAGATGCTTGCGTAAAGTTACCGCAATACATGCATTATTATGTATATCACATTTCATAGATCCGTTACCTCAATATATTGACTGGAACAGATTAGGATTTGACATTTAATCCTGGATAAATCATATATATTGATTTATTATGCATTCTATCATGGAACAAATACAATTAATGTATATAAAATTAAACGAAAATGAGATGATCAAAATATGAATAGATCTAATAAATAGGTAAATACAATTACGTATGCATGTATTAATAGTATTCCATTGATAGAATAAAATTCGCAATATTTGTTACTAACAATAAGTAACAAATACTTTATTTTATTCTCCCATCTCTGTTCTCTTCCCAAATATCTTCCAGGATTAAATGTTATATAAATTGGTACAAGAATGCAATATGTATATGCTTAGGGATGTTTTCAGTAAGCATATATCACAATTAAAATTATGTAATCTTCAAGGAAATCATTTGTATGTATTCACGATTATTAATTAAAATTATTTGTTCTTACAACGCGCCAATTTTAGCCTAATCTTTTCTAATCTATAGATATTGTATATTGATAACTGGTTTTTATACCAGTTAAAGCGATATGACGTGAGATCGAATAAATGTTATCTCGTAAAACAGAAAAATTTTTTGTAGCTATTATTTTCAAGTTGTTCAATTTCACGTTAATGTAAATATTTGATTTTGAGAAATATAATTATAGTAACGAGATGTAGTTATCAAAATTTATATTGTGTTTGCTCGAAATATTCACATTAGCATAATATTGTGCGGAAAATTTATTATCCCTTTCAGATCTCACGTCATTAATTCTTTATATTTCACCCTTTTGAGGTGATATTCGATATTCGAAACGATAAATCGAAAATATGGGCCTTAGATTTTCTCTGTTTGCGTTTAATTTTCACTTATTTTCTTCGCATTGTTATTAAAGTCCTGCATACTTATCAAAGTTTAAAGTTCCTATCACTCGCGAGAAGTAATCGAATTTATTCGGATATATACGGTTGATTGAAAGTCTTTTGTCAAGATTAAAAGATCCTGATTTATTAATATTCCTATTTTTATTCTTAATTGAGAATGTTATCAAGTGTTTGAATTATAGTGCATAAGATATTAAGTAGATTTTGGTCATTATAGTGATTTTATAATTAATTAATTAAATTTTATTATTACAAATGGCCCTTCGCGACGCGGTCGTGTTTCGCGCATCGTAAGAAAGAGCGTAAAACCATTACGCTCATCTGCCGGCTATGATCAGCCGGCAATTGAAGGAGTATTTCTCCTTCCTGTCTCTGGCTATGTCGCTAGAGTGGATTTGGCCAGGAGAAGGTGAGTTGTGAAACTGGCCAGAAGATAGAAGAAGACACAAGGTAGGTTGGTGTTCAACACCACCAATGTAATGTACAACGTGCATGCAGGTAACATAATTTTGCACATAATATGTGCATCATGTTATCTGAGACGGTAAGGTGACGTCTCTAATTTAATCACAATTTTTTAATCGCTAACTTAAAATCTCTTAAACTTACTTTTAAAATTTTACAATTTAAATCTTAAATTTACACCCTTCCCTATAATTTCGGGTAATAGCGGTCGCGATTAATTAACACTAATAAACTTAAATAAACTAAATAAATAAATAAAATTTAAATATAAACTAATAAATACGGGTGGGTAGGAATATGATGCGTTAGGTAAATAGGCATATGGTTAGGTAGGAATATGAGGGAGCATATAGGAACATAAATAGGTAGGAAATATATTGACATAAAAGTTCGGGTAGGTAGGGACACGGAAGGATTAGTTATATAAAATAATTATGTGATTAATATTCAAATTTATTATATTTAAATTAAGTATATTAAGTAGTGTAACATTATATAATATTTTAATTGTCATATTACTCTCTAATTATGTAATAAATTTTTAGTTTATTACAAGGTATGTAATTCTAGAGTATATTATATTTGTGTAATATTATATAATGTTACTTAATATTTTTATATAATATTAATTATAATATAATTATTGCAATGAAAATTTGTAAGAAGAATTGTAATAAAAGTGAAATTACTTATGTGATACTAATGCCGGATATATCACGAAATCGACAGAAGACGTACGATAATACAAATTTGCTAAATTAGCGCGTTAATCATTGCGTTTTTACTATTTTTATAATTTTTTTGAATATTCAAAGGTTTTTATTCTTTGTTCAAAATTTTGCATTTAAAGATTATCGCCAATTATTGTAAATTTTATATGTATAAATGTGAAGACATGAAGGTTCGAATGCTGAGTCAACAATCAAATAATAGCTCCTCGCTCGCAAAATTTGACATCTTGAAATTTAATATTATGAAATTACGAGTACATTTTTTTCAAAATTATTACGGAATTTGTGACTTGAAATTATCGTAATTCGTTATTAAATGGAATAATACGCGAAACGGAAAATTATATTTTTTTATTTTATTCATAACTTTTACCTTAATCACATTAAAAATTCGATTATACTTCACGATGTTGAAGACCGCGTTTTCCCGTTCTTGAATGCGATCTCGGCCTTTATAGCTGTCCCTCGCGTCAGGTGAACGTTAAGAAATACACGTTCGTATACCGACGGGAAGTCATAGCAATTTTCAACGTGGAGGATTATTAATTCAGTGCCCCGTTGAAGATCGAAGACCCCTGTTGCAGCACCTGAATTAATTTCTGGTTTTTTTATATCTCGGATCCTTGGAAGCAGTGATTTCAGCACAAGTGAGCGACGTCGATTTGCAAAATTAATTAAAACATTATAAGAGAAAATTTTATTCTTCTCATTACATATTCTTCCATTAACGCTAATATCAGTCATGCTTCTGTCTTGCTGATAAAAAGACAGTAAAGTTGGATAAAATAACTACTTATGTTTATAAAATAAAAAAAAAAAAGAAAAATAAAGAAGGAAGAAATAAAAAATAGGTTTAAAAAAAATAAAATCTATGATACAATCATGATACATCTTTGAGGTAATGTAGTTACAAACGACTATATTTTATTATTTAATATTTTAGGTTTCTCATTAGGAAACCATTTCCAGGGACTAGATTCTACCGACCCTAATATCAATATTAATTATCGAATGCATATGTTTTATGCGTTTTGTTATTAAATATACTCGTTTGTAACTACTTCTCGATAACAATTATTCCATCCATATAATTTTTTTAATAAGAGAAATATATATCGTAATAGATATATATTTTAATTATAAGAAAGAAATGTATTTTATATAATATAATGGAAGAATATTTCAATAGTATAAATATATACTGGACACAATAATTTGGAAAACGATTGTCGTTAACTCGCTGCCGAAATGACCGTTATCGGGAGCAATCCGGAAGATCTGGGATTTATTCCTTCCTGCAGCGAGGCCTTCGACGTTTAACGGGTTGCTTATCTAATTTTTTCTCTCTTCATATTCATGATTTCATAAAGCTTGACAAATTAGAGAGAGAGAGGGTATGTTAAGCTCACTTTCCATCTTGAGAATCGTTCTTCTCTACGTCGGCAACTGACGGCCCGGCGGAAACACTTTGCTCTGATCAAATTGTTGGATCAATTATTCCTTCCATGAACACAGTAGTAACTTAATTTTTTTTACTTTTCGCAATTTTTTAAAGCTCAAAATAAATATAAGACCTTAAAAGATAGGAGCTTTTTACTTGATTGTTGACTTTAATAATAAAAAATTTAATAATAAAAAATTAATCGTTTTAGAAATATTTATAAGTTACATACCTAATCTAAAATAGTGAATTTTTATATTATCATATTTATTTCGAACGTCTTCGTGTAATCTGGCATCAGTAAAAAAACCTCAAATGTGTGTATTTATAATATAAATGTATGCATATTTCGTAAACAAATTCTTTGTAATGTATTTTACAGTTTGGTATAGATTTTCCACTTTTTGATGTAAAATATATTGTAAATTATAAATTGTAACAAATAAATTGTGTAATTATACATATTGTTATTTATTGAAAATTTTATAACGAGAATAAATAATAAATAATACAAAAAGCACACATTTTCAAAGAAAAGAGGACCGTCGATTAACGTTGGCGGGGGTGGTGGAGGGCCTCTACAAGTTAATCTGCTTTTATCGGATAAAATTTTAATTAAATCTCGAAATAATATATAACCAATTTAATATAATAGGTGTATATATATATATATATAAAATGGAAAAATGCGAAGTCAAGTTTAGCCAAAATGCATTTAATTGCATAATATTCAATAAAAGCAGAACAGCCTTATAAAAAGATAATATTGCTTATTCATTTTTCGCGATTATTGTCAAATAATCATCTGATAAAGTTAAATCGTACCTTATCAGACAAGTGAATTCTCTTCATCGCGTAGTATACAAAGAAATTGAAGGGTTCCACTTAATATTTCTAAAAAGATAATTTATAATTTTCTATTTTAATGTTGACAACTTCCGTTTCCGTTGCAATACCTCTTCACTCTGACGCAATATATTATCTTTGCCAATAATGTAATCTCACCTCTACTTTATGATGCATCTGATGATCCCTGATCGTGGACATTACCTACGGGATTCAGACATCGGCTACGTAATTTAATGTATATATTTTATGGACAATAGAGGCATTTCAAAATAAAGTAACAGCTGAATCGCGCCCATGACCACTCAGGCTTCTCTCTGATAATAATATCATACCAATAAAACAGCTTATTTCTAACATAAGAGACCGCATATTGTTAACATCGACAACTGCATGGAAGTATTGAGCGACGTGTGTCAAATTCATTTCCTGATTTATCAGTTGTTGTTGTTGATGGTTAACATTTATTTGATCTGTAAAATAGCTCAGATTTTTAAATAATAATTACCATATTTCTAAAATATGCAGTTTTAATATAAGTACTTTGACAATATTTTTGAATTTTGAAACAGAATTATAAGGTTTGCTTTCAGAGATATATTCTATAGTTGAGGAAGATGTGAGAAATCTCATATTTGAAGAGATAAAGATCAAAGTGTAACATATTTTATTAGTTTTTTTTATTGATGACATATATAAATACGTGCTCCAGGCGTTCTAGGCATAGTAGGCGTTTTCCGTTTAATAAAAATAATTACAGCAAAAAACGGCGCAAAAAGTGTAATATCAAATCGGTAATATAGCATACGACAACCACCAAGGTTGATACATGATAAAACCACCTTCAAAATTTATGTAAGTCGCATTTCTGGGTATATAAAGTACAATACTATCGATATTTATCATTATAGGAAATGCAATTGATTAATCTTTAATTGACAGTCAGCGAATCTAATCTAATAGGGTTATAAAAATTTGTGTTAGAGCTCGGAAGTTGGAGCTGCGCAAACTGGATATTTTGGTCCGTGCTTATAGATTTATCGCACCGAGACTTGTCCATTATATAAAAGGTTTCGAAAGAAAATCGAGTGTTATAGGCTCTTTGGCACAACTGTCCGGACATGTTTTAACATCCCTTGATTGACTTCCGAATATACCTATAGTTTCCGAGCTACGTTCGGCTATAGGGCTATCAAAAGCTTAACTTTCTAGCGTGCAAAAAGGATTTTCGTGAAAACTCTTGTTCACACTTGACATATACATAATTTATCCTAGCTTGATATCTGTTTATGTATTTGCGACAATATTCTCGTTATAACTTAAGTCATTCTAGTTCTCAGTTTTGTGGACTTTACCGCATAAAAAGTTGGAACATTTGTCTATCCGTGTATAAACCGCAGTTATTTCTACTGTTTCTATAAAATAGCAGTTCTAAAAGAATGACTTCCTAAAAAAAAAAAAAAAAAAAAAATCCAAAATTACGCTATTGTAGTTGGTACTATTTCAACATCTTGTGAAGTATCACTTAGCATTAAAGTAGCCGTCGTTTGCTGCCGAGAATTTTGGTCGATGCCTCTAGTGCTTGGTGGAACATACGTCCACCATGCTAAGAAAAAGAAGAACAGCGAAGCCGCTTTCCCGATGAATGCCAGTGCGAGCATATATCTGTTAAAAAGAAGTGTAACAAAATCATATTTGAGAGACTTGGGATTAACCCGCGATTTATGTGTACAGAAAAAGAATTAGTATCAAATCAACACTCATATACTCGTATGAACGCAACAATCAATAATTTTAAAATGAGATTATATTGCATTAAATGAAAAAAAACGTCAAAAAGCGTCTGAAAGCGTCAAATCAGGTAAATTATTAAGCAATTATTTTCATACGCAAAAAATATGCGGTAAAATATTTATTCTTATAGAGAAATAGAGCCATGCAATTATTTTATTTATAAGAATATGTATTTTCCCGCTTTAATTTATTAAGTAAATGTAGCTTCGAGCGTACTACATATTGCCCGTAATGCGATTTATAGTTCTTAAGGCGCTTGAATTCAAAGGGACTTCGGTTCGCGCGGCCCAACGTACACCACAGCCGATAAGTTAGTTACAAGTACGGTCGGTATCTCGCCTTTGATGGTAAAAGACTGGTTCACGAAATAAAATTCACCCTGTATATTAAGTAAATTTTTTAGAATTTTTTATTTTTGATGATCCAGATCCGAGCAGCAGTGGTCACCGCAAAACGACTTTTTTAAAAGGACCTTCGGGAGAATGGCTATATCTTTTTTATTTATTAATATTTTTTATTAAAAAAATTATTTTTAATTCATAACAATATACTCTTACACATATACAAACATATTTTTAAAAAAGTCTTACAGTTTTTGCAAAAAAAATTCCCAAAAATCACATATTTTTCGGCTTCCTGACTGAGCATGATCCCTTAATTTGTAAGAATCTTTATTACGTCGTATAATATAAATTATAATATAAATTAAAGCGAATAATTACTTGTCAATGTACCATCAGTTTCTCTAATTTCTTCAGAGACTTGACACTGAACCTGACTGCCGGTTTTTACAAAAGTTATAACTTCTTCCAGATTCCTATATAGAGTAACCCATATAATACAGTTCATTAATCTTGAAAAGCTCGATGCGTATTTATATTAACCTTAAACCGTATGGTATACATGGATCGTTCGTGTCCGCGGCATTTTGACAATTTACGCTGCATGTCTTCAATTGCTTGTTTTTAACGATTAAATTAACAATTACAAAATTAATTTTATAATATTATTAGATACTGTTTAAACTTATCGTTAACACCTCAAGGAACACCTATAAATTTTTTCCGAACTTTTGGTACAGTTTTAGGTTGTTTAATATGCCGCGGACGCAAACAACCCATATGCTGCGGTTAGTGCAGCCGAAAAACAGTGTACGGTTTAAGGGTTAATATTATAATGTATTTCATTTTCTACTTTTGGAAAAAAGTAGAAAGTGCGATAGAATTAGAAGAATTTAAAATGTGACATTTATATAGACATTTAATTGTTGGACGTTATTTTTGGAATTAAAAACAGCAGCAAATTTATTAACATTTTTAACAAGTAAAGTAAAAAATGGACTCTAGTGCAGCGCGATTAACAATGTGTAAGTTAACGTTATAACAATCTTCAATTATTAATAAGGTTATAGCTTTAAACTTATGCACTATATTAATCGCGTTGTACTCTTAAAGACTCTTATTCCCACAGAAGTTGTAATGTTATTTTGTAATAATATTTTGTTGTATGAGACACATCAAATAATGAGTTTGTATAATTGAAAAAGTATTGCGCGCGACGTTTGAGTAATATATAGGTACGTATATAAATATTATTAAGCACTCAATGAACGTGTCTTTTAGAGCAATGCGTATAACACTGTAATACTACATTGTCTTTAAAAACGTAATATACTGGGTGTTTCAGGGTTAAATGTTCTAACTTAAAATATAAATTTAGAACCTTAAAACAAGAAAAAATTTCCTCTGAAGTTTTCTATGCCCGTAAACGTTTTGTTTAATTAATAGATATTAACATTTTTATTATAAACATTTTTGTTATAACATTTTATAAAACTATTATTAGAGATTATAATAAATAAATTAATAGTGTGTTTCAACTACCTTATTACTACAAAATATGAAAATTTTAACATAATTATAAAGTTCAAAGTGATGACCTTGAACATTGAGAAAAGCTTGGTATCTTTCTTTCACGGCAACAGTGACAGGGTGGCACTGGATTGTTGTAATTGTTTCACATGCTTGAATAATTTTTTTTCGTAAAAAATTAATGTCATTAACCGGCCTTCCGTAGATTTTTTGTTTAATAACATCCCAAGCAAAAAATCATATGGCGTCAAGTCTGGACTCTGGAGAGCGTCCAGGCCAAGCCACAGGTCCTGCACGACCAATCCATCGATCGGGATAATGAATATTTTAGTTATTGCCGTGGACTTATGCCGTAATGTGTCGGACAACCATCTAATTAAAACCATGAGTTCCTTTTCATGTCTAACCAAACATCTTCAAAAAGATTATAAAAATTAGTACACAGAAAGAAAAGAATATTCTTGATTTTAAAATATCTTTAGTTTTAACGTGAAAATCTTGAAATAAGATTATATTGCGTTAAACGAAGAAAATTAGCGTTAAACGAAGAATTATATATAGTTAAACCAAGAAAAATAAAGTTGAAATAACACGTTAAAATTCTTATAAGAAGATTATATTGTTTCATATATACGCAAGATAACTATAATCTTCTTATAAAAATTTTAACGTGTTATTCAACTTCTTTTCTCTTGGTTCAACTATATAATTCTTCGTTTTACGCTAATTTTCTTCGTTTAACGCAAATAAGTCTTATTTCAAGATTATATATTTTTGCGTATATACAAGCATATCGAGTGTTGATTTGACACTTCTTTTTTTTCTGTGTATTTTTAGAAATATTGCAGATCCGAGATGTGTCCGCATTGAGCCTTGACAATTACAGCTATCCAGTGCCGCTCTGCCACTGCTATGCCAAGTCTATTCAAGACCGCTACTTTGAACATAATTGTAAAAATTTTCAAATTTTCTAGTAACAAAGTAGTTAAAACACGCTAGATAATAATTAATTTATTATAACCAGCTGATAATAATTTTATAAAACATGTTTAGATGTCAATATCTCTATTTAAAAAGGCATTTACGGGCATATCTCCAGAGGAAAACTTTTTTTTATTTTGAGGTTCTAAATTTATATTTTAAGTTAGGACATTTAACCCTGAAACACCCTGTATATATTATTGTATATTATTACATATACAGTACTGTATAGTATACTATACAGTTATGCTATAAAATAGAGAATTCTACGTATATTACCTGCGACCACGCATTTTTCACGGAATGCCACGTGCTGGACTATGGTTGAATATTTATGTTGGACAGACCATACCGTCATTATTTCAATTCAAGCGTGTGCAACATTAGTTATAGAAGGTCGAAAAGAGAGAAATTGTTTTCTATTTTTAGTGTAATTATTATAGACATTAATATTTGGTATAATTCAAACAGCCAGATTATATATTTTTATTTCTAATTTTATTCAATAATTTTAAACTTGTACTAAAACACAGTATAACTTGTAGCAGTTGTAGCACAAAAACCCTGATATAATTTATATATTTTAAACGCTTTTATTTTTTAAACTTCTCCATTTATCAATTTTCAAATAAATAGTTGTCATATCCAATTTAATACATTATTTTTATTTCAATATAGGTATACTATACGTTTGCAGAAAATTATTTCCATAAAAAATATTAATAATAATTTGTCAAATAAGATGTATAAAATAACATATTTCTAAAATTGGAAATTTAAATATTGCGCGATGTTTTAATTAATTAGTACGACACGCGGAATGCGGTTCCAGGTTCTCGAGCCCTGGCTGCAGTAATATTTTTCGCATTAAATTCTTTACAGTGTAATTTAGATGCTTAGCATCAAAAAGTTAAATCTTATTGATTTAATTAGGGGAGTATGAAATTTCTTAATGTTCCAATGAAAAGTATTTTTAAGTCCGACAAAAAATCGGCGCATAGTTCAATAAGTTGGAAATTTGTGTATTTGGAAATACACAAAAATTAAAAATTTATTATTTTATATCTCTCGCTTTAATAACGGCGTGTTGTTGTTATTTGCATTGTATAATAATATCAATTTGTATACAACTTGGGAGCGTTCTGTTTGTTATAGTATAATTTTTCTTAAATATAAATTTATTTATTTTGTTTAAATCTTTCTCTGTTTAAACATTTTTTTGTGGAATTGTAGAAGCAGAGAAGAATATACTAACTGCAACTAATATACAACGCAACTTTTGATTGGCTCTAAGAAATTTTACGTTTCCATATTTTGCTTTTCCACTCCTATAGTGAATCCCGGCTTACATGTTCTAAATAGAAGATTTGTAGCAAATCTTTGCAGGACTCTTTGCAAAATCTGTTTTCGATTTTAATAGCTGAAGATATAATAAGACTATAGACTTAAACATTTTAATTAACAAATTTTATTTATATTCGTGTTTGAATACATCCATTACCGAAACCACAGTGCATTCAAATATTAAAGAGACATATTTCGTCTCATGATGTAATATTGCGAATAGTTGTTATTTGCACTCACATATACATACACACACGCATATACACATCCAATCTATAATTGCATTCGCTACAAGTATTTCTCCATTCCTTCAAAATCATGGACACGTGACATAACATCATGTATCGTTAGTCTTCCGATATCGATCGAAATTCGGTGTCAAGTACCATGGTCAATATCATTTAATTAATTTAATAATAACATCATTTTATCATTGGTTACACGTTGTTACCGATCGTTTCTCCGGCAAACGATTGTGTGCCTTTATGAGACAATTCATCGTCAGACGTCAAACGTCAAACGCGCTAAGAATACGTTTTTTCGTATACTTAGGCAAATAATACAAAAATAATTCAGAGGGGTACATTTTGTTGCCTTGTAATGGAAAATTCTTCATTAATTGGCAAATCGTAAGCCCCTCGACGTATCGAGTGGACCAAAATCACCATGTCGAAAGAGAAATGGCATTGTAGCTAATCAACGAACTATTGTTAAAATAGTTGATTTAAAATAAACTTTAATTTTCTTCTATAATATTAATTCCGTCAATATCAACATTTATTATTTTTTATATTTATTTCGCATATATAATATATTAATACAATAAATTAGTCTCTCTTTCGAATTTACTATCGAAATCGTGACTTTCGATCCACTCTATATCTCGTTTCATCTCTTCAATATTTTACATCTATTTTTTCCCTTTTTCTTTTTCTTCTTTACACGCTTCTATTCTTTTCGTTTAATTTATACTCACAGGCTAATCTGCGATCACTGAACTATGGTAATACTGGAATTCTCCTTCCCATAAGCATCGTACAAAGTGTTTTACATCGAGAAAGAGAGAGAACAAGTGAAAGAATTACAATAGATTTGTTAAAAAATAGTTTTCTACTTCTCTTTTTCTTCTTCTTTATTGGATATCTGTCCCTAATTGGGACGCAGTGCCTTATGCTTCTCAAGACTTTCTTTCAACTCTTTAGTTCAAAATATACCAAATATACATGTACCAATATATGCATACATATATGTATATACATATAGCATATTATATGTATATATAAAGTGAAACTTGGAGTTCAACTTAAAACTTGCCAATTATACTGTTAAAAAAATGCACAAGAATGAGAATAATCGTTTCCTGTAATTTTTTGGACACTGAATACGATCCCGTTATTAAATTGCTCTAGTACGTCACAATTTTGAGAAATTTTCCATTAAAATTGTAAAAAAAAAAATAATTTTAGTGTATTTTAATATATTTATAACTACAATACGTAACATATTGGAGAAGTTTTATTGCCACAAATGTTGGGAATGGGCTAATTAAGAGCCGAGCGCGCGGGTACACAGTGCGCAAATTTTATTCTTGAAGTGATTTATTGCATGTAATTGTACACGTTTCGATTCTATTATTGGATCATCTTCAGCTTCATGCTGATCTGCATATAAATCTGACAGTCGAAGTTTATCCTGCGTGACTCGCCGGATCTCAATTCGACGGACGGAA
The DNA here is from genome assembly GCA_035220615.1 of Leptothorax acervorum. Taxonomy (NCBI): domain Eukaryota; kingdom Metazoa; phylum Arthropoda; class Insecta; order Hymenoptera; family Formicidae; genus Leptothorax; species Leptothorax acervorum. The sequence continues at coordinate 1,466,041 of JASTWQ010000020.1, read as the reverse complement.
TGAGATCACACAAAAAGATATTCAACAGCTATATAATTACCCCTTACGGCTAGTACCGAAAGGAGGCTCACCGCGCTAGTCCGTCCTTGAGCAAAAAAAACCACGCACAATTCAGATTTATAACCAGATCAGCATGAAGCTGAAGATGATCCAATAATAGGATCGAAACGTACAATAATAAATCACTTCAAGAATAAAATTTGCGCACTGTGTACCGCGTTCGGCTCTTAATTAGCCCATTCCCAACACTTGATTCATACACGAGCCTTCCAAAACGATTTTATTGCCACATTAGCTCTGCCATTCTGAATTTATCAACTTTGACAACAGGTTAGTTATACAGTGACCTTAAAAACCCGTAAGTTTGAATAACATATTTAAAAAATATTTTATAGATCCTAATAATCACGCAACTTTGACGCAATAGACTCTATATTAATCACCGATATCTTTTCAACTATAATCAACACAACAAATTCCTTTTAAGAGTTAAAAGTCCTAACAATACACTTAATTTTGATTGCAATAAAACTTCTCCAACACGTCACGTATCGTAGTTATAATATACCAAAGTACACATAAAATAGCCCTTTTATGTACTTTAATTGTAAATTTCTGAAAATTGCGACGTATGTGATAGAGTAAAAAACTATAAGAAACGATTAATCTCGTTCTTGTGTGTGTGCTCGAAAGAGTAATTTTTTGTTGTCAATGTTACGAATCGACCTAAGTATCTTACATGGAATCCTACATAGAATCACGCGTTATCTCGACAGTTCTTTGCTTCCACAAGAAAAAAGTTCTATTTTTTCCTCTCATTTTTATTCAATGGAAATCTTTGTATCGAAAGTTAGTGCAGTGAGCCATATCTCGATCCAATTAATTCAATCAAATACTTTACTGTTAAACTGTAGCAGCAAGCTCTAGCAAGCTCTACTACTAAAAAAACATTCAATGCGGATATAAAGCACCGCTAATCTATAGCAATTTCTAATCGAATCTGCTGCCTATATACTTTTTTCAGGTTTAGTACTTTATTATTATGTCCTTTTAAAGAACATCAAATAAGTTTATTATACTGTATTCTCTGAGAGAGAAAAGAAGAAAGAAAGGAGAGAGACATGAGTTTTTCTTTCAAATTAAAGTTATCTCTCTCAAATCACATTTCGAGCGCGTCGGAGCGTTCCACTATTAATATAGTTCGGTACCTGTGATAATTTAGGCACAAAAACCTGATTACCAAAATGATTCACACGCATATAAGGGAGATGCTTAGCAGCGGTTTCGCGCTTAATGGCTAGCCTTTTTTTTTAGTCGGAGGCTGTCTTCGTCGCATTCGAAATTGAAAGCACGATATTCTAGCAAGGCATTGATTACGTGTAAAAAATAACTCTCCGTGTAAACATCTGTAATCTAAAGATTATTACTCCTACTCGATGTGCACCTTACAGAAATAAGTTCTTTTCTTGTCTCTTCCTTGCTAACTTTCTCACGACTTACAAGCACTGTTCCGTAGACATTGTACAGTATTTCTTTTTCTTCAAATAGTAAAAAGTATTATAATACATAACGATTTCCAAATCCGGTTGCGCCGAGTGATATCGCTAGTCGTTATTTTAGAGAACATTAATATATATACGATACGTTCATATGAAAATCGATAGTCATAATTATGTGTCTAAATGATCAGATTAATTGATATATATCGGTTTCGATAAAAATCCTTGCCTTACGTGATGTTAACCGCAGCAAATCGACTTGCCGTTCAATTTATACAATATTCTATACATAGGTAATTGTACTCATTAAACTCTTTTTTAATTAAATATTGTGTTTAAAATTGCTATTAATTAACAAACCACGAATTTGTATCAACTTTTGGATATTGATGTTAACAACAAATTAAGATTCATTAAACACGAAAATGCATTATAACGAAAACATGAGAAAAGCTGTTGATGAAATTGATCATATTTTCACGTCTTGTGAAAATCGACGTCTCCTTATAATAAAACATAACCAGAAACAAAATTGGTAACGACATAGATCTATCATTTAAAATTTATATTAAATTGCGACAAAATTCATGAAACGTCAATGAGCGAAAGATCTGTACATTCAACCACTCTTTTTGAATCAATCAAGCGTATGACGCTGAATGATCGTGTATCATGAATAAAACTCGCATTCACCAGACCTATAACGTAACACAATGTTTCGTAGTAATCGGAAGTATCTTATACGAGCTTTCCAATAGGAACCAAATTCGTGCGAGAAAGAGAAAACTTATTGTCGTAAATTTGGCACAGGAGCTGGTGGTGTGCTAACGCACCTGTGTATATACTCCAAAACACTTCAACGGGCAGTAGACGTTTAGAAATTCTATCTCGCGGTAAGAAGTTACGGTATGACCCAACTATTGAACGCGAAATTTTCGTTCTATCGTTCTTTATCGTTATTCGGTTGAACGTGCGTACGCACGTTCGCATACATGTATGTACACACTATACATTACACAGGTGTATATACACTATTATGTATATAATTTGACGCTTCGAAAGTGATGCTGTAATAAGTCTTACACGAGGAAACTTGCCTTCCATGGAGAATCAATTATCGATTGTCAACCCAAGCGTGTCGAAAATGCATAAATTTTGAGTGCAATCTCTCGGTTGTTATAACGAGAAATCGAGATATTTCGAAAAAAAAGAATCTTCATATCGAGACAAATAGCGATGTAACAACGCTCATCACTTGTCCGCTGATTTAAAACTCTTTGAAACTAAAATATTTTACCTATAGGTTCGAATCTTTTTAAATATGTGTGTGGCTCCACGCTTTCTTTAATAATTTTGAATTGTATATATAAGTTATATCATAAGTTTATGACCTGTACCAAGAATATATTATTTAAAATTGTGGTTGCTATAAATATATCGATAACTTAATGATGTATCTGTATTAATTGTATTTTTTCAATTTAGAATACAGAACGGGAAAGGATTTATCACACACTTCTCCGAGAGAAATAAATCTCTATTTTATAATAAGTTTCTGCACAACGATATAACTATAAGAAATTAATATCTAATAATAATAATTATTATTATTTCAACAACAAATCTCGATAAGAATCGTATTTATGAGGCATAATAATAACTAAATAATAATGACAATAATAATATAAAAATAGTAATAATAATAGTAATGTACAGAAGCGTGCATAAAAATTGCCTTGTATACAATCGCTTAAATACATAAACAGTTTTCTTGAAAAAATTTTGAAACGAATATACAAGAAATCTTACACCATATACCCAAATTACATTGCCATAGTTGTTACAAATTGGATTAACACCTTCTTAGGAGAAATATTTAATCATGATGTGTAAAAATATGAGCAATTAGCGCCTATACATCTAATTTTATAGATTAAGTGCACGCAAGTGTAAAAATAACGCATATAAGTAATCTAGTGACAACAATTTTCCTCCAATTCCTCTATTCGTTATTATACAAACCCGTCTGTCTACAGTTTTCTTTTTTACACATTATACATTGAAAATTGAATAAATCGAAAGGTTACCAGATATTTCGATACATACTCAATGTATCTTTGTATCTTAAGAAATAAAAAAGCAGAAGGAGTAAACACTCGAATACTTAAAAAATTTACTTCAATTTCTTAATTGAATAACTAACAAAGTAGCGATTAATTCGTTAAATTAAACTTTTCAACACCGGACGAGTGTATCATATGAATACATGCTCTAACAAAACTTTGACACTTGTTCCTATAAAGTACAAGAATGTTTACTTATTTTTTATGAAAATTATGGTTGTCGAAAATTTGCGCGAATATCTTGTATATTGGAAAGGAAATGTATTGCGTAGGGAATTCGATAGAAAATAACCAGATTTACAAGCCACTTCGGAAACGTTCATCTGGTGGACAAGACTTGAGAAACCGTAAAAGGCGTCACTTGATACAGAAAACACCTGTTGCACACTCTCACAGGTTTCGTGTGCCCGAAATGAGGCAGTGGAACGTTGTTGCTGCTGCAACGACCACAGAACACTTTACCACAATTTCGGCAATGATGTCTACGTCGCACAACCGTGAATCCTGCCTGACAAGCCATACACCTTGGCGCATCGTTGTCCGGCACCCAAGCAGGCGCTCTCTCGACGCATTCCTCCCCCCTTTCAGTGACAGGAGAAGCTGTACAAACGAAAAAGACGGACACGGTTATATTTAATATAAATTTCTTATATAATTATACATATGTCAAATAACAAATATATATTTCTTAAGAGAAGCTTAGTAAGTTTTTGAATGTAATTCTGTCCACGAAAAGACTAATTTTTTGCTCAAGAATTAGACAAAATTATAATTAGAAGAAATTATATTGCACCGTATTTCACATCAAATTGATGTTAAAACATTTAATTTTTGTATTTGTTATATTACTTAAGATTTAGATTTTTGCCCTTTAGAAAGAATATTTTAAACATTAAATATTTAATAAACACTAAATCATTGTTTGGTTAATACATGTTCACAAAGATCAAATTTTAAAAACGGATTCACGTAAGAGTCAACATATACGTACTTCGGTCGTGTATCAAAGTGGTTTCCTCTACATCTTCGTATTCTGGTAACGACTCTTGCCGCTCATGAATACTTTCTGTCTCTGCCGTGTCTGTTGGTGCATTCGCCACAGAAGTTAAATTCTGATCCTTCGATTCTTCGGTGTCTTCAATTGCCTGACCACTATTCATGAGAAAAACACACTTCAAAATGTTCCGTAAATCCGATGCAAAGTTTGTTTGCAACTGGTCTGCCACACCTGCTATGCAAACGAAGAGGCGATGGACAAGATCTTCCGAGGATCTGGAAATGTAATAATAATAGTATTTTATTTTATTTTAGAGAAGAGACTACATATATTATATTGAAAAAAATATGCATGAATAAAAAATAGAAAATAGGAATATACTTAAAAAAATATAGCGACTGAATATTAAAAAACGTATTCAAAGCAAATCAATTACCTAGATTAATAAATTTTTCAAATTTAAGTATTTAGCAAATATATCAAAATATCTTTTAAATATGTCGATAAGTTGACTCAAAGCATAATCATGTTATCGTTCGTACAACAATACGTGTGTGAATAAAGTAACAATATATCCCCTTACCGAAACTTGGCTCTGATTTGATTTCTATTTGCAATCTCGGCGGCTTGCATCGCCAATGCAATCTCCTCGTCGTCCTGACAGTCGCTATGAAACTCGCTGGTTTCTGAACTCGAGTCGCAGCAGCTTGAACAACTGGAACTTGACGCTACATCGGGTTTGTAGCTCAAAGATTGATGGGGATTTAAATACGATACGCCGGATACTGTCGAGGCGTTGACCAATCTCACTGTTCGCGCAGATCTGCGCGTGTTATTGTCTTTTGCACTTTGATATTCGTGACAAACTACGTTCTGCGGCGTAGTTGCGATGTCGGTCACCAAGCCGCTCTTGTCCGTTCTCGGACCCAATCCGTCATTCATTAGATTACTTCCAAGTTTTCTTTTGCTATTTTCTAAACGCGCATATTTGTCTCGTTCGTATCTCTCTCTCTTCTCAACACCTCTTTCCTTCATTTTGGCGATCTGCTCGGACTTGGATCTTCTATGATCCAGCAACTTTCTACTTTGCGGCGACGAGTGTTTGTTCACGCAACGCGTACCGAGATTGCAACAGCATTGTCCGCGCGACTCAAAGTGATGAAGTCGCGGGCTTAAGTGAGGACTGCGACTGCCAAAATTCGGCACTTGCCTAGTGTTTTTGCCAAGATGCAAACTAGCGCCGAAGCTGGTCAACCGGGCATTTAAGCACCGATCCGTGGAATTCGACCTGGAGCTCTCGGTACTTGTGGCCACCCGCATAAACTGCAGGTTGTGTCTCTTCTCTCCCAGTCTACTGTGAGCTTTGTGCGTGTTTCGGTCCAGTTTGTGCTGGTGTCGCCGTCGTTGCTTTTCGTCTCTCGTTTTCCTCACCTTATTCTGCACGTATCTTTCTATCTTACTGTCAATCTTCTCGATACTTCGAGAAGTGGACGGGCAATTTTCACATTTTAAGTCATCCCAGAACTCCTTCCGGGAACTCGACGCGTCTATATTCAAATTGAGATTTTCCCAATTCTCAGAATAGTTTATCTGAAAAGTGGATTGATTGGAATCACAGAGAGTCAATTGGCCGTTACCATAGGCAACGCCAATGAATTCCTCGTTAGTGCCATCGAAGTTCGACGATATTTGTGGAATGTTTTTGCCAGCGGATTCTCTCTCTCCGTTCGAATTCAGACCGGATACTTCGATCGAATGATTCGAAGTAGACGTTTTGCTAACGTTCTTCATGCCGCAAACACACGAGTTCTCCGAAATGGCAGGATTCTTTTTCTTTGGTGAGTTCATATTAGAGCAAGAATAGCTAGTATTTTCCTGCGTGTCTTCCTCGTCTGATACGCAGCATCCCTCTTGCTGAACTTCGTTACCAAAAGTTTTCTTTTCTTCTGGACTCTTGTCATACAGGCTGGTGTTCTCGGACGATATTACCGTACATATGCCAGAGTCTGTTTGTTCAGAGATCTCGTTCGGACATTCGCTAGAGTCCAATAGAAGATTTGAGAGTGTTTTATTCGCCTCCGAGATAAGTTTCTTGGAGTCTGAATCAGATAAAGTGTTCTCGGATATATGCGCCTCCCTGTCAATGGTATTTTCGCGAGCGACTTGATTAAACAAATACTGCATCTGTGAAATCTCCATGTTGTCGGAATATCCCTCAAAGATTTTACTTAAGTCGGGGGTAATAAAGCTTTCCTCATTCCGCGTGTCTTCAATAGTATTTGAAGTGCTAGTTCCCGCTACAACGGAATCTAATATCCCAATATCATTCTGCACCATCGCTTCGGGACTCGCGCTAACATCGTTCCCGTCATTAGAAACTGAATCACAGTCGTGAAGAAATTGTCCAATGTCGCGCGAAGCGTCAGATAGCTCCCGTTCGTATTGCATTTGTTCGCCAACACTTTCCTCATCACTCTGCTGCATCTTTTCAGCGCTGTCACATATTACATTACTATCACATTCGTCCGAGGATATGTTTAAATCTTCATGCTTGGTTTCCGCATTTCTCTTCGTTTTACGTCCATTTCTTCTCTGCTCACATTTTTTGTTCGGTAACTGATCGCCTCTGCTACTCTCGTCCAACGATTGAACCGCATCACTCGCCACCTCGTCCATATTGTTGCCTGTATTTCTCGTCACAGTATAGAAATCAACGATAAATTCTTTGCAGTTCGGATAACCGGTGTAAAAATTATGAACGTATTCTTCTAAATCCGGTATGTCCTGACATGTCGATTTCGTCGAGTGCGTAATCGAGCCTGATGGCTCCTCGTTCGAGCATAATAACTTCTCCAACATGTACAACTCGCGGTTGTTTAACGTCCATAATAGTTCTCTTATCTTGAGAAGGAGAGTCTGAAAATTAATTGTGTTTGTGTGTATATCTTGGCAAAGTGAAAAGAAGACGATACTTAGCTACGAAATGTAAGAATAAATGAATACTGATTATTGTATTATAAATTGAAAAAGCTACGAGTTTGCCTTTCTGTATACTTGTAATACCATCCATATCATAAAGATATACTTTTAAACAAATTCGTTAGATTATGATCAGCAATAATTTTCAAGTCAATTCCTTACTCTAAATGGTCTAAACATTTCGCTTATCGTGTCAGGCGAATTGAGGCATAACGGTCCCCCAGGCGGTGCCAAAAGTCCCGAGACGATAGCCAAACGGGGAATAGTGAACATTAAAGCTGGCTCATAGTTATCTACATCTGCTTGGTCCAACAGCCCGCGTTCAAGCGCTCGCTGCAAAGTCTCTGAAAACAATACACATACGAGCTCCTGTTGCTCGTACTCCTTTGTCGACTTCACCGGAACCATAGCACCGACATAGCACAACTCGAAATCGGCAAACAGTCGGTCGAAGATCTTCAACGACTCAATGAGCTTCTCCAGAGACGACTCGAGAGGATTTTGCGCCTAAAAAAAATTAAATGCTATTAATACTCTTGATTAATCATCAAATCGTAAACTATATGCTAGACAATAAACAAGAGGATTAAATGAATAAAATCGATAATTATTTTCCTTCCAAAGATCTATCGGATTCTAAGGAATATCTTTCGTTCGCATCCTGCATGGCACCGTAGGACTTTAGAATATTAAAATTGTAACAACGGCAACTCGTCTTTCAAATAAGTTGACGAATTTTACTAATACGTTCAATACCTTCAAGTTCATATGGCCCTTGAGCGCGTGCTCTCTCAACAAGTTTCTGACAATCTCCAACGACTTAGTAAGAGCTTTCGCTAACGGCCTCATGGCCGAGCTCTCGGCCTCCCGATTCATGATCGAGGAACCGGCTGCCAGGCATTCCGCGCCGAACCAGAGCTGCCCGGCCAAATTCTCCTGCATCACGTCATCGGGGAATTTCACCCTGAAATCCCGATTAGCGCGGCTCTCGGGGATCAAGTCGTCCATTATCTGATTGCAGATTGTCAGCACCTTATCCTGACAGTGTCGCAACTGATTTACCAGCGTCGTGCATCTCTCCGGCTCTTGTCGGCCGTCAAAGGAGTCCAATTCGCAGGCAACCGCGTTCAGAGACTCGTCGGCGTAAAAGAACTGAGCCAGTAGACTTGTGTCATCCTTCTGCAGCGACAAAATCAGGAAAATCAATTAGAAAAATTAATTTAAAAATTTCAGCGTTTTAGGTATATTTCATAGATTAAGCAAAGCTTACACTGAGAAAAAAAAGTGTTTGACTTGACTAAATATTTTCAATTATTATTTTTTTAATTGAAAGATTTATGTATTTAAATTAGACATATTTTAAATCTAACGACGTAATTTGACTCAAATACTTAAATATTTTAATTACAAAAATAATAATTAGTTGAAAATATTTAATCAAGTTAACTTCTTTCCTCAGCGTAAGAAATGTCTGAATCACATTTTCTTCGGACTTCAGAAAATGATAGGGAGATTATCCCTACCCGCACACTCGTGAGGGATAAATCCACATTTGCAGTATGTATGTAAGCTGATGGAGTCACACATCTGAACAATGACACTAATTCGCGCCTACGTCATAACGAAAGGGTCACCCACGTCACGATTAAAGGGCGCGGCGGTGGAAAACCTATACCGCATTATTCTCGATGAATGAATTTGTACTACCGATATGACATCGAGCGTATAGGGTAAAGGGTGAAGCCGACTTAATCGTCCACGAAACCTGCAATTCCTATCTAACGAGCATTTTATTCGTAACGAAAATAGTGGCATCGGCGACCTACGAGAAAACAGAAGCATGTTGAATTATTATAACGTAGCGTGGTGCTTTAAGATAATAGTAAATTTAACACTTTGTGGCCAATATAGGTCACACGACGACCGTAAGCTCTAAATCGCGTCGGAAGTGCTCGTCGCATCGATGGCAACGTACGTTTCAACGAAACGCGGCGATTCGGAATCCCTTTTTGAGAAAAGTCCGCTTTAAATCCGATCACGACGCGGAATCTCGACCGATTCGAAAAGCGCTATCAAGGTTTTAATTTATATATCGATTGAAACGCGACTGAAGGATTTCACGAAAATAGCGATTTACATGCAAAAACAGCAACCGGCACATATAGAACGAATGATTTATTCAAGAAAATATGTTTAGAAGTAAGACAAACCGATTGCGCGCGATCGTAACTCACTATTTACGGATCGTTGATTGTACAAAGTTCATACATGGATTTATTCTTGTCTCATCGATACGGATAAGGATTTTATGAAAAATATATTTATAGCAATTAAGACAGCGCATTTATAATAGAATGGGGTTTAAATTTTTCTCTTGGTTAAATACTGAAATCGAGATTACTTCCATAGCGGTAAAAAAAAAAAAAAAATATACGTGTAGCCTCCACGCGCGGCAGAAGTGAAACTTCTTAGTTGTGAGGAATAGGATAGTATCTCGTTTATAGTATCTGAATTAATGCCTATGTAATTCAGAAATCAAATTTTAATTATAAATTAAAGCCGATGCAATTTGCACAAATAAAAATTGATTTGTGAATTAAAGCCTATATAATTCACAAATCAAATTTTAATTATAAAAGTGGAGTTTCAGGTTATGAGAAAAATTTGCCCATATATAATTATATATAAATGTAACAGTTGCCAACTGTTACATTTATATATGTATGTATAATTATATATGGGCAAATTTTTCTCATAACCTGAAACTTTACTTTTATAATTAAAATTTGATTTGTGAATTATATAGGCTTTAATTCACAAATCAATTTTTATTTGTAAATTGCATCGGCTTTAATTTATAATTAAAATTTGATTTCTGAATTACATAGGCATTAATTCAGATATTATAAACGAGATAGGTACTATCCTATTCCTCACAACTAAGAAGTTTCACTTCTGCCGCGCGTGGAGGCCACACGTATATTTTCTTTTAACTTTTCGTGACGGACTAACGCGAACCCGTAACGCGACGCACCGAATCACTCTCATAGAAGTTTCGACTTTTCGTGATGGACTTCCGTAACGCGACTTCCGTAACACTTCCGTTCCAAATCACCCCCCGCGCCTAAAGAAGTTTCACTTCAATAATTTTTTTTAAGAAATCAAAACGATAAGATCACAAAGAAGAATTTCCTCTATTCTCCTTTATATTGTAATTTAGTATTGTAATACCATTTACGTGTGCTACTCATCGTGTGCTGCTCAATAATGTGCTAATAATAACACGGTTTAGGTGCACGTGAGTCTCTGACGGTGCAATGTTTGCTGTGCCGTACGGATGTACTTGTACTGAATCATGTCCTACTGGAAATGACTCAGGAGTCATGCTTACGTACGCGGCGTGACAAATAAATCGATTAAACTTTATACGCTCAGCGAGAGAAAAAATGCATTGTTCTTTTTTTCACAAACTGTACGATGACATTAATCGTTTTACTTCCGGAATACCGATACGTTCGAAATAAAAACAAATTCGTTACAGCGACTTCTTTTTCAGGAATTTTACACGTGGAAGAAACACGTACCTTCTTCTTAAAACAAAAAATTAATTTCTCATGGTAACTGCAGTGATACAGTCAAACGCGAGCAAAGTTTGCTTTGTCAGTGATAAGAATAAGAAAATTCAACCGAGATAAAATAATAATAATAAAATAACCGAGATAAAATTTTCCAACTTTTGTATCAATAATTCCGCTTTTGTCATTATAATGGTAAAAAGGTAACATATACTGTCCGCGTATAAGTGGCCACCCCATTTTATCTTGCAAACTACAGGAGATAGACCCAACAAATGTAATATCAAATTAAATGGTTTTAATTGAACTCTATTGTTAGCATAGTGATTGCTTATAAAAATTATCTATGTTAGAGAACAGAGTAGTACGCATAACTTTTCACTGTAATGTGAATATTTCGATATAATAAAAGTTGTAGTGTTCTTTCTAAGGAATACAACGATGTATGATGTAACATATTTTTCTTATAAATTATACGAGTTTTGTTAAGTCAAAGTTTCGGAGTGACTAGTACCTTTTCAGTTTCGGCACTGCGCGCTGCGGTGTGGCTAAGTTCCGACTCTCGCATTAGCGATTGACGTGTGATACGTGACATCTATCACACTTCAATCGCTAATGCGAGAGTCGGAACTTACAATTAGCCACACCGCAGGGCCGAAACTAAAAAGGTTGTAGTCACCCGCGAAACTTTGACTTAAGAGGGGAACCTGCTATAGAACGGTTCAAAAAGCATAATTTTTGCGATTTTTTTTCTCGGCTACAATAAAACGAATCTTTTCTAAACTTCTGGGGTGTTTTAGTACACATTTTGACATTAACAAAAAAATTTTTTTATACAAAAATATTGATCTTTAATATGAAATGTTTAGCGATATTTACAACGCCTTTTTTCATCCTCGTACACTCTAGCGTGCGTAATTTGTGTCTGTAATAAAAAAACAAGAACATTTCTTTATTTTCATGTAATTACCTTCTATGTAAACCTAAAAAACTTTTTAAATATCGAAAATTAAACAAATTGTGAGACTGAAGAAAAAGTTTCACTTCAGTTTTTCTTCAAAATCTCACAATTTGTTAAATTTTCGATATTTAAAAAGTTTTTTAGGTTCACATAGAAGGTATTTAATTACATAAAAATTAAGAAATGTTTTTGTTTTTTTGTTACAGACACAAATTACGCACGCTAGAGTGTACGAAAATGAAAAAAAGGCGTTGTGAATATCGCTAAACATTTCATACTAAAAATCAATATTTTTGTATAAAAAAATTGTTTTGTTAATGTCAAAATGTGTACTAAAACACCCCAGAAGTTTAGAAAAAATTCGTTTTATTGTAGCCGAGAAAAAAAATCGCAAAAAATTATTCTTTTTCAAGCGTTCTATAGCAGGTTCCCCCCTTAACAAAACTCGTATAATTTATAAGAAAAATATGTTATATCATACATCGTTGTATTCCTTAGAAAGAACACTACAACTTTTATTATATCAGAATATTCACATTACAGTGAAAAGTTATGCATACCACTCCGTTCTCTAACATGGATAATTTTTATAAGCAATCACTACGCTCACAATAGAGTTCAATTAAAACCATTTAATTTGATATTATATTTGTTCAGTCTATCTCCTGCAGTTTGCGAGATAGAAAGGGATGGCCACTTATACGCGGACACCCTGTATAATCAGCAATTCACTTCTCCGATAACTCTGCAGAAAGTTTTTCCGTATCGCATTGCGCTTAAAGATATTATTACAGGATGCGTATTCTACGGTGTTCAAACTTGCGACTACAAGAGCTTCTCTAGAGCTTCCGCTCAAAATTCTAATATCACATTTGCATCTGTATATATACAAATGTTTATATATAGTTTTATTTTTAGACGTCATATAAATCTTGTCGAGATGTAACTGCAAGCTGGAATGGTGGCAAGATATAAAAATCGACATAAAAATTCAATGCTGTCAAGAATGTCATCAAACGATATCAAAAAATACGTGAAGCCGATCAGTTTTGTGGTATGCTTATGGACGGTATACCGTTTGCTCTGCGCATTGGTAAAACTTGCAAAACTGCCAAAACTACATTGGAATAATTTGCCGTAGAGTGGCCAACAATGACGCACGGAAAATCAGCGTTTCTCGATAAACATTAAAACGCTGTTTACAATCTTTTATTTAAAAAATTTAAAAAATTTGGGATTATTCGTAGTTTTAATCGCATGTAAATCAAATAAATACCGTTACAAAAACACCAGTCGATGCATCAGCGCTTGTTTTACATGCAGTTTAAATAGACTGACGGCTGAACGATTGTCATATCTCTTACCTTAAGACAACAATGTCTAACTCGAAAGATAGAGCAAGAATAAACAAAATATAGAAAGATGTTTGTGGTCAATGATCATTCTACTATCGTTGGAATTTACGGTATAGAGTTGATTTTGTATATCATCTCTAGCCTCCGTTCGGAGGCCACGTTTTAGCAAATTAATTGCGACCTATTTTGCGACCACAATCGCTGTCGTCCGATGAAAGGGGGAGAGGAACGATTCGGACGAACCGCTCTCTCGAGCCTGCTCGTTTCTTTCAAAATATCGCTTTGCCGTTTTGCCGGAGAGCGCTCAACAGTTCGTAACGATTTACTAGAAAGTCGCGTGTTTCAACGTCGAGCGCGGCAGGTGAATGACGCAGACGCACTCCCATCCGCAAAGCACGATGATTAAAATACAGTATGCCAGGAGTAAATTTTACATTATACGCGAATATATGAATCGAAAAATAATGCGCTTTAAACTGTCGCGTCCATCGAGCGAGCGATTGCAGTTAATGCAGTTTTCGAGGAATACCGATCAATTCTACTATATGCGGTGGATACACTTCGAGTTTCGTTTCACACGGGCAATAGGCCTGTTATTCGTTTTAGCTCAACTTCTCGCACGGTTCATCTTTCCTCTTTTTCTTTTCACGTTGGAGAGAAAAAGAGAAAAGATGAACTGTGCAAGAGAAGTCCTAAAGAGAACTAAAACGAACAGGCCTTAAGTCATCGGATGCGGAAAAAAATACCGAGCGCCGCTGCCCCCCCCCCCCCCCCCAAAAAAAATTATATATTCGTGATTTGAAAATATCTTTAGTTTTTCAACGTGGACATCTTGAAATAAGATTATATTGCGTTAAAGAAAGAAATATTGCGTTAAACGAGGAAAACTTGCTTGAATGAAGTCATTTAGGTATATATATAGTTTAACCAAGAAAAAGAATGTTAAAATAACACGTTGAAATTCTTATAAGAAGATTTATTGTTTCATATATATACACGCAAGTTCACTATAATCTTCTTATAAGAATTTCAACTTTTTATTTCAACATTTTTCTCTTGATTGAACTATATATAAATAACTTTATTCAAGCAAGTTTTCCTCGTTTAACGTAATATAATCTTATTTCAAGATTTCCACGTTGAAACTAAAGATATTTTCAAATCAAGAATATTTTTTTTCTGTGTGTGACTCATTCCGAGCTAGCAACGTTGACCCTCTTATTAATGCCGCCTATATCGCCGCGATCCCCACGTATCTTTACTCGCTCCGTTTCTTTCTCTATGTTTCTCGTCATGTACGAGCTTCCTTTTACCAAATCAGATCGATCGTGTCGTATATCGGCGTTTTGTCGGTATCTTTATTACCGCGAAACGCCACGAAGAATAACATTGGGTATTCCGCATATATTTAATGAGAAATCGATGAACCTGACAGCGATTCAATCTTTTCAGAATAAAGGCCATCACACACAAAATGCATAACGTCGCATAAGCATAGCATAAGACCGCTGGACCAATGAGCATCTTATGTAAATTAATATGGCGACTTTATGCTGGATGCTCATTGGTCCAGCGGTCTTATGCTATGCTTATGCTACGCTATGCATTTTGTGTGTGATGGCCTTATGACAACGTCGCGCGGTTTTATCAAATGGTCCTTACTCTCTTTCTCTTTCTCTCTTCTCTGGTTATTAATAGCGTCGTAAAAACGGGCACTTTACATGTTCCCATTCTGACAAATCTCTCGCGCGAGCTGTATCTTCTGTATATGTAATAGAAATTTCTCAAGAAGATATTTTCTCGCGTTATCGTAATATCATACAAGGTATTTATTTCAATATCATAGCGGCTTGACTCTGCGTGTCCGCATCTCATTTGAATTCATTGATCTCTAGTGTCGCGACGGTCATTGAATCATGTTTGAAGGTTCCGCGACCTGCAAAAATACAGATAACGCGTATGGAACATTTTGTTACACGCCAATTGTCGGGAATCGATGTCGTTCGGGAGTAAATACGCGATTCTTATCGCGCCATATCACGCGTCGCGATATTAATGGCATACTCCGCTTTGTCGCGATGAGCCGCGACATGAACGTTAATTTACACAATGAAACAACTCCTCTCTGCCTTTGTTATCTGCCTTTCCGTTAGAGAAATCTATCATTGGGAATTTATTATTCGCATGCCTATCAAGAGACATGTCTTGCACAAAGTCACGTGGAGCGCTATACATTGTTAATTTTAAGCGCTTTAGCCTTGCAATTAGTACAAAAGCGTTTCACTCCGTTTCTGTGGCATTCATGGAACGCCATGCACAGAATTTCTCACCGTCCTTTATTTATCTCCGTATATAATAATTACTAATCGACTTGTAAATTGGCTTGTATGCGCGCGTTATGGTGTTAATAAAGTCATTATGGGAAAGCGTGACAGTTCCCATATCCTACGTCCTACACAGAAAAAAAGAATATTCCTGATTTGAAAATATCTTTAGTTTTTCAACGTGGAAATCTTGAAATAAGATTATATTGCGTTAAACCGAGCGTTATAAATGAAGAAAACTTGCTTGAATGAATCATATTTATACATGAGTTGAACCAAGAAAAAATAGTTGAAATAAAAAGTTAAAATTCTTATAAGGAGATTATATCTATTGTTTCGTATATAAGCAAGATCACTATAATCTTCTTATAAGAATTTCAATTTTTTATTTCTACATTTTTTTCTTGTGTGTGGTTGAACTATATATATAAATGATTCATTCAAGCAAGTTTTTCCTCGTTTAACGCAATATAATCTTATTTCAAGATTTCCACGTTGAAACTAAAGATATTTTCAAATCAAGAATGTGAAGAGTGATGATATATTCTATACGTGATACATTGAAACATCGTGCGATATTAACGTGCGGGAAATGGAGAGGGGGAAGGAGAGTGAGTAAGAAACTACGCTCTCGTGTGCCACATTGATGTAACGTTAACAAACAAAGTTATAACTCTCAGAGTTCTTTATTTCAATTTGGCTGATCGTACGGTTCAGCATATGGCAAGCAATGCACAGCTCGCCTGAATCCGCGTAGCGCGGAAGTGCGAGAAGTGTAGCCCGAAAAGTATCTACTCCAGATTCAAATAGAATAAAGCTGCGAGAATGCGTCGACTTTCACTGAGAAACCCGTAGGATATTTGGATGCTTTCCAATATAAGTATACCTAGCGACACCGCTCCCGTAAAACCGATTACGCGAAAACCACCGAGAATTCGTTCCTCGCAACGTGCGACGTGCGTGTGTACACGTATACGCGATGCTGTTCGCGTAATGCGTATACATATATGTATAAGTATTATCATTTATGTACATTGTATGCACACCGCACACCTTCCGCGCCGTGCGAAATTTTCATGAAACAGGTGGCAACAGCGCTCGGGAAGTCTGCCGCGCGCGGCCGCGGCGGTGAGAGACAAGACTCGAGAGAGGGAAAAGAGCGCACGCGTTCGATCGGCATGACGACGGGATGAGAGGCGAAAGAAAGAGAAAATAGAATCTATTCAATGGTCGTAAAAGACGTACTCTCGAAACGTCGCGCAAATTTAAGAGAGAAAAAAAATGTATATCTACATTAAAAGTAAATCAAAATGATGTACCGAGAAAAATATGAAGCAGCAAAAAATATGATATACAAAGAGACAAGAGAGGAGGATAAGAAATAAGAGAGAGAGAGACAGACGACAAAATAGAGAAAGAGAGAGGCTAACAATAAGATAGAGATAACGAACATAGCGTGAGGACGAATGACGAGGAAATGTATAAAGAGTATCGGAGGACTGAGAAAGGCACGCGACGTTACTCAGTACTCACCTTAGGCCTGTAAAACCATTTTCTGATGGACTCCATCATATCGCACCGCGACTGACGTCATCAGAGTACGCTGACGGGAAATCGTCACTGCGCCTGCCGCGATCGAGGCGATGTTGATGTCGATATCGATGTCGATGTTGACATTGACATGTCTCCTTCTCCTCCGGAGCAAGCCAAGCTTTAGCCCGGGGATTTGGCCGACGAGTCGAAACAACGTCGAACGATGAATGATGACGAGGCTGGCACTGATGATGACACTGCCGATGACACTGACGATAACACTAACGATGATGCTGATGATAACACTGACGACGACACTGTCGTCGACGACGACGACGACGATGCGATGCGATCCGTGTATACGAGCATCGATGATGATGATAAAGATGATAACGATAACAATGATGTCAGCGACTGCGACAGTTACGGCAGAGACAGCAACATCTACAGCGACGGCGACAGTGATGATAACGATAGCGTCGACGACGACGTCGACGGCGACGACGGCGACGACGACGACGACGACGGCGACGACGGCGACGACGGCGACGACGATTTCGCGACCCGCCTGTGTTGCTCACTCGCGAAAACGCGTGTCAACCGAAAGTACCGAAACGCGCGTTCGTAAACGGTAAAACTAAGGTGACAAGCGTGAGACACGGTTCGCAAAAAGGCACAGCTGCCTACCGCGCGACGCGCGTGCGTTTGACGCAACAATTCATGAAGCGATGAATCGCCGCAGTCGCGTGTCGCGCCCTCGCGTCGGCTCGATCAGCCTTCGAACTACATAAACGGGCGGCAGATACAAACTGCTTTAATTCCTTCTTCTGTGAGACTTCGCATTTTATTTGCGAATCTTTACCTACATATAATTGATCCTTTTCAAAGAAAATAGACTAAACAGCGGTTATACTATGTTTATATCTATTTGTATAAATACATAATTCATAACATATGACATGTTAATTATACATATACATATATGTATACATACGTATATTAATTATATATGTATATTACATATTTTACAGATGTAAACATATTATAAATTATATATTTACAGATAGATGTAAAAATCGGAATAAACATACAAACACAACAAAGATATAATTGATAAATTTCTACATAAATACATATATACAATAACTTTCATACGCAGTGAAAAAAAATACGCGCTAAAACTCAACATAAT
The DNA here is from genome assembly GCA_035220615.1 of Leptothorax acervorum. Lineage (NCBI taxonomy): Eukaryota > Metazoa > Arthropoda > Insecta > Hymenoptera > Formicidae > Leptothorax > Leptothorax acervorum. Next base: position 1,447,503 of record JASTWQ010000020.1, on the reverse strand, counting down.
ATTTTATATTTGAAATTGAAAATAAAATAACTAAAACATACTTTTAATTTAGTTTAATTTTACCATATATTTTGCCGTATTAACATATGTATATGTATAGATTATACATATGTTATTTTTAAACATTGAATAATAAATAATAAAAATATTTAATCTAAATTAGAGTAAGAAGAAGGGAAAACAGAATAAAGAAAGAATCGATTATTTATTATTCTCCTTATTACATATTAAATTAATAATTATCCCTTCCGATAGAGAGAAACTTGAGAGCGGTCATCCCTTTGTTCTTTCTGACTGAGAACGCATTTTCCGACGTGTTACCTGATGAAAAAGTGCGACTCAACTACGTCGTTTCGCTCGGTAACGTTACCTGGTTCGTACTGTGGTTCATGTCCGAACTACTCAGATAGATGATAGAATTAGATATACGAGAGTCGAGATTGATTGTCGGTCTTTGTCTTAACTCATGAATTAGACAAGAACCGACCATCATCTTATTTAAAGTTTTAGCAACGTTGCTTCGAATTTGTAGGGTTGATGAAGAAATTTAATCTAAAAATTTCGTTCGTAAGCTGTATTTTTTCGGAGAGGGTCATGCTTTGTATTTAATTTTGTAACATATAGTCCAGCAGCCACCGCCTGTTTTTTGAAGTGATTAATAACAGGCTAAATCTTCGTGAGTAGGTTCGGTTCGACAAGACGCCCAAGTTCTTCCCTGTGAAAATTCTCGATAGAGGTAGCTAATTTAGTGCGCAGGTGTAAAACATGTCAATTTGGTGGGGTGTTGAAATTGTCTGACTAACAGTAAGTTTTTTATTGAAATGTTAAGATAATTGGATAATAAACTCGGAAAAAACAATTGTCCTACAAAATGGATGGTTTGACTGGAGCGTCCTCCGCTCCGAATATGTCCAAATAACGAGATCATAAAAATTATTAATAACCAGCTGATTTTTTGTATGCAGCTTAGTAAATATTTGTATAATGAAATGGCCACATAGTCCTACAAATTTGGTGGTACGTTTTCCCAGTCCTACGCTTGGAAGTTGTCGATTCCACGGTAACACTTTTTTCATTAATAACCGTAGGACAAAAAAGACACATGTTAAGTTAGTGCAATCTTTGCATAAATCAAACAGTGTCCTACCAAAAAATGGGTATGTATCGCTAGTCCTACAAGAATATTAAAAATAACGTAATTTCGTAGTTGTAGTTTTGGTAATTTGGGACACATGTATTCGAAAGCAGAATTAATACTTTTTTTGAAATAATATAACTGTAGTTGTATAAACTGTAGTAGTATATGACCTGCCAAAATAAAACTAAAAAATACAATTATAAAACTAATTAAATATAATCTTAATCTTCGTCGGATTCCGATGTCGACGCTTCATCAGTTTCGCCTTGAACATCGTCACGTTGGAGAGAAAAAGAGAAAAGATGAACCGTGCAAGAAGTTCAGCTGAAAAAAACAGGCCTATTGTTGCCAGATGGCCGGCACAGGTTCCCCCCAGACCTCTCTCAGTTTCTCCCGAAAACTTTCTATAGCGCGAAAATTTATACTTCCAATGGCAGTACTATTTCTATTATTATAAATATTTTCGAATGTTCGCGGTGTTCGCCGCGTATTTAAATCCGCAAACAACTTTTTTTTGAGAAGATTGCATCGAATCAATTATGCTCATATCATTGACTTCATTAAAAAAATATTTAAAAAATGAGCAATTGATAATAATTATTAGTTAATAATATTCAACCTCTTTAATAATTTAAGATAATCAATTATTCCATTAATATTAGTGATTCTTATTCGTTATGTTAAAAAAAAAATATTGCCATAAACGCATTTACAACCTTATCGGTGGAAAATGGTACATGCTTATCAGGGCCGCTTGACATATACTAAAGTTTTACGGAGTACAGAATTGTGTTTGGGCTTTTTTTCAATGTGTAACGACAACGTGATTTACTCGGGATTATTTGCGCATTTAACTGTATATCAAAATATACAGTTAAATTTGTGAACAAGATATATCTATTCCTGGAAATACATACCACTTTTTGTGTAGGACAGTGGTAAAATTGTGTTCTACACTTTATTCCCGATATGAAAAAATTAAAACTAGGTTGTTATTAATGAAAAAAGTGTTACCGTGGAATCGACAACTTCCAAGCGTAGGACTGGGAAAACGTACCACCAAATTTGTAGGACTATGTGGCCATTTCATTATACAAATATTTACTAAGCTGCATACAAAAAATCAGCTGGTTATTAATAATTTTTATGATCTCGTTATTTGGACATATTCGGAGCGGAGGACGCTCCAGTCAAACCATCCATTTTGTAGGACAATTGCTTTTTCGAGTTTATTATCCAATTATCTTAACATTTCAATAAAAAACTTACTGTTAGTCAGACAATTTCGACACCCCACCAAATTGACATGTTTTACACCTGCGCACTAAATTAGCTACCTCTATCGAGAATTTTCACAGGGAAGAACTTGGGCGTCTTGTCGAACCGAACCTACTCACGAAGATTTAGCCTGTTATTAATCACTTCAAAAAACAGGCGGTGGCTGCTGGACTAATATATATTATTGTGTGCGATAGTCTTCTTGACGCACGTTATAAACTCCTCGGGCCGCTATCCCGGTAGCGGGGGTATCGTCGACGCGGAGGCGCCCGTGGCGGGGATGCCGGAGTGCAAGTGGTAGGGGCGACGAGCGTTCCGGCGAACGCGTTCGGCGATATTCGGGCGATATCGGTATTGCTCGGTCAAAATACGATTGGAAACGAAAAATCACCGTATTATAATAATTATCTACTGAGTTTTCCGTTTTATAAATTTTACAGGAACATTATATTTTGCGTATATCTCATGGCCAAAGTCCGAAACATTGCCAATTCGCAAAAGAACTTGCCAGGGTCTAATAGGTTTGATGAACTAAATTCATAAAAGAGTATCATATTCTATAATCATTTTGGGCTTTGACCAATCAATTCTAAATTCAGTTCTGGAATTGATTGCAACTTACTGGCCGTATTATAGCTCCAAACATAAGCATATTATTATATTTGTGTTTATCATCCTTAATTTATTTATTTTTAACTAAACTTTATATTTATTTTTTTTCCAAAGAAATAAATTTCGCAAATAAACTAAGATATAAGTTTTGAAGAGAAGAAATAATTATTCACTACAGACAACATTTACAATACATACAAATATACATTAGAGAACGCAGGATACAAATTACAAATAATATACATTTTATTAAAGAATATTGAGTTAGGTTAGAACAAACCAGATTAAATAAAATGCTCAGAATTATAACTTTAAGAAAAATAAGTTATAAACAAGCTATATGTCAATTATATTGTCTTTTTTGGTATTATTGTATATGTCTCTAATTTAAAAAATTTGCTAAAATAGATGTATTAAATAAATGATAAATATATTTCTTTGAAAGTAAAATAATTTTACTTGTGCTTGTATTAATTTTAAATAGCTATATGGTATCGGCTTTTCAACAATTCATCAATTCGGTTCAACAAATAAATTAAAGAAGAAATTAAGAAATTTTACATAATTTATAAAAAATAAGTATTAAATATATCTATCTACATATTAATTTCACTAAATATATTTAAAGATTATAAACATTAGCAATAATTAAAATAAGCAATAAACATATATATTAATGCAGCAATGCATCCGATACTTTTTGAGACTTGGCCATGCTTTTATAACTAGTTCTCGGTTCTCGGTAGGTATGACTGTGACCAAATCGCGAAATGACCATTTTCTTTACGAAATATTGCAATGTAATGTGACCGACAAAGTCGGTCAAAGTACGAAAACTCTAGCCAATTCGCGAAATGGCCTGTTTTGGGCTTGGTTCTAACGTACACACACATTATTTAATTTCTTTTTACGCGTTGAAATCTGCAACACCAAGAAGTCTCTTCAACAAATATCTTCCATATAGAAGGCTAGTCAACTGCGCAAATATCGCAATAAGTGCAAATATTTATTACAAACTAATTATCTTCAGAGTATTTTTAAATTAAGGATGGGTTGCTCTGAACCAGGACAGAAAATATTAAATATGTTACTAAAATCTTTAGTAAATTTCTGCTTCTTGAATTAATTATAAATTTAAAAAATACATTATCGTGTTTTAAAAAAACGGTCTCACCGTCGAGTGAGATGCAAAACGTGCAAACTACAATTTGACTATATTTTTTTGGATTTAAAAATGCGTTATAAATAACGTTATGTATAAATCTTTATTTTATATTTGACACACAACTTTATACACAACATTAACTAACTAAATTTTATATTTATTCTTTTACTTTTATTTCTCGCGATTGCTCTTAGTTGAAAAATTGTTCCAGTTGGGTGTAGTTTGTACAAGCAAATTAAAGCAGAGTTACAACGCAGAATCTAACAGAGCATAAAATTACAAAATCTTTCAAGTGTGTTATATTTCAGTACTTCTGCAGGACTTTAGCGGCAAGCAATTGCTACAACGTACTGGAGAACATTAAATACGTTGTATGAACTCGATACGCTAAATTTTTCATCTTAAGATTAAAAACACACATAATATGTATATACACCGTTTTACATCTTACCCGATCGGGATATTACCGTCGAGTATAAGATGTAAAACGTACAAACTACAATTTGACTATATTTTATTGGATATAAAAATGCGTTAAATAAATTATACGTATAAATCTCTATTTTATATTTGACACAACTTTTTACATTATTATTATACTGCAAAAAATAAATTTGAATAAAGTGTGCTTTAAATTAAACCAAGTAGGTATATATTTTTATTGTTCTTTTAATATGTGCACGCACCATCTCTATTGCAGAGATTATTTTCTCCTCTGGCACCTCTTATCTTTTTTTCTTTAATTTAAAATTTTTACTTAAATATGGAATTAGAGAGAATCAAGGGAAATCATAAATATTTATTTATCATCACCATCATAATCATCATATTCATATTCATAGTAATAATCACAATAGATGGGCAAATGTGGATATTTTTTTTCCGAATGGGCAACAAAGTGACCACCGCCATCTTTAGCATAGATGTAGCGAATTTTGCCCTTATTATAAACATAGATCGTGTGCAATTTAGGGCACTGCTCCAAAATTGCAAAACTATTGTCCTCTTCAGACACATCCAAGTGTACTTGTTTTAAGTTTTTACACAATGTCAGTTCTTCGACAAAATCGTCTTCAACATGCATCAAATTGACTTCTTCGAGGAGTAAACAGAAGGAAAACAATCTACGTAAGCTACGCTTATCGATTGTGCATTCGTCGTAGGGGTTTCTGTAACAAAAGCCATATACTATTATTACGGTTTCAAAATGTATAAATTTTGATAAAGAATATACTAATATATTTTATAAAGGAAAATGTAGCACACACACGTACATGTATGGAATTTTCAGTTTTCGTAAATTCTTGCACTCAGCCAGGGCATCAATACCGAGTGAAGTAATATTACTGCCTCCTAAATCTATTACTTCCAAGTCTGGACACGAATTTCTTAATTGTATTGCAACTTTGTCTAGAAATATGGCTTTGTACAGTTTATACAATCCGCCCAAATTTAAGTCACGCATTCGGCGATTTTTTTTTAGTATTTTGCAAAGAGTTTTAGTTGTTATATTAAATGTGCATCTAAGACTTAAATTTTCTAAAAATTCTAGATTTTCGAGATACGAAAATCCTTCGTCCGTTATCATGCCATTATCCTCACAATAACTGAGATCCAATACTAAAAAAATATATATATATGTATTAGTCATACACAATTTACCTGTTTTAACAATTATTTATGTATGTTATACCTTTCAAACTTTTACATATCTTTGAAATTTGTAATAGGGCAGAGTTAATTGTCAACAAATTGGCAGTTCCTTAATCGTAAGTGCGTTAAATGCTTGCCGCAAATGTTAAGGAAGTCATTGAAACACGAAACAGAAATATTGCTTGATGTAAGATCCAACTGCTGCAAAAATTCACATCTGGGTGCTAAGTAATTAGATATAATATTATCAAAACAAATGGAATCCATATTATATCTCATATTTCGTAAATTCAAAGATGTAATGAGAAAACGATCCCATGTTAAATGATTGAGGCGTTTATTTACTCGGCTCATACGGCACAACGACCTTATATCTAAATCTTTGAATATTTTTAGTATTATTTCATCCTGCAAAGATAAAAAATAAAATTTTAATACATAAGATTATATTAAGATAAATATTTTTTTAGTTCGAGAAATAGACTTCTGTGAATAGGGTACTTTACAGAAAGCGCAGAAAAACTGGAACGTGGTTGCTCTTTGGATTCATTCCAATAGAGTTCGATATCTTTTATAAAATATGCATAATTCGAATGATGTACTTGCTTGTGCATCACGTGCACGAGCTTGCTCTTGTGATCACTCTTATCTATATCGCTGTGAATAACAATGGAACAAATTTATTTTTATTATTGAGAGAATAAAAAAGAATTGAATATTACTTACAGTCCACGGTTATAATACCTTTTACAAATACTGCAACATTCAAGCAATTTCTTTTGAAGATCGAGTATATCTTCGTATGCCACTTCATGGTTCATAATATATGGTGTTAAATTATGTTTGTCATTGCTCCAAGGTCTTTTCCATCTATTAATGCTTTTTAACAGATCAGTTAAACTCTGTTCAGGATTTTTAGAAAAGATTAATTTTGATGTACCAATAAGCTCCACAGCATCTAAATGTGTGGTATAGTTCCAATAGTTCGACTTAAATTTTAGTCTGAGTATTTTGGTTTTAAAGTCACAGAATTGTAAATGCGAGGAAAACATCCGTGTAGCCATATGAACATTTTGAGGCAGTCCAGTCCATAATTCAAACCAGTGCTTCTCAGAATCTTGAGCCAAAATTTGAGTAACGTATCCAGGTTCATAGACTTCATATATAGAAACTCTGATTGGATATACGGCTTTATGAAACTCGAGATCTTCAGAATAAAAAATTTAATTATAATCTTTTCTGAACATAAATGTATCTTCTTTAACAATATTTTATTGATCTTTAATTTAAGTGTTACATACCAATATAATTCAAACGGATGGTGTTCTCATCGTGTGTTTTATGACAATATATGCATTGAAAACTTACATATGGTGAATATGGTTCTTTCTGCCATGGAGATATTGAGATATCGGGAATATTATTTTTCTATATTAGAAAGTAAAAGAATGTCATATATTACAAAGTTTTGTAGCATAAAGTTAAATTACGATTTCTCTCTACAAAACAATAACACATAACATCAGAGGAAATACACGTACCACGACAAGTGTTTTTGAAGAATCTCCATGGTTTGGAAATTCGGTAGGTGGTCCAATTATGTTCGAACAAGTATCCTCTATACTCCTAGTATTCTCATAGTTATACTCCTTAGCTTTGCTATTGCTATTTTTTACAAATTGATAGATGAAGTCAACACGGCCCTCACTTACCACTACTGTGTCTTTTGTTATGTAAGGATATTTGTTATTATTATATATCATATTTTCTATCTAAAAAGAGATTAAAGATATGGAGTTAATAATCTTTGAGCTGTTTTTAGCATGCGTTAAAATGCTATATTATAATATGATATATCTATTATAATTATAGTGCAAAAATTATATTTAATTGTAAGTTTATTTTGTTTGTTTTTATGCTGCTAGTACTAGCAACTGGAAATAACATTTTGTTTGTTCATCGGGGTATATTATACAAACGTTATTTTTTATTTACACAACAATTAGCGCCTATAGTATAATCAAAATATTAAAAAATGACACTTAACAATAATTAACAATGATTCTTAAGATTAGTAATAAATGAATTTTATATGTTTTTATATTTAGAGTAGAGTGGGGTAAGAGTGCGCGGCGGGTAAAAGTGCGCAGTACAAGTATATATGTTTTTGTATAAGTTAGGTGGGTAGTTTGTACACAATAAAATAGTTTGTAAGGTGACATGACTGAATGACGTCATATGTAATAACAACCGATTTGACTGAACAGTGTTGAAACTATGGGGTAAATTTCATGTAATATTTTGATTTCTTCCAAACTATATTTCATAAGTAAAAATAAACTTAAGTAAATCATTGACATTTGATTAACTCGTTTCTGGCGTGTGTCTTGCTATATTAAACATTTCAAATTGGTATCGGTAGATAGTAACGCTTACCGGTAATTTGAAAAATGTCTCGTAAGGCAAAAGTTAGCATATCATGGTGGGGCAAAGTTGGCACTTGTTATCCGAATTAATTTTACTCTAAGGCCCAGTTCCACAACAAACGTCGGTTAACTTTTAACCTTAGTTAACTCACTCTTTGTCTCTTTCTAAGGGGGACAATTTGAAAGAGACAAAGAGTGAGTCAACCCAAGGTTAAAAGTTAACCGATCTTTGTGGAACTCGACCTAAAACTATTAATAAAATATAGGTGTATTGCATCGTTTTATAAGTTTAATAATCTACAATTACTTTCTTGTTAATACTGTAATAATTAATTTAATAATTATGACATTATTGTTTATATTTTTATTATTCTAAAAAATAAATTTTTAATAATCATTTTTTATTATAAAATCAATTAAACTCTAAAACTATCGTGTGCTCTTTACGCGTATATTGGTTCTTACAGAGTACTTATTTATTTTTTGTTATTAAAGGAAGGTAGAGGTAATTTTATTTGCGACAATTGTTAAAAGGAATTGTTATAAAAAATGAAGCAATATTAAATGTAATTAAAAATAAAAATACCTATTTTCCTTTGTACTTTTCAACATAATTATTTTTATTACATTGTATTCTGTATAATTGTAATAATAGTTTTTACTGATTTGAAGGGTTTGACCTTTATTCTAAATTCTTTATTGCATGCGCACTATTTCCCACCGGACGGTGGAGCAAAAGTGCGGTATTGCAATCGGTTCAAGAAAAATTTATTACATGGATTGTATTCAAAATATAGACATAAACCCTAGTGAATTTTAAAAAAAAATGTTTGCAGATTTTGAGGTGCAAATTTGAAGATGCTAGCTATATCTCAACGGTAGATATATGGGATCGAAAACTAAGTTCGTAGGGGAGACCGGGGCAAATCGGTCAACGGGGTAAAAGTGTCAAATCAAATATCTCGGAACCTGTATATTGTGCGAACTCGCTATTAACATTGTAAACGCGTCTTATGGTACCCATGTGACCAACGGAGTTTCGGCAGATTACCTGCCGTGTTATGATTTTTACGAGGGCAAACGTGTTTTCGGAAGGTGAAAGTAAAATTTTCTGCGCGTGGAAATTGTGTAATATCTACAATAATATTTGCTCTCCAAATCTCCAGGTACGTGATTATAACGAGTAATGCATGCTGAACACGAATCCTGCAGTGTAGTTTTTTCATTATCGTTCATGTCTAATATTTCGTGGGCGATGAAACCTGAAACTTGTGTTTGGGGAAAATCGGTCAGTAAGCACCCGGGGTGGACTTTTATAATATTGGCAAATTTTATAATTTTATTATATTTTTCAGTCTTTTCTACCCCTATTTCATATATTTTTCTTTAATATTTGGTTGATTAGTTCTTGAGTTATAGAATCCGTACACACACACAAAAACACAAAATAATAAAATTTTTTAACACTAATTAATAAATGTTTACATTTTTCTATTACCAAATAATTAATAAAATGTATCCTATCAGTTTTTATAATCGGAATTATGTATTTATGGAGTGACAGTTTTACCCCGGCATTTTTGAGATTTCAATTTTTCCACCGTTGTCGTTTTTGCTCTATACCGGTTAAACAAAGCGACGTAGACAAAAATTTTCTACATAAATTTTGTAGCTAAAGGTTCACTCTTAAAAATGGTATACCACATTTAACAAAAATTATTTATTTTGTTGTTAAAAATCGGCACCGAAAAAAACCTGACCGATTTGCCCCGGTCTCCCCTAACATATTGTTTGGTAAAGAGTTGATTATTGAATCCAAAATACGACGCTTTAAGAATTTTAGAAAGAATTTCCTTTTTTTCACTACTTTTTGGCGGTAAATAATTGTAGGTATTTATTTTGTTGTCGTTAATTACTTTGTACATTTTTTGGTTAGGCCTACTAGATACACCACGTTAAAAAAAAACGCGCCTAACACTATACCTCCGAGGTGGTGTGGAAAATAGTGTATTATCTCTGAGATGTATAAAAGTTGTAACTATAAAATGTAGGACACGAAAATGATTGATCCTGAGAAAAAAAGTATAGAACGTTTTTTGTATAGAGTTTTATAAGTTACTTTTACCGCAGATTTATATACTACTATACACCGGGCGAAGTATATAAATATATATATAAACAATAATATATCTAACTAGCTGGTTACCCGGGCTTCGCCCGGGCGTCGTCTTTCTTCATGCTTATATGCACCTATGCACGTTTGTCTGGATAAATCCTAAATTACTACAAATGCTGCGTACTGTATAATGCATTGCCAGCAATTTATTAGATCGCATGCGAATTAGTACAAAAAATTGTATCATTTCCTGTTAATAATGATATGATTGCATGCTGTTATTCATTGGCTGCACTAAGAAAAAAAACTGATTGTAGGGACTAAATTTTTGCTTAATCCAATTGTTGATTCAACAATTATTAAGTTGCACTAAAAAAGGTATAGTTTATTCATGTATGCTCTGGAAAAAATATAACCCACCATGGAGCCCATGATTATAGTTAATCAAATTATTTATAAATTGCTCGTAACTAATTTTACGTGCGATATTTCTATTTCAAAGATTTTTAAGTTAGATTATAGTTACGCGGGATTAATTTAGAAATATTGCACGTAAAATTAGGGTTACGAGCAATCCAAATAATTTGATTACTACAATCGTGGGCCTCCTTAACCTTATTATTTTTCCCAAAGTGGTTTATTTAACCATTAAAAATTTTTAATCAAGAATTAACTAAACCAACTCAATCAAATTATTTTGTTCGAAATACTTATAGTAGCATTTATTTTTTTGCGTGTTATTTTTACCTAGAAAATATTTTTTAAATTCCAAGTATCGAATTTACTATACAATTTCGTGAGGATTTAAATATTGTGTATTTTCAACCAAAAGTTGAGTTGAATACGATAAAATTTTGTTGAAACAAACAGCAGAACAGTATTTTGTTTACAATAGTAACAAATGTAGCATTGTATTTTCGCGTTGTGTGTAAATAAATTATTAAGATTAGAACAGTATAAATACTAAAATTGGATTTCAAGTAATTTTAAGATTTTAGCCACACTGAGAAAAAAAATTTGTTGAAAGACTCAAAATGTATTTTATCCAACTAAAATATTTAGTCCGATGTTCAACTATAAACATTACTACGATGATCATTTATGACGAACGCTGTTAGGCATCTAAATTAATATACTAAATCAAAAGATTCAATATGCCCATTCGATATATGATATATTACTTGTAATGTAACTTAATTAAAAATAAATACGTACCTTGTTTCACTTACTATATTTATGTATAAAAAAATCCTCCTTGTTTAAAATATAATGTAAAGATATCTTCGTCGACGAGCAAAATATATCACAAACCTTATAGCTCGACAGCTAGCGAAGAAATGGTATGAGAGCACGTGGGAAGAAATAAAGCCCCGATTTCATTGACGCTAGAAACCAGCGTCAGCGTCAAATATAGTCACGTGACTAGATTTGCCGCTCGTCTAAGCGGCAAAACGTGCGCGTCGTGAAACCGCCGCTTACGACTTGCGATAACAGTAAAAGTTGACTGGTCCACCGATTTATTTAATAGCTCGTTCTCTGTGGTAGGAATATTACTTGACGTGCTACAATAAATGAACAAAGTAGGAATTACAGAAACAAATTGTGGAATTACAGTAATTTTATCGCTGTCTAATGATGTTCTTGGCACAAAGAATAAGCAATTTTAGAAATTTGGTCGAGTAGTTAGCCTCAAGATCAAGTGCAAAATCTGTTTGACATGGACAACATATACAGTAGCTGGGATAATATAGCTTTGTTTGCTAGCCCATTCCATTGAAATTGTTTATATATGCGAACATGACTAACAATAAGTAATTGTTTATTACTAATTATTTAACATATTCAACTAATCCAAACATAGCTCTATTCCTCTACAAAAGTTATTTTAATCACTCATATATTTGCAGATATATCCAACTAACCTAAAATGTAGAGTTATCATAACTTATTAATACCATAAAAAGCAGCATATTTATGCACAAGAATGATCAAAATATTCCATATCTACCATATAATATTAATATATTACTTATTTCATTCTCGTTGTCATTTATTGTATAAACACCTTTAACCACCTTAAACACCTTTGAATTTTGCGGCACGCTGAAAAAGCTGAGACGGTCTGAAATTTTTCCCCCACTACATTTTCTTGACGCCAAAAGTCACGTGACCCCCATTTGACGCAGGTTTCTAGCGTCAATGAAATTGCACCTTAAGGGTGCAGTCCCATGCACAGCGAAAAATCGGAAACGACAAAAAGGGAACCGCAAAATGGAAATAGAGCATGCGCAGCTGCACAGCGCGTCGTCTGCTTATTCCGTTACTTTTTTTCAACTTCAGGCGTCCCATGCAAGCTAAAAAATAGGAAAATTGAAGAAAAATCAGAACTTGTTAAAATCGGAAATGCTATTTAAAGGTAAAAAGTAATAAAATGTATTATTTATATAAAGAAAATAAATATTATTAAACATTTGTATAACAACTACACTCGAAATTACTAATTTTTCGGTTCTATGAAGAAAAATTGGTTAAAGAAAGAGGTTAGAGTATCATTCCTTGTTGAAAAAGCTGCTCCATGGGACGCTAGAAATCGAAAAATAGAAACGGAACAGTATGCACACGCGTCCATTCCCCTTTTGTCGTTTCCGATTTTTCGCTGTGCATGGGACTGCATCCTTACAACATCGATGTTATAACGGCTGACGTTAGATGCCGTGTAAACGCTCTTTTACGGCGAAGTTATTACATCGGTAGTAACTCAAAGTCGTTTTGTGAAGAGGCTTAAGCTGAAATTTCATGCGAGCGAAGAAAAGCCAGCGTTTACCCCCACTCCACCTTTCACTGTAAAGCCAGCGCAGAATAGCTAACGCTATCCCTCTATCCTTTTCATGGAGCGAAGAAAAGCTGGCGTATTACCCCCACTCCACGCAATGCAAAGTAGCATTTAAAAGCTGAGCTAACGCTACTTAACCGACAAGAAGAAGAACTGTGTATAATAAAAATGGAGTACTCCAATTATTATAGACAGTACATCGCGTACGTTGAATAATCATGTTTCAATTAGAAATTAATTGACGTTGTTTTCAGCTGAGAAGCAGAACGATTATTATTTTACCTTATGGATGTATTATAGCGGAAGCCTGATCGCAGTTTCAATTTCTATTATCCAAGCTAGGACATATCGGATATAATAAGTTATTTTGTATATAAATTTTCTATTTTTCTATTTTTATTGTACTTATTACATTAAAATTAGGGATCAATAAAAAAAAATTATTTGCAATGCGTATATTTCCACATAGAGAATTTTCATAGATACTATATAAACAATATTTTCAATATTGTTTAAATATAGTAGCTATGTGTGAATTACATAGCAAATACACAAAAATATAAACAAAAAGTATTTTTACAATCCAAAATCATAATTCAAGTTAATTTGTTAATAAATCTACAATTAATATGCTATTGTTGAATGAAAATAAAATTAAAATCTATAACATGAGATACGATAATATACACGAGCGTGATATAGATACATATATCAATTTTAAGATTGCGCAACGGCCAACATCTCCTCTTGATGAATTAAATGTATAGTATGATTTACAAGGCCCATCAATTTCAATAACGATGCAGCCCATGTATCTAGAAGAGCAGCTTGTTCTTCATGCGTTCCAGTAAAACGGACTACGCCAGCTGGGCGATCTGTACGCGCGCTGATTACTCCAGTCTCTACCAAATTGCAAAGACATGCTTCTGTTTCTTCAGTCGGAAGATCTAGTAACTCAGCCATGCGAGTTAATGTAATCTTGGTGTAATATTTGGCCATGATCCTTATGTTCTAAAAACATGTTTCTTTACATATCTACATTCTGTGCATGATATTATTAAAGTAAGACTATCGTCAAATAAATATTTTACTATTTCATATTTTTCAACTAAATTTCGAATATTGACAATTTTGTACAATATAACTTAATACATATATACTTTTCATTATCATTTAAACACGTTCTGAATAATATATAAACTTACATGTTCTACAACACGGTTCCGCAAATCTGCCCATCGTTTGCATCCCAAGGATGCGGATCTATTTCATTTTTGTGAAGCATATTTTCACATATGCCACAGGTGTACAATAGAGTTTCCTACAATATAACAAATTCAAATTAACACAATATAACAAATAAATTTATATAACTTAAATAAATAAGAAATAAAGAGCAACCTAACCTATAAGTATGCTTAGTATTGTATAATATATAGATACTAACTTCGTTTTTTCTGGCAATGTAAAATTATCCGTCCCTTCAGCCATACATATAATTATTTAACTTCTTTCTTATAATTTTTTAACTTCGATCTTTCTGTGTCACCACGTGTACTTATTTCTCTCTGTGTCACCACGTGTTTTCGGCGTTCGGCGTTGCTTCGCTAAAAGTTCAACCGTGTTGAACTTTTTAGCTAAGCAACGCCGTAACGCCATCTTGACGAAAATTGATGGAGTGGGGGTAAAACGCTGGCTTTTCTTCGCTCCGTGAAATTAGAGTTACTACGTCGACTTAAGGCCATCACACACAAAATGCATAACGTCGCATAAGCATAGCATAAGACCGCTGGACCAATGAGCATCTTACGTAAATTAATATGGCGACATTATGCTGGATGCTCATTGGTCCAGCGGTCTTGTGCTATGCTTATGGTACGCTATGCATTTTGTGTATTATAGCCTTTAAAAAGAACGTGTAAACGGCAGCATTGTAACGATGGCGATAATGCCAACCGTAAAAATTAAACATCTTAATATCCATTGTTTGCAAAATGGCTACAGACTAGAAGCCGTGTAAACGTAGTCATAGTGTGTACTATTGTGACGTTTGAATCTTGAAAACGTTTCTTTTAGCTCAATATTTCGACGTAACGATTATCCATATGTATTATTGGTAAATATTATGTAATATTGTAATGAAAATATTTCTATTTCGTGTACGTTTGTGTGTTTTCTAAATTCTATTTTCCAAATTGCTGCATCTGTATATTTGTTCGACATAGCTTATATTTGCACGATATATTTTATAATACATTTCTGTAACACTATAATTGCGGACAAAGTTATAATTTTATAGATATAAACTATTGGCACCCCCGTATCTTTACATTCACGTAGATTATTGACATGTTATTTATATATTGTAAATACACATAGATTAATATATGGAAAACTTCTTATTTGACACAATTATAGATATTAGACATATGTACTATTAAAAATTAAATAATGTATATGTATATGTTAACTGCGCCTTATATGAGAATAATATTGTAACGATACTTTTCAATATCCAAATAACAACAAATTTATATTGTATCTTATATGTATAATATTGGATAAGAAAATTTTTCATGATCTATCTAAAAACAATTTCTGCATCAGAAAAGCATGAAACTATGAACTAGTTTATAATTAAATGTACTGGTACACATAATACACAAGTACTATATGTGTACCAGTACATTTAATTATAAACAGGTACATAGTTTTATGTTTTTTCTGAATCAGAAATTGTTTTTGGATAGATTATGAAGAATTCTTTCGGTATTTATGCATAAAAGCCCTCCGACTCCCTCTCCGATTTGGTTTATTTTTTAATATGTTGTTGGGGATGTCTTCCCGAGTCATTTCATATATATATATAAGGGTCGGACTCAAATAGTTTCGGAGATACAGGCTGAGAAAGGATAAAAATAATGAATACGAAAATAAACGTTTAATGATGATTTATTCAACACTATCATTAGGAATCTGAAAGATTTCAGCCATTGCATCAAAGAATGCGGTAATCCGAGCGTAAACAGACCAATATAGAGTCACTTTGAAAACATAAACAAACAGGCTATACTACACTGCAGGGACTTCCACGCAAATCAAGATCCACTCCCACTACTACTCATCGTACATATAAATATGTACTTTTTATATACCAACTGTTCTCTGCTTTAACAAATATGTGCTTTCTAAGTTGAAGCACATACAAAGCACACACTTGGTTGAAATCTTTCAGATTCCTAATGATAGTGTTGAATAAATCATCATTAAACGTTTATTTTTGTATTTATTATTTTTATCCTTTCTCAGCCTGTATCTCCAAAACAATTTGAGTCCGGCCCTTATATATATATATGAAATGACTCGGGAAGACATCCCCAACAACATACTAAAATATCAAGCAAATCGGAGAGGGAGTCGCTTTTATGCATAAATACCATTCTTTCTTATCCTTCTTCAGATACCAATTATTTTTCTTTTTGAATTCGATGTGCTATCTAAAAACAATTTCTGCATCAGAAAAGCATGAAACTATGCACTAGTTTATAATTAAATGTGCTGACACACATAATAAACAAGTACTATATGTGTACCAGTACATTTAATTATAAACAAGTACATAGTTTTATGTTTTTCCTGAATCAGAAATTGTTTTTGGATATAAATTATGAAGAATTCTTTCTTATCCATCTTCAAATACCAATTATTTTTCTTTTTGAATTCGATGTGCTATTGGGGAAAAAAGTCCGATTCATAGATGGGCAAATGTGGATATTCTGCTTTCGACTGCTCATCAAAGTGACTACCATCTCTAGCATAGACGTCTTGAATGAAGCCGTAGTCCTCAATGCAGTCATGAACATAGATCGTGTGCAATTTAGGGCACTGCTCCAAAATTGCAAAACTATTGTTCTTTTCAGGCACATCCAAGTGTACTTGTTTTAAGTTTTTACACAATGCCAGTTCTTCCTCAAAATCGTCCAATAAATACGTCAAATGGACTTCTTCGAGAAGTAGACAGGAAGAAAATAATCTACGCAAGCTAGGCTTATCGATTGTGCCATAGTGATAGGACCCATACCCATAATTCCTGTAACAAAAGCCATATACTATTATTACGGTTTTAAATGTATAAATTTTGATAAAGAATATACTAATATTTTATAAAGGAAAATGTAGCACACACACGTACATCCATGACATTTTCAGTATTCGTAAATTCTTGCACTCAGCGAGGGCATCAATACCGAGCGAAGTAATATTATTGCCTCCTACATTTATTACTTCCAAGTCGGGACACGAATTTTTTAACTGTATTGCAACTGTGTCTAGAAGTATGCCTTTCTGATCTCTATTCAATCCACTCAAATTCAAGTCACGCATTTGGCGATTTTTTTGTAGTATTTTGCAAAGAGTTTCAGCTGTTATATTATATGTGCATCTAAGATTTAAATTCTCTAGAAATTCTAGATTTTCGAGGTACGAAAATCCTTCGTCCGTTATTATATCATTCTTGCAATAACTGAGATCCAATACTAAAAAAATATATATATATGTATTAGTCATGTACAATTTACCTGTTTTAACAATTATTTATTTATGTTATACCTTTCAAAATTTTACATATCTTTGAAATTTGTAATAGGGCAGAGTTGTCAACAAATTTGCAGTCCCTTAATCGTAAGTGCGTTAAATGCTTGCCGCAAATGTTAAGGAAGTCATTGAAACACGAAACAGAAATATTGCTTGATGTAAGATCCAACTGCTGCAAAAATTCACATCTGGGTGCTAAGTAATTAGATATAATATTATCAAAACAAATGGAATCCATATTATATCTCATATTTCGAAAATTCAAAGATGTAATGAGAAAACGATCCCATGTTAAATTATTGAGCCGTTTATTTACTCGGCTCATACGGCACAACGACCTTATATCTAAATCTTTGAATATTTTTAGTATTATTTCATCCTGCAAAGATAAAAAATAAAATTTTAATACATAAGATTATATTAAGATAAATATGTCTTTAGTTCGAGAAATAGACTTCTGTGAATAGGGTACTTTACAGAAAGCGCAGAAAAACTGGAACGTGGTTGGTCTTCGGATTCATTCCAATAAAGTTCGATATCTTTTATAAAATATGCATAATTCGAATGATGTACTTGCTTGTGCATCACGTGCACGAGCATGCTCTTGTGATCACTCTTATCTATATCGCTGTGAATAACAATGGAACAAATTTATTTTTATTATTGAGAGAATAAAAAAGGATTGAATATTACTTACAGTCCACGGTTATAATACCTTTTACAAATACTGCAACATTCAAGCAATTCCTTTTGAAGATCGAGTATATCTACGTATGCAACTTTATGATCTGGTGTTAAATTATCTGTGTCACCTTGCCAAGGTTTTTTCCAGTTAATGCTTCTTAACAGATCAGTTAAACCCTGATAAGGATATTTATAAAGGATTAATTTTGATGTACCAATAAGCTCCACAGCATCTAAATGTGTGGTATAGTTCCAATAGTTCGACTTAAATTTTAGTCTGAGTATTTTGGTTTTAAAGTCACGGAATTTTAAATGCGGGGAAAACATCCGTGTAGCCATATGAACATTTTGAGGCAGTCCAGTCCATAATTCAAACCAGTGCTTCTCAGAATTTTGAGCCAAAATTTGAGTAACGTATCCAGGGTTATATACTTCATATATGGAGACTCTGATTGGATATACGGCTTCATGAAACTCGAGATCTTCAGAATAAAAAATTTAATTATAATCTTTTCTGAACATAAATGTATTTTTTTTAACAATATTTTATTGACCTTTAATTTAAGTGTTACATACCAATATAATTCAAACAGATAGGGTTCTCATCGTGTGGTTCATCACAATATATGCATTGAGAACTTACATATGGTGAATATGGTTCTTTCTGCCATGGAGACATTGAGATATCGGAAATATTATTTTTCTATATTAGACAGTAAAAAGAATGTCATATATTACAAAGTCTTGTAGCATAAAGTTTAATTACGATTCCTCTTTACAAAACAATAACACATAATATCAGAGGAAATACACTTACCACGACAAGTGTTTTTGAAGAATCTCCATGGTTTGGAAATTCGGTAGGTGGTCCAATTATGTTCGAACAAGTATCCTCTATACTCCTAGTATTCTCATAGTTATACTCCTTAGCTTTGCTATTGCTATCCTTTACAAATTGATAGATGAAGTCAACACGGCCCCCACTTACCACTACAGCGTCTTTTGTTATGTAAGGATATTTGTTATTATTATATATCATATTCTCTATCTAAAAAGAGATTAAAGATATGGAGTTAATAATCTTTGAGCTGTTTTTAGCATGCGTTAAAATGCTATATTATAATATGATATATCTATTATAATTATACTGCAAAAATTATATTTAATTGTAAGTTTATTTTGCTTGTTTTTATGCTGTTAGTACTAGCAACTGGAAATAACATTTTGTTTGTTCATCGGGGTATATTATACAAACGTTATTTTTTATTTACACAACAATTAGCGCCTATAGTATAATCAAAATATTAAAAAATGACACTTAACAATAATTAACAATGATTTTTAAGATTAGTAATAAATGAATTTTATATGTTTTTATATTTAGAGTAGAGTGGGGTAAGAGTGCGCGGCGGGTAAAAGTGCGCAGTACAAGTATATTTGTTTTTGTATAAGTTAGGTGGGTAGTTTGTACACAATAAGATTTATAAGGTGACATGACTGAATGACGTCATATGTAATAACAACCGATTTGACTGAACAGTGTTGAAATTATGGGGTAAATTTCATGTAATATTTTGATTTCTCCCAAACTATATTTTATAAGTAAAAATAAACTTAAGTAAATCATTGACATTTGATTAACTCGTTTCTGGCGTGTGTCTTGCTATATTAGACATTTCAAATTGGTATCGGTAGATAGTAACGCTTACCGGTAATTTGAAAAATGTCTCGTAAGGCAAAAGTTATATAAAAATTATATAAAAGCTATATAAAAATATATAGAGTAGGTACAATAGCAAATTTTTTAAATTAATTTAAAATATGAAAATTCTAATACTAATATATGTCAATGTTCTTATAATTCTTAAGGTAGTTTGAGCACGACAATTATAACTAAAAATTTTATACTCTAATGCCCGGTTTCTTCACCGTCGGATAACATTATCCTTAGGATAAACTCACTCTTCGTCTCTTTCTAACCTAACTCTTAGAAAGAGACAAATTCTATTCACCTATTCTGTAAACTATAACAACATCATTACGTGCGTTGAGCAGATATAGTATACCATAGAAGAGCGCAAAGCACTTAACGATATCGTTAGCGTTTACAGAATAGGCTCCTTAATCCATTTTCTTGTGCATATCTATACTCTATTCTAATATATAAAATTCTTACGGGTGGTGTGTGTTTGAACGTTATTAATTTAAAAACTATTGGACCGATTTTGAAAAAATTTATACCCAAAATGTTCCTTGAAATCTCAGGAGTGCTATAGGGCAATTTAATTTAGCGGGTTTTTTTTTAAAAAGTGATATTTTTCAATTTATAGCATTTTTGTGTCTGTTTGTCTGTCTGTTTGACTGTGAACTATTCATTCATTAATGGGCCGTCCAATTCTGTTGCAAAAAGTGTCAAAATTTTTCTAATTTCTTGAGGACGGCGACGATAGGTTAAATTTTTTTCTAAAGTGATTAATAATACTCATCTTTTAATGATTTTCTATTAAAAGAATTTAGAAAAAATTTGAACATTCTTCAATTTTCTTTAGGAGAATGTTCTCCGATGTAATGCTTAATAAACTGTTCACATTTATAAAACCTGTTTTTAAAAATTTGATCTTTGATTCTCAATTTAAAAAAGACAAATTTAGTTGCTATTTTCACGCATTTTATGTCAATTTACAAAACGGCAGTATCTATTTCAGATTAATTAATTTCTGTTGCTTTACGTATTATAAGTCAATTTAAAATACTGCTGGATATGGAAGATTTGCGCCTTCACTCCAATGAAAGGGATGAATTTCAAAGAAGTAAATAAAATTTAATTAATTAATTTAACAATTAATTCAGAATTTTTAATCGACTAAACTGGCAATATTCAATCATCTTTTTGAAATGAACTTTATTGAAAGACTGCGAGCCGACCAGATTTGTCAGATTCACACAGCACGTTTCAGATCAAATCGAGATGATGAAATTCGACCATGGATTTGGTCCCTTGATGTAGATAGTTTAAATCAATTATAATTTTTATTGCGAAAAAATATTACCCCAGCCAGGATTCGAACCTGGAACCTCCCCCATTCCGTTCGGGCGTCGTAACCAATTCGACTACCAGGGCATGTGGCAATATTCATCGCAATAACATATATTAAGATGACTTCTAAACAATAATAAGATGGAACACCGAAATTCTAGTCAAAGGTGTGGGTATAATAATAATAATACATTACTTAATTCGCCAGTGATAATTAAACAATTAATTCAGAATCTTTAATCGACTAAACTGGCAATATTCAATCATCTTTTCGAAATGAACTTTATTGAAAGACTGCGAGCCGACCAGATTTGTCAGATTCACACAGCACGTTTCAGATCAAATCGAGATGATGAAATTCGACCATGGATTTGATCCCTTGATGTAGATAGTTTAAATCAATTATAATTTTTATTGCGAAAAAATATTACCCCAGCCAGGATTCGAACCTGGAACCTCCCGCATTCCGTTCGGGCGTCGTAACCAATTCGACTACCAGGGCATGTGGCAATATTCATCGCAATAACATATATTAAGATGACTTCTAAACAATAATAAGATGGAACACCGAAATTCTAGTCAAAGGTGTGGGTATAATAATAATAATACATTACTTAATTTCATCATCTCGATTTGATCTGAAACGTGCTGTGTGAATCTGACAAATCTGGTCGGCTCGCAGTCTTTCAATAAAGTTCATTTCGAAAAGATAATTGAATATTGCCAGTTTAGTCGATTAAAGATTCTGAATTAATTGTTTAATTATCACTGGCGAATTAAGTAATGTATTATTATTATTATACCCACACCTTTGACTAGAATTTCGGTGTTCCATCTTATTATTGTTTAGAAGTCATCTTAATATATGTTATTGCGATGAATATTGCCACATGCCCTGGTAGTCGAATTGGTTACGACGCCCGAACGGAATGCGGGAGGTTCCAGGTTCGAATCCTGGCTGGGGTAATATTTTTTCGCAATAAAAATTATAATTGATTTAAACTATCTACATCAAGGGACCAAATCCATGGTCGAATTTCATCATCTCGATTTGATCTGAAACGTGCTGTGTGAATCTGACAAATCTGGTCGGCTCGCAGTCTTTCAATAAAGTTCATTTCGAAAAGATGATTGAATATTGCCAGTTTAGTCGATTAAAGATTCTGAATTAATTGTTTAATTATCACTGGCGAATTAAGTAATGTATTATTATTACTATACCCACACCTTTGACTAGAATTTCGGTGTTCCATCTTATTATTGTTTAGAAGTCATCTTAATATATGTTATTGCGATGAATATTGCCACATGCCCTGGTAGTCGAATTGGTTACGACGCCCGAACGGAATGCGGGAGGTTCCAGGTTCGAATCCTGGCTGGGGTAATATTTTTTCGCAATAAAAATTATAATTGATTTAAACTATCTACATCAAGGGACCAAATCCATGGTCGAATTTCATCATCTCGATTTGATCTGAAACGTGCTGTGTGAATCTGACAAATCTGGTCGGCTCGCAGTCTTTCAATAAAGTTCATTTCGAAAAGATGATTGAATATTGCCAGTTTAGTCGATTAAAGATTCTGAATTAATAGCAATTATTAAAAGTAACGTATATAAGATTATGATTGTGCATTTGTAATATACAATATTAGAGGACTTGCAGTGTTTTAGGAAGAGGAAGACGAAGAGGAAGTTTGCCAACGGAAAAAGTTATAGATAAGTGTTCTTTTTGAGAAATTTTATATTTTATGAGTTGGTACAGGTTTTATCAAAGATAGTTAGCTGTAACATATTGTTTGGTAAAAAGTTGATTATTGAATCCAAAATACGACGCTTTAAGAATTTTAGAAAGAATTTCCTTTTTTTCACTACTTTTTGGCGGTAAATAATTGTAGGTATTTATTTTGTTGTCGTTAATTACTTTGTACATTTTTTGGTTAGGCCTACTAGATACACCACGTTAAAAAAAAACGCGCCTAACACTATACCTCCGAGGTGGTGTGGAAAATAGTGTATTATCTCTGAGATGTATAAAAGTTGTAACTATAAAATGTAGGACACGAAAATGATTGATCCTGAGAAAGAAAGTATAGAACGTTTTTTGTATAGAGTTTTATAAGTTACTTTTACCGCAGATTTATATACTACTATACACCGGGCGAAGTATATAAATATATATATAAACAATAATATATCTAACTAGCTGGTTACCCGGGCTTCGCCCGGGCGTCGTCTTTCTTCATGCTTATATGCACCTATGCACGTTTGTCTGGATAAATCCTAAATTACTACAAATGCTGCGTACTGTATGATGCATTGCCAGCAATTTATTAGATCGCATGCGAATTAGTACAAAAAATTGTATCATTTGCTGTTAATAATGATATGATTGCATGCTGTTATTCATTGGCTGCACTAAGAAAAAAAACTGATTGTAGGGACTAAATTTTTGCTTAATCCAATTGTTGATTCAACAATTATTAAGTTGCACTAAAAAAGGTATAGTTTATTCATGTATGCTCTGGAAAAAATATAACCCACCATGGAGCCCATGATTATAGTTAATCAAATTATTTATAAATTGCTCGTAACTCTAATTTTACGTGCAATATTTCTATTTCAAAGATTTTTAAGTTAGATTTTAGTTACGCGGGATTAATTTAGAAATATTGCACGTAAAATTAGGGTTACGAGCAATCCAAATAATTTGATTAATACAATCGTGGGCCTCCTTAACCTTATTATTTTTCCCAAAGTGGTTTATTTAACCATTAAAAATTTTTAATCAAAAATTAACTAAACCAACTCAATCAAATTATTTTGTTCGAAATACTTATAGTAGCATTTATTTTTTTGCGTGTTATTTTTACCTAGAAAATATTTTTTAAATTCCAAGTATCGAATTTACTATACAATTTCGTGAGGATTTAAATATTGTGTATTTTCAACCAAAAGTTGAGTTGAATACGATAAAATTTTGTTGAAACAAACAGCAGAACAGTATTTTGTTTACAATAGTAACAAATGTAGCATTGTATTTTCGCGTTTTGTGTAAATAAATTATTAAGATTAGAACAGTATAAATACTAAAATTGGATTTCAAGTAATTTTAAGATTTTAGCCACACTGAGAAAAAAAATTTGTTGAAAGACTCAAAATGTATTTTATCCAACTAAAATATTTAGTCCGATGTTCAACTATAAACATTACTACGATGATCATTTATGACGAACGCTGTTAGGCATCTAAATTAATATACTAAATCAAAAGATTCAATATGCCCATTCGATATATGATATATTACTTGTAATGTAACTTAATTAAAAATAAATACGTACCTTGTTTCACTTACTATATTTATGTATAAAAAAATCCTCCTTGTTTAAAATATAATGTAAAGATATCTTCGTCGACGAGCAAAATATATCACAAACCTTATAGCTCGACAGCTAGCGAAGAAATGGTATGAGAGCACGTGGGAAGAAATAAGGATGCAATGCCACGTGGAGGAAAAAACGGAATAGAAAAGAAGCACTGCAGTGTCTGTAGTGCATGGGAGGTAACCAATCGGAGCGTTTATCCAAAAGACAAATCAGGGGTCTAGAGCATGGGGCCTGGGGCTCTCGAAAAATATCGCATACGATGTCATAATCAAATATCACTGCACTTTCCAACCAATAGCACACTTGCAAAGTGTGATTTTTTAGTGATATTTATGAAATATCGTATGCGATATTTTATGAATGATATTTCACTAGAAATTTTTTTTCTTGTTACCCTAAGAGCACAAAGTCGACTTTAAGTCGACTTGAAGTCGACTCTCACCGAAAGTGACTTGGCAGCAAAGTCGATTTTTTTGAGGACAAAAGTCGACTTAAAGTCGACTTAGAGTCGGCGAATGTCCCGAAATCCGCCGATTAAAAGTCGACTTCCCGTCATGACGAAAAGCCGACTTTCCGTCATGACGGAATAGCCGACTTTCCGTATAAATATGCACTACAGACATTGCAGTGCTTCTTTTCCATTCCGTGTTTTTCCTCCACGTGGGATTGCATCATTATTTAATCTTCCCACGTGCTCTCGTACCATTTCGGGTGCGATCGGAAACATCACCTGAGTGCCCCACGTCTTATTTTATCCTTGTTTAACATTCGGTGAACAACAAGGATAAAATTCTACATGGGGGGCACTCGGGTGATGTTTCCGAACGTATCCTTCTTAATTCGCTAGTTGTCGAGCTATATTTTGCTTGTCGACAAAGATATCTTCATATTATATTTTAAACAAAGATGATTATATATATATATGGCAATAAAGGAACAGATGCTTCTATCAGGAAGTATTTTGTTGAGGCTCTTTGCGAAAGTTGGCTACGCAAGTGCGGTTTGCATAATATATTTTATAACGTTCTTTAGTCTATTATAGACTACGTTTACACGGCCCGATTTACGCCGGAGTTACAACATCGATGTTATAACGGCTGACGTTAGATGCCGTGTAAACGCTCTTTTACGGCGAAGTTATTACATCGGTAGTAACCACTGATCTCTATATAACACTGGATGGCGCATGCTATGGAAAAAGACGATAAATTGTGTTACGCATTGAAGACCCGGCAGCCATCTTTGATGTCGTAAAATATGCACTTTTAGGCGGTAAATTCAAATGGCGATAAAGTAAAAAAGTAATAATATGAAGACTTATTTGAAGATTTTTATAGTTAAAACGTAAAACGTAAAAATTACACAGTACTCTATTATGGGAAAATTATTATTACTACTAAAAGTATTTTTTACTGCACGTACAATATATATTCACTTGGATTGAAATATGAATTGTATATACATTTTACCATGTATACAACATCGTGTTTTAAATAGGAGACATAAATAGCAAGTGGAAAATGAGCTCAAAATATAAAAGTACGTAAAACTAAATTAAAGATATATAGAAAAATGTCTAAAAACACGTTTTGGGAATAAAAAAATTTAAAAACGATAAATTGTTTGGTTTATTTTATTTTTAAATTGTTTACAATAAGTATTGTAACTAATAAATTAATGTATTGTAAAGTAAATCTTAGAAGTGTATATAAAAATATTGAATGTAATAAATGACAAATAATTAATAGATATTAATAATACATAAGATGAAAATTCCAATTAATATTAAATATGTACAATTATGAATTAAATAAATTGATTAGAGATAGAATTCTGATTGTAAATGTAATGTAAAAAGTAGAATTGAATAAATTGATTAGAGATAAAATTTTGATTGTAAATATAATGTAAATGTAATGTAATATATAAAAATTAAAAAATATTTTGTATATAAAATTTATATACCTACTGGTAAATCAATGGATCCTCGTTTTCCATCAATATTTCAGTGCAAATGTTATTTTGCAGTATCTGCAAGCAGATCAAAATGTTAAGAATCATAATTATGTGAAGAAAATGAATGATTTTGTTAGTGGTGGCATTACAATTAAGTTTTAAAAATTATATTTATATAAAAATTATATTTATTTTTTACTGAATTCAGTACAAATATAAATGAAACCTTACATCAATGAAACCTTACAAGGAAAGAACAATAATTTCAGAATCTGAATAACAGTAAATAATTAAAGAAAATAAAAAAACTTATTTATAATGAACAAATTATATTACAGCTCGTTTCTTTGGTTCATTATGCCAAGCCATGCTATTGTGCTACCTGTTGTAACACTTTCATGCTAGTCATGCTTCTTTTATTGCACTCCATGCGAATAACAAATAATAAATTTAAGTTAAGTTCTCAAATATATGGAAATGCTTATCCTAAGGTTGTCTTTCAAACAATAATCTTTAATAGACTAGCATAAAGTTTCTAACAATACTCGTTTTGACTAGTCAATGTTAGTACAAAGAAAGGAAGACTAGCCTCTGCTAGAATATTACTTTAAACCAGCTATCACTGACGTTCCCAGATAATTCGTCGAGTTAGGTGATGACGAATTTTTGTCCCAACAGCAGTTTGAGATGCTATCTTTGTCGCAGCATAGAGTCTTAAATTCAAGTATACTTTGCACACTTGCTTTGAAAGGAAATAAATGTGATTTGTATCATTAGCTGCATCATCAAACATATGTTCGTTTAACTGTGGAAATAATGTACAAGGCGGTTGTACAAGATCATGAAAAACCTTTGAGCAAACGAGAGCGGGAAAATTAGATTCGACAGGAACCATACCGTTAAGTTTATCTAGGGAATGCTTCAATAACTTTTCCGTTGTTTCACAAATCCGAAGAACAGATTCACTAGGAAAAAATAAACCTCCGTTAGTTTTAGCCTCTATAAGACAGTTCTGTTCAAATTGTGCCAAATGTTGATCATCTTGAAGCAGAGCATTTCTGCATGTTTCGCATCGGACAATAGATTTATTTATTAATTTTCTTACAACCCAACCGGCAATGAAACCTACACATGCTTTTGAGAAAGTTGAGAGCTCAGGCAGAGTGATCATAGAGTCATCAAATTCTTTTAAAAATTGTTCCTCTGTTTCATTCTCTTCGTTATCATTCCCTAAATCATATTTTTTTTGTACTCTGATATTAGCAATTTTGTCGAAAACGGTTGGGTCATACAAATCAATTTTTTTTTACGCGTAGAAGTTACTGTTAAAATGCTCGTGGAATCCATTGCTTCTACATTTCCATTGACGGCCTGAACCTGATGATGAATTAAAAGTCTTTTGTAAGCTGACATGAATTGGCTGGCGCTCGGATTTGGGCACCAACCACCGCGACTTCTAATAGCACAAAAAAACAATTCTAGATGATCCTGACTGAATTTGTAAGTTAATAAATATTTCAGCTGAGAAGTTTCAGGTTTAACGTAAGTGTCAAAAATTGTTATCATAGATAATATCGCTGTAATAAACCCTGTGAAACCAACATACCTTTTCGTACGGATTATTGGAGTACCGGCAACGTCCGTGATGCCTTTCATATATTCAACGTTTGATAAAATCGATGAACGCCAAAATTCCTCATTGCATTTTCTCAAAGGAGCTTTAAACCCCTTAGCAAAGGGATTACGTGAATTTAAAAAGTCAAAGATTCTATTGATGCATCTAATAAACCTCACAGTTGCCTCAGATCCTTTGAATTCCTTTAAATGTAGGTATTTATCACAAAATTCAATTGAATCTGCAACACTGTCACTAAGAGTTTGAGCAGCCAAAGCGACTTTCATTTTCATCTTCCAATAATGGATATGCGCCATTCTTAATTTGTTCCCAGCTCTCAATCCTTCTTTTTCCTGTAAATAAGCTAGAGCCTTGACAAATCTCCATTCAATAGAGTTTCCTTCAGCATCTTTTAAAATTTGTAAATCTCCTAATGTATTTCTTGTAAGTTTAAGCATGTGACAAGCGTCAAAAATGACATGAATTTTTTCCTGAGTGGACGGATGCGAAAAAAAAGGTTTCACATCAAACAAATCGAAAGACGCACCAAGAGCGCGCATTGTTGCGAAGTGCTCTGCTGGACCATCTAATGTTAAGGAAACAACTTCGACTTCAATTTCATGAAGGCGAATTAAAGCTTCTGTGATAAGTCCGGAATTTGTAGCAGAATTGATTCCATTAATTAAAAAATATCCTAAAGGAATTTTCCACGACTCATCTAAGCTCACAACCATCATAACCAATGCGTCCTTTGCTAACGGAGTAGTCTGATTTGGTTCCATTTCAGTACCGAAATCCACACATCCATAAGTTTTTCCATTAGAAAGTTTTTGCAATGATTTTTGAATAGATATTTCATCCAACATAAAAGCTACCAGAACTTTTTTGTTAGACTTTTTTGATACTGAAACTTTTTGTTTTAAAGCGTCAAAACTTTCGGAAGTAAAGCCAAGTGAACCATCAATTGTAGAATACCAAGAACGAAGGGTACTAGGGTGTGGCAAAGCCTTGCAAAATTTTTGCCTAACAAATCCATACGCTTTGGGAGAATAAAAATGGAGAGTCATTGCAAACGACCTAAGAGCTGCTGGATACTTTTCTTTAGATACTCCTGGTTCTTCATTCTTAATATTCTTACGCTGGCACTTCCATTGTCTTTTCTTTGGCTTATTATTTTCTTTGTCATTTTCTTTAATTATTTTACTTTGATTATTATTAAATCTCTTTAAAAACTGGGAAACGTCAGTACTAGCAATAGAATCCAAACACTGTAAACCTAATTCTGGAATAGCACGAGCTTGTCGTAATTCACTTACAATGTCTTTTAATGAAGTAATCTTTTTCTTTAAACGTGATTTGTGCTGTCTCAGAACGTGCGCCTGCTTCATCAAATCTTGTGTTTTCTTCTTTTGCTGAATATACTTTTTTCTCATCGTCTTTGGAGATGCTTCATACTGATGATCATGCTTCGTGTGAAGAATTCGTTTCCTAATACTCCGTGGTGTTTGTGGTGTCCTGCTGCGAACTGGACTGTTTACTTCTTCAACAGCTAAACTCGTAGAAAGTGCTACATTTTCGTCGCAGCGTTCAACTGTCGACATTCCGAAAAATTTGTTATCAGACTTTAAAATACTAAATTTTCTGCATTAACTTCTTATATATACACTTAAATCATTTATACCTGAGGAACAATCCATCACAGCTTCTCTCTCTGAATGCATTGATGTGCTAGTAAAGAGATTGCTACTTCTTTGAATTTTAGAAGGAGATGAGGAAAATTCTGACGAAATACGCTTTGTACCGTGCTGCCGTGTTATTGATTGATTATCATTACTATCGTATACTATTACATCGGATGAATTGCTTATATTTCCTTGCATTTCTCCTGCAATGGATGTTCCTACAAATGTACATATTTTTGATATAATGTAGTCAGACTTTATAATACTAAATTGTCTGCATTAACTTCTTATATATACACTTAAATCATTTATACCTGAGGAACAATCCATCACAGCTTCTCTCTCTGAATGCATTGATGTGCTAGTAAAGAGACTGCTACTTCTTTGAATTTTAGAAGGAGATGTGGAAAATTCTGACAAAATATGCTTTGTACCTTGCTGCCGTGTTATTGATTGATTATCATTAATATTATATACTACTACATCAGATGAATTGCTTATATTCTCTTGCAATTCTCCTGCAATAGAGATTCCTACAAATGTATATATTTCTGTATACAAAGTGCATTTATTTATTTATTTATTTTACTGAAAAGTTATTTTAATGCACAGCAATATTAATAAAACTAAATAATTCCAACTAAAACAATTTATAAATGTAATACATTATCATACCTCCGCTATCTGCAGATGAAAACAAAGTTGGCACTGCATTTGCTTTAAGAACTAAACCACGACCTGATGGTCGGAAACATTTTTCATCAAAATGGTAACTACACAGCAAACTTTTCTCATTTGGAATGAAACCTTGCAACTCCATTGTCGCTACCCATTTCTCCAGTAATTTGGGATTATTTAAGGGAAATCTATTTAAAAAGTATTTACAAGTTCAAATACAAATACTTCGAGATAAACACTACAATTATACATTTTTCTTGCATTTAAAATAAGTGATCATTTGCATAAATAATTCTTATTACTTGTGGAATGATCTTTTTTTATCCTGTCCTTTCACTGCATGACAGTAAGCACAAACTGATTTGTACTGCCCAAATATTGTTGGAATACTTCCAATGCGTAGACATTTCTTATTTGTACCTTCTTGAAAAGATTTTTCTTCAAAATGATCCGAACATAATCTTGAATACTTTGTCGGTGTAAAGTTTGACCCCAGACTCATCTGTTGCAACCATGATTGCAAAATTTCCTTATCTTTCAAAGGAAACCTTTACAAAAAATATTATTTTTCAATATCAATTTTTGGAAAAACATTAAATAAAATACAAAAAAGGAATGACAAAAAGGGAATAACCTATAAGACATAAACATGAGTATATGACTTGTATACTTACATATGAAGTGTTCTACTTTCGGTCCCTTGTTTAGAGCCACAAAAAACACAGGATTTCACCATTTTTAAAACGTACTTTTTGTAAACCACAACGATACAGACAATTTAACTCACACATCTCTCTTAACACAACCCGAAACAGCACTGAACTCAAACAGTAGACGCCGCCATATTAGCATATTTTACGACATCAATCATGGCTGCCTGGTTTTCAACTCGTAACAAGGTTTTCCACAGCATACGCCATCCAGTGTTATATAGAGATCAGTGGTAGTAACTCAAAGTCGTTTTGTGAAGAGGCTTAAGGCCATCACACACAAAATGCATAGCGTAGCATAAGCATAGCATACGACCGCTGGACCAATGAGCATCCAGCATAAGGTCGCCATATTAATTTACATAAGATGCTCATTGGTCCAGCGGTGTTATGCTATGCTTATGCAACGTTATGCATTTTGTGTGTGATGGCCTTTAGAGTTACTACGTCGACTTAAAAAGAACGTGTAAACGGCAGCATTGTAACGATGGCGATAATGCCAACCGTAAAAATTAAACATCTTAATATCCATTGTTTGCAAAGTGGCTACAGACTAGAAGCCGTGTAAACGTAGTCATAGTGTGTACTATTGTGACGTTTGAATCTTGAAAACGTTTCTTTTAGCTCAATATTTCGACGTAACGATTATCCATATGTATTATTGGTAAATATTATGTAATATTGTAATGAAAATATTTCTATTTCGTGTACGTTTGTGTGTTTTCTAAATTCTATTTTCCAAATTGCTGCATCTGTATATTTGTTCGACATAGCTTATATTTGCACGATATATTTTATAATACATTTCTGTAACACTATAATTGCGAACAAAGTTATAATTTTATAGATATAAACTATTGGCACCCCCGTATCTTTACATTCACGTAGATTATTTACATGTTATTTATATATTGTAAATACACATAGATTAATATATGGAAAACTTCTTATTTGACACAATTAGATATTAGACATATGTACTATTAAAAATTAAATAATGTACATGTATATGTTAACTGCGCCTTATATGAGAATAATATTGTAACAATACTTTTTAATATCCAAATAACAACAAATTTATATTGTATCTTATATGTATAATATTGGATAAGAAAATTTTTCATGATCTATCTAAAAACAATTTCTGCATCAGAAATGCATGAAACTATAAACTAATTTATAATTAAATGTACTGGTACACATAATACACAAGTACTATATGTGTACCAGTACATTTAATTATAAACAGGTACATAGTTTTATGTTTTTTCTAAATCAGAAGTTGTTTTTGGATAGATTATGAAGAATTCTTTCGGTATTTATGCATAAAAGCGACTCCCTCTCCGATTTGGTTTATTTTTTAATATGTTGTTGGGGATGTGTTTCCAAGTTATTTCATATATATATATAAGGGTCGGACTCAAATAGTTTCGGAGATACAGGCTGAGAAAGAATAAAAATAATGAATACGAAAATAAACGTTTAATGATGATTTATTCAACACTATCATTAGGAATCTGAAAGATTTCAGCCATTGCATCAAAGAATGCGGTAATCCGAGCGTAAACAGACCAATATAGAGTCACTTTGAAAACATAAACAAACAGGCTATACTACACTGCAGGGACTTCCACGCAAATCAAGATCCACTCCCACTACTATTCATCGTACGTATAAATATGTACTTCTTATATACCAACTGTTCTCTGCTTTAACAAATATGTGCTTTCTAAGTTGAAGCACATACAAAGCACATACCTGTAAAGCGCGTCACTAACCTATAGGTTAGTGGCGTGCTTTATAAGTATGTGCTTTGTATGTGCTTCAACTTAGTAAGCACATATTTGTTAAGCACATACAAGCAACATACAAGCAACATACAAAGCACATACTTGTAAAGCGCGTCACTAACCTATAGGTTAGTGACGCGCTTTACAAGTATGTGCTTTGTAAGTTGAAGCACATACAAAGCACACACTTGGTTGAAATCTTTCAGATTCCTAATGATAGTGTTGAATAAATCATCATTAAACGTTTATTTTTGTATTTATTATTTTTATTCTTTCTCAGCCTGTATCTCCGAAACAATTTGAGTCCGGCCCTTATATATATATATATATATGAAATGACTTGGGAAGACATCCCCAACAACATACTAAAATATCAAGCAAATCGGAGAGGGAGTCGCTTTTATGCATAAATACCATTCTTTCTTATCCTTCTTCAGATACCAATTATTTTTCTTTTTGAATTCGATGTGCTATGTAAAAACAATTTCTGCATCAGAAAAGCATGAAACTATGCACTAGTTTATAATTAAATGTGCTGACACACATAATAAACAAGTACTATATGTGTACCAGTACATTTAATTATAAACAAGTACATAGTTTTATGTTTTTCCTGAATCAGAAATTGTTTTTGGATATAGATTATGAAGAATTCTTTCTTATCCTTCTTCAAATACCAATTATTTTTTTTTTGAATTCGATGTGCTATTGGGGAAAAAAGTCCGATTCATAGATGGGCAAATGTGGATATTCTGCTTTCGACTGCTCATCAAAGTGACTACCATCTTTAGCATAGACGTCTTGAATGAAGGCGTAGTCCCAACAGCAGTCATGAACATAGATCGTGTGCAATTTAGGGCACTGCTCCAAAATTGCAAAATTATTGTTCTCTTCAGGCACATCCAAGTGTACTTGTTTTAAGTTTTTACACAATGCCAGTTCTTCCTCAAAATTGTCCATTAAATACGTCAAATGGACTTCTTCGAGAAGTAGACAGGAGGAAAATAATCTACGCAAGCTGGGCTTATCGATTGTGCCATAGTGATAGGACCCATACCCATAATTCCTGTAACAAAAGCCATATACTATTATTACGGTTTCAAATGTATAAATTTTGATAAAGAATATACTAATATTTTATAAAGGAAAATGTAGCATACACACGTACATCGATGACATTTTCAGTATTCGTAAATTCTTGCACTCAGCGAGGGCATCAATACCGAGCGAAGTAATATTATTGCCTCCTACATTTATTACTTCCAAGTCGGGACACGAATTTTTTAACTGTATTGCAACTGTGTCTAGAAGTATGCCTTTCTGATCTCTATTCAATCCACTCAAATTCAAGTCACGCATTTGGCGATTTTTTTGTAGTATTTTGCAAAGAGTTTCAGCTGTTATATTATATGTGCATCTAAGATTTAAATTCTCTAGAAATTCTAGATTTTCGAGGTACGAAAATCCTTCGTCCGTTATTATATCATTCTTGCAATAACTGAGATCCAATACTAAAAAAATATATATATATGTATTAGTCATGTACAATTTACCTGTTTTAACAATTATTTATTTATGTTATACCTTTCAAAATTTTACATATCTTTGAAATTTGTAATAGGGCAGAGTTGTCAACAAATTTGCAGTCCCTTAATCGTAAGTGCGTTAAATGCTTGCCGCAAATGTTAAGGAAGTCATTGAAACACGAAACAGAAATATTGCTTGATGTAAGATCCAACTGCTGCAAAAATTCACATCTGGGTGCTAAGTAATTAGATATAATATTATCAAAACAAATGGAATCCATATTATATCTCATATTTCGAAAATTCAAAGATGTAATGAGAAAACGATCCCATGTTAAATTATTGAGCCGTTTATTTACTCGGCTCATACGGCACAACGACCTTATATCTAAATCTTTGAATATTTTTAGTATTATTTCATCCTGCAAAGATAAAAAATAAAATTTTAATACATAAGATTATATTAAGATAAATATGTCTTTAGTTCGAGAAATAGACTTCTGTGAATAGGGTACTTTACAGAAAGCGCAGAAAAACTGGAACGTGGTTGGTCTTTGGATTCATTCCAATAAAGTTCGATATCTTTTATAAAATATGCATAATTCGAATGATGTACTTGCTTGTGCATCACGTGCACGAGCATGCTCTTGTGATCACTCTTATCTATATCGCTGTGAATAACAATGGAACAAATTTATTTTTATTATTGAGAGAATAAAAAAGGATTGAATATTACTTACAGTCCACGGTTATAATACCTTTTACAAATACTGCAACATTCAAGCAATTCCTTTTGAAGATCGAGTATATCTACGTATGCAACTTTATGATCTGGTGTTAAATTATCTGTGTCACCTTGCCAAGGTTTTTTCCAGTTAATGCTTCTTAACAGATCAGTTAAACCCTGATAAGGATATTTATAAAGGATTAATTTTGATGTACCAATAAGCTCCACAGCATCTAAATGTGTGGTATAGTTCCAATAGTTCGACTTAAATTTTAGTCTGAGTATTTTGGTTTTAAAGTCACGGAATTTTAAATGCGGGGAAAACATCCGTGTAGCCATATGAACATTTTGAGGCAGTCCAGTCCATAATTCAAACCAGTGCTTCTCAGAATTTTGAGCCAAAATTTGAGTAACGTATCCAGGGTTATATACTTCATATATGGAGACTCTGATTGGATATACGGCTTCATGAAACTCGAGATCTTCAGAATAAAAAATTTAATTATAATCTTTTCTGAACATAAATGTATTTTTTTTAACAATATTTTATTGACCTTTAATTTAAGTGTTACATACCAATATAATTCAAACAGATAGGGTTCTCATCGTGTGGTTCATCACAATATATGCATTGAGAACTTACATATGGTGAATATGGTTCTTTCTGCCATGGAGACATTGAGATATCGGAAATATTATTTTTCTATATTAGACAGTAAAAAGAATGTCATATATTACAAAGTCTTGTAGCATAAAGTTTAATTACGATTTCTCTCTACAAAACAATAACACATAACATCAGAGGAAATACACGTACCACGACAAGTGTTTTTGAAGAATCTCCATGGTTTGGAAATTCGGTAGGTGGTCCAATTATGTTCGAACAAGTATCCTCTATACTCCTAGTATTCTCATAGTTATACTCCTTAGCTTTGCTATTGCTATTCTTTACAAATTGATAGATGAAGTCAACACGGCCCCCACTTACCGCTACAGCGTCTTTTGTTATGTAAGGATATTTGTTATTATTATATATCATATTCTCTATCTAAAAAGAGATTAAAGATATGGAGTTAATAATCTTTGAGCTGTTTTTAGCATGCGTTAAAATGCTATATTATAATATGATATATCTATTATAATTATACTGCAAAAATTATATTTAATTGTAAGTTTATTTTGCTTGTTTTTATGCTGTTAGTACTAGCAACTGGAAATAACATTTTGTTTGTTCATCGGGGTATATTATACAAACGTTATTTTTTATTTACACAACAATTAGCGCCTATAGTATAATCAAAATATTAAAAAATGACACTTAACAATAATTAACAATGATTCTTAAGATTAGTAATAAATGAATTTTATATGTTTTTACATTTAGAGTAGAGTGGGGTAAGAGTGCGCGGCGGGTAAAAGTGCGCAGTACAAGTATATTTGTTTTTGTATAAGTTAGGTGGGTAGTTTGTACACAATAAGATTTATAAGGTGACATGACTGAATGACGTCATATGTAATAACAACCGATTTGACTAAACAGTGTTGAAACTATGGGGTAAATTTCATGTAATATTTTGATTTTTCCCAAACTATATTTCATAAGTAAAAATAAACTTAAGTAAATCATTGACATTTGATTAACTCGTTTCTGGCGTGTGTCTTGCTATATTAGACATTTCAAATTGGTATCGGTAGATAGTAACGCTTACCGGTAATTTGAAAAATGTCTCGTAAGGCAAAAGTTTGCATATCATGGTGGGGCAAAGTTGGCACTTGTTATCCGAATTAATTTTACTCTAAAGCCCAGTTCCACAACAATCGTCGGTTAACTTTTAACCTTAGTTAACTTACTCTTTGTCTCTTTCTAAGGGGGACAATTTGAAAGAGACAAAGAATGAGTCAACCCAAGGTTAAAAGTTAACCGATCTTTGTGGAACTGGACCTAAAACTATTAATAAAATATAGGTGTATTGCATCGTTTTATAAGTTTAATAATCTACAATTACTTTCTTGTTAATACTGTAATAATTAGTTTAATAATTATAACATTAATTGTTTATATTTTTATTATTCTAAAAAATAAATTTTTAATAATTATTTTTTATTATAAAATCAATTAAACTCTAAAACTATCGTATGCTCTGTACGCGTATATTGGTTCTTACAGAGTACTTATTTATTTTTTGTTATCAAAGGAAGGTAGAGGTAATTTTATTTGCGACAATTGTTAAAAAGAATTGTTATAAAAAATGAAGCAATATTAAATGTAATTAAAAATAAAAATACCTATTTTCTTTTGTACTTTTCAACATAATTATTTTTATTACATTGTATTCTGTATAATTGTAATAATAGTTTTTACTGATTTTAAGGGTTTGACCTTTATTCTAAATTCTTTATTGCATGCGCACTATTTCCCACCGGGCGGTGGAGCAAAAATGCGGTTTTGCAATTGGTTCAAGAAAAATTTATTACATGGATTGTATTTAAAATATAGACATAAACCCTAGTGAATTTTTAAAAAAAATGTTTGCAGATTTTGAGGTGCAAATTTGAAGATGCTAGCTATATCTCAACGGTAGATATATGGGATCGAAAACTAAGTGCGTACTTTTGCCCCACTCTAATCTATTAGGGAATATAAAGATAATTTTGTATTATTTTCATATTAGTTTGAGGTAATAATCTTAATAGTGCATTGAAATTAGCTCTGTCCTTTTAACTTATAAAATATAAATTTATATATAAGTAATTAAATATGAGTAATTTAAGAAACCTTTATATATGTTATGTCAAAAATATATAGAGTAGGTACAATAGCAAATTTTTTAAATTAATTTAAAATATGAAAATTCTAATACTAATATATGTCAATGTTCTTATAATTCTTAAGGTAGTTTGAGCACGACAATTATAACTAAAAATTTTATACTCTAATGCCCGGTTTCTTCACCGTCGGATAACATTATCCTTAGGATAAACTCACTCTTCGTCTCTTTCTAACCTAACTCTTAGAAAGAGACAAAGAGTGAATTTAATCTAAGGATAAAGTTATCCGACGATGAAGAAACCGGGCATAAATCGACGTGAAAACATCCGACTATTCACGGTTACAGGCTGAAAATTTTTGGATAGTTCTGTCCCTTACACACAGAACAAAAGACTATTCTGTTATTTTTCTCCCCCATTCGCTTCTTTATATTCACGTCTATTTATTATTGTATTTCTAAATCTCAATAATTTCGGTTTTTTTTAACTAGTATTCCTAAAGTGTTCTTCTATAACTATATATCCGTTTTTCGTCACTTTCTTGAGATTTATTCTAATTATTAAAATTCAAAATACGAGATTTCCTTATGCTTTGTGAATACAATACACGGAAAAAATGCAATTTTTGATGGCGCGATTATTTCGCGTTCGGGATGGTCAATCACTTTTATAAGTACAGACGTGTAGATACTAGATTTATTAACGTGCATAGTAAAAATTTCAAATTTTTCTTAAAATTTGCGATTCACGCTAAAACTCCATTAAATGAAAAATCTTTAAAATTAACAAACTAAATTGTTCAAATTTGCGCATTTAAGCCCGGTCTACAATAGAAGTTTTAAGCCTTAAACTATAAGAAATTAACTAATCACAGTCGATTATTCTTCTCACATTTGACTGTGATTGGTCGATTTCTTAGGTCTTAGAGCTTATTGCACCTACTAGTAGACCAGAACTATGGCCGGTATACATTATAGACGGACTTTATTTCAAGATTCTCTTAAGTAATGTCTCAAGATGCTAATACGTTCATTTCATTGGCTGGTTGGAGACTTAAGACTGCCTTTGACCAGACTTAAAAAGATCCTGAATATAAGATCCGACTATGAATACCGGCCTATGTGCGCGATTGTGCATCGTGTGATGGGACGCGATAAAGTCGCTGTGCATCAGTGAACTATAATACTAAACTGGAATGTGAAGACTGCGCACAATAGAGTACATATTAAAAATAAAAATAAATATTAAATGTTAGGTTATGTAAATATAGGAATAATCTTGTAACACAAAAATATTAAATATTAGATTTAGGCTGCGGTCCACTTGACGCTACAAATGCTTTGAAGCGTTCTTCTTCTCCTTCTTTCTTCATTAAAAGAAAGGAGAAGAGGAATGCTTCGAAGCATTTAGAGCGTCAAGTGGACCGCAGCCTTACTTTAATTATTAATATTAGGATTTATTAATTTTTATTATTACCGAAACGATTTTATTATTATCGAAACGTCGTAAAATTACTGCCAGTCAGGCCGACTATCCACATTTTATTAATTTATCACTGGCGAATAATTATCTTATTGAATTTTGATACACCTGGCCTAGTAATGGTGTTCTAACGGAAGGATGGTTCAATGATGTCTCAACGATTGATCCGAAAAAAGTACTGTGTGAATCCGACAAAGCAAGTTGGCTCACGGTTTTTCAATGTTCATATCGAAAAAGACGTTATACACACCGTCGACCGAAAAAATCGGTGCTCCATCTTATATTTGTTATTGCGAAGAAGTATTACCATAGCCTCAGTGGTCGAATTGGCACGACACCCGCACGGTATACGGGAGGTTCCAGGTTCAAACCCTGGCTGGGGTAATATTTTTTTGCAATATAAATTTTTAATATAACATCAACTAAGGACCCAAAGTACGGGTCGAAACGTCGTAAAATTACTGCCAGTCAGGCCGACTATCCACATTTTATTAATTTATCACTGGCGAATAATTATCTTATTGAATTTTATTATTACGCTAAACTTCGAATATATGTATCTTACGTTGAAGATGACTTAAAGAAAGGGTCAAAACGTCCGTTTGTCAATTCTTAAATTATGTAATGACTAATCAATATATTATTTGAAATTGACTGCGCACTAATTATCGCGCTTGGCTCCCATTGCCTCTCTCGCCTGCCTTTTGTGATTTATTCAAGAGAGCCTTAATACCACTTATATTAAATATTAGAATATGTAAATGTAGGAATATTCCTACATTTCTTATCTTATATTTTATTCTTTTTTATTGTGAGTTACGTTTAATTATTATTTTTAATTCCGATTCCTAATATTTAATATTTACCTACTCTTATTTCTATACATATATGTGCTCTAGTGTGCACAGGGCCAACTCGAGTTAGATATTCTACTCTAGAAGAAAACGGGACGAACAGGAGAATTGCGGTCAACTCGTCTGTTTCTGTTGCTGTACTTTACAACAACAATTCAGTACAATTGACCAATCAAAAGTTCGCTAAACAGAAATAGAATGGCAGCAAAGCAACCTGTCTTTTTCTTCTTCTAACCCAGGCGCTAGAATACACGGAAAAAATTTTCTCTTAAAATTTACCCTGAAAATCATGGTAATCGTGAGATAACATGGTAGGCGAAGATTTTTATGCAGTTTTCTCTGATTAATATCTACTACAATAAAAATATTAAATTTACTATGTACATAGTAAAATTAATCAAATATATTTTATATTTTATTGTAGTAGATATTAATATTTCTATTGTAGTAGATATTAATCAGAGAAAACTGCATAAAAATCTTCGCCTACCATGTTGTCTCACGATTACCATGATTTTCAGGGTAAATTTTAAATGAAAATTCTCTCTGTGTAGGAGTTCACATTCCAGTATACTATAATATAAGAGATGTCTATACTTAGACATCTGTGACTGTGACTAGTATAGCTCTTGCACACAGAATGCAGAAACGCTCGCCTAATCAATTTCCTCAGACTTAATCCATTTTCTTGTGCATATATGCTTATATGCACCTATGCACGTTTGTCTGGATAGATCCTAAATTACTACAAATGCTGCGTACTGTATGATGCATTGCCAGCAATTTATTAGATTGCATGCAAATTAGTACAAAAAATTGTATCATGTGCTGTTAATAATGATATGATTGCATGCTGTTATTTATTGGCTGCACTAAGAAAAAAAAAACTGATTGTAGGGACTAAATTTTTGCTTGATCCAATGGTTGATTAAAAAATTATTAAGTTGCACTAAAAAAGGTACAGTTTATTCATGTATGGTTTATTCAACCATTAAAAATTTTTAATAAAGTATTAACTAAACCAACTCAATCAAATTATTTTGTTCAAAATACTTATAGTAGCACTTATTTTATTGCGTGCCATTTTTACCTAGAAAATATTGTTTAAATTCCAAGTATCGAATTTACTATACAATTTCGTGAGGATTTAAATATTGTGTATTTTCAACCAAAAGTTGAGTTGGATACGAAAAAATTTTGTTGAAACAAACAGCAGAACAGTATTTTGTTTACAATAGTAACAAATGTAGTATTGTATTTTCGCGTTGTGTGTGAATAAATTATTAAGATTGGAACAGTATAAATACTAAAATCGGATTTCAAGTAATTTTAAGATTTTAGCCACACTGAGAAAAAAAATTTGTTAAAAACGCAAAATTTGTTTTATCCAACTAAAATATTTAGTCCGATGTTCAACTATAAACATTACTACGATGACCATTTATGACGAACGCTGGTAGGCATCTAAATTAATATACTAAATCAAAAGATTCAATATGCCCATTCGATATATATGATATATTATTTGTAAAGTAACTTAATTAAAAATAAATACGTACCTCGTTTCACTTACTATATTTATGTATAAAAAATCCTCCTTGTTTAAAATATAATGTAATGATATCTTCGTCGACGAGCAAGATATATCACAGACCTTATAGCTCGACAGCTAGCGAAGAAATGGTATGAGAGCACGTGGGAAGAAATAAGGATGCAATCCCACGTGGAGGAAAAAACGGAATGGAAAAGAAGCACTGCAATGTCTGTAGTGCATGGGAGGTAACCAATCGGAACGTTTATCCAAAAGACAAATCAGGGGTCTGGAGCATGGGGCCTGGGGCTCTCGAAAAATATCGCATACGATGTCATAATCAAATATCACTGCACTTTCCAACCAATAGCACACTTGCAAAGTGTGATTTTTTAGTGACATTCATGAAATATCGTATGCGATATTTTATGAATGATATTTCACTAGAAATTTTTTTTCTTGTTAGTTTAATTAATATCTTAAAATTATTTGAAATCCGATTTTAGTATATCTTAAACTGTTCCAATATCTTAATGTTTTATTTACATACAACGCGAAAATACAGTGTGCTATTTATGACGAACGCTGTTGGGCATCTAAATATTCTAAATTATAAGATTTAATATGCTCATTCGATACATATAATATACTTGTATAGTGTAACTTAATTAAAAAATAAATAAGTACGTACCTTGTTTTAATTACTATATATAATCCTCTTTGTTTAAAATATAATATAAAGATATTTTCGTCGACGAGCAAAATATATCACAGACGTTATACGATAGCTCGACAGCTAGCGAAGAAATGGTACGAGAGTACGTGGAAAGATTAAATAAGAATGCAATTTCACGTGGAGAAAAAAACGGAATGGAAAGGAAGCATAGTGGGAATTAGTAACTAATCGGAACGTTTGTCCAAAAGACCTAAGGTTCTTTAATATACAGATTGTCTCAATCGGGCACTTTCTTCTGATTGGTCGTGACGTCACTGATAATGTTCTTATCCTTGTCACATCTACCCTCTCTGTCTTATACATTGCAATTCCTATTACAGACTGATTGAAATAGTTCGCTTTCAATATTTTTTGGCTTGTTTTCGTATTGCTTGCATTTTTTGCATTTAATCTTCTTCTTCGTGCTTATTCCAGCCGTCCAGCGTCCGAATATGTGTACGTCTCGTTTTAAGTGCAAAAAGTGCTAAGAGGGCAAGCAACACGAGCATATAACCATATATGTCCTATGGGTTACTATTTCCATTATTTCCAAC
The DNA here is from genome assembly GCA_035220615.1 of Leptothorax acervorum. Classification (NCBI taxonomy): domain Eukaryota; kingdom Metazoa; phylum Arthropoda; class Insecta; order Hymenoptera; family Formicidae; genus Leptothorax; species Leptothorax acervorum. The sequence goes on along the minus strand of JASTWQ010000020.1, from coordinate 1,403,995 downwards.
GTCTGTTAAGGATGGTGGTTGCTCAAATCAAAATGATAAGAATTAGTTCGAATTTATGGAGGATATTCGTCTATGGGAATCTGTCGTCTATACCAAAATTGAAGACAATTGTCTACATGGTTGTCGAGTAATTAATTATTGAATTATTCATTTTTGCTATGTCGCCCGTATATAAGAGTATATCAAAATGATAAGAATTAGTTAAAATTTATAGAGGATATTCGTCTATGGAAATCTGTCATTCATGCCAAAGTTGAAGACAATTGTCTGCATGGTTGTCAAGTTAATAATTATTGAAGTTATAAACTTCAATAATTAATAACTCGACAACCATGCAGACAATTGTCTTCAACTTTGGCATGGACGACTTATTCCCATAGACAAATATCCTCCATAAATTTGAACTAATTCTTATCATTTTTTTTAGCTGATTTGAGCAACCACTTGAAGATAATTGTCTGCATGGTTGTCAAGTAATTAATTATTGAAATTATACTCTTATACATTGGGCGAAACATTATACATAACTTATACATAGCAAAAATATTAAAAGTGCAAGCAACGCGTAAAACGAACAATGCGAAGACACCTCTAAATTTTCCCCTCTTGCCGCGCCGCCTGCCGCTCAGCGGGACACTAGCCAACCTTTTTAAGGCCCTTGCACAATGCTAGGCAACAGGCAATAGGAACAAGAAATAACCCCAAATTCGTCAATACAAACCTAAAAAATTCGAACGATATGATTGGTTGGCAACAGGCAATAGGCACAGAATTTCCAACGTGACGGAAATTCTGTGTCTATTGCCTGTGTCATCGTCTATTCTGCATAAATACAAGGTTTCTGATTTCTGTTCCCTGTTCCTATATTGCCTGTTGCCTAGCATTGTGCATTGGGCTTTAACCTTTAACCGACGGTTTACTTTTCAGAATTGCTAATAGAAATTGCATTGCTATTTTTGAAAGTTAACTGTCGGTTAGAAGTCAGCAGACGTTTGAAATAATGACCCTTAGACAGAGACGTCCGAATGAAAAGTGAGACAGCTACTCCATCAGTGACGTTACGATTTCACCCCCCGCTGCAAGACCCCGCATCTACAAGTGCTCGAATAAGGCAACCTGTACATTAAAGAACCTTGCAAAGGACCTATGTCTTTTGGACAAACGTGGTCTTCTGGCGGGATATGGGGTCTGGGGCTTGATCCTCGAAAAATATCGCATACCTACAATATTGTATGCGATATTTCATGAATATCACTAGAAAATCACACTTGGCAAGTGTGCTATTGGTTGAAAAGCGTGATATACATGACATATTTGTATGCGATATTTTGCGATTAAGGCCCTTATCATTTTTAAAACAATAGATATATAGATACAAAATATAACGTAACAAAAATGTAATATAAAATGCTATTTCCGATACTTTATAAAAAGTATTTATTATCGTATACCTACATTACAGTGTTTACTAGAGAAGTATAAATTTGTCGTCTATTTTTTATTTATACAATATATGTTATTGTTCCGGAAAGAAGAATATAAGAATATACACTTTTAAGAGATTTGTCAACTATTTATACGTATATTACTTAAAACATCGCGCAAAATATTAAAATTTTATCGATTTTAGAAATATGTATATTATTTTGTACTTCTTATTTGACAAATTATTAATATGAAAAAATATACGTGTAGCCTCCACGCGCGGCAGAAGTGAAACTTCGTAGCTGTGAGGAATAGGATAGTATCTCGTTTATAGTGTCTAAATTAAAGCCTGTGTAATTCAAAAATTAAATTTTAATTATTTAAAGCCGATACAATTTACAAATAAAAATTGATTTGTGAATTATACAGGCTTTAATTCACAAATCAATTTTTATTTATTTTTATTGCTATCCTATTCCTCACTGCTAAGAAGTTTCACTTCTGCCGCGCGTGGAGGCCACACGTATATTTTTTTTTTTTTTTTGTAAATTGCATCGGCTTCAATTTATAACGCAAACCCGTAACGCGAACGCATAACGCGACTTTCGTAACGCGACGCACCGAATCACTCTCATAGAAGTTTCGACTTTTCTTGACGGACTTCCATAACGCGAACGCGTAACGCGACTTTCGTAACGCGACGCACCGAATTATTCTCATAGAAGTTTCGACTTTTCGTGACGGACTTTCATAACGCGAACCCGTAACGAGAGTTCCGTAACGCGACTTCCGTAACACTTCCGTTCCGAATCACCCCCCCCCCTCCCCGCGCCCATAGAAGTTTTACTTCAATAATAATGTATTAAATTGGTTATGACGACTATTTGTTCGGAAATTGATAATAAGTGGAAAATCTTAAAATAAAAGAACTTAAAATATATTAATAACTATGTGTTTAACAAAAAGAAACACCAGAACGAGACTAGTCATTTCTTGTAGTTCTTGGACGCTGAATACGATTTCGTTTACCAAATTGCTCTACCACGTCACAATTTTAAGAAATTTGCAGTAAAAGTTGCAAAAAAGGACTATTTTCACGTACTTTGTCATATTATTACTACGATATATGTGACGTACTGGTGAAGCTTTATTGCAATCAAAATTAAGTATGTTGTTAGGACTTTTAGCCCTAAAGAAATTTTTTGTGTTTGCTATGGTTAATAAGATATTTTTATAGTTAAATATTAGGTTTATTGCGCAAAAGCTCTGAATTAAATTATTGGCAATTTACCAAACAGCTTTCAATTACGTTTATTTAAACTTAAGGAATTTTTAGGTTGCTGAATGTGAATTCAATGTCAGAATTGTCAAATTTTAAATGAAAGATAAAATTTAAATTATATTTAAATTATAGCAAATAATCTTATATACAAATTTTTAATACAAAGATATCTAAATTGACATCGAATTTACGTATTCACCGACCTAAAGAACCCTTAAGTTTAAATAAACATAACTGAAAGCTATTTGGCAAATCGTCAATAATATAATTTGCAGCTTCTCCAATAGATCCCATATTTAACCATGAATATCTTTTAACCATAGCGGACACAAAAAATTCCTATCGAGGGCTGAAAGTCCTATAAACAACATACTTAATTTTCATTAATTAAAGGAAACGCCATAATCGGTCGGGACTGGATCTTGGTCGTCAATAAAATTATTCGTGAATTTTAATATAAATTTTTTTTATATACATAAATACATGCATATATCTTTAGCTACTATCTTTTGGTTTATTTAGTTTATTTAAATATTTATAAACGTGTTTGCGATCAGCGCTTAAAATTTAATCGACGCAAACATTAATATGAAATAAGATTTTAACATACGATTAAAAAATAAAAACACATTGTTTTACAAGATAAACAGAAACATAAATTTAGATTTTAACTGTCTTATCTGCAGTGGCTTTAAACTTTTTAATTGACACAGCTCATCTTGCGGGTGTTCAATGTTCCATTCGATATCAGTCATTCGAAAACAAAACAAAATAAAGAAGAAAAGCCAGTATAAATTTTATAAATATCGTAGACGTTATTCTTTGTTGTGTTTTGATTTTTATCTAGGAATATTATCGATATTTTGGAAAAAATCTTTGACCCAAATAGTGCTGTTTTTCTTGTGTTTAATCAGAGATGTCAAGGATTTATATGAAGTGGAATTTCATGAAATTTTATAAACAAATGGAAGACCGATATCGAAGAAAACATTGAACACCCGCAGGATGAGCAGCTGTGTCACTTAAAAAGTTTAAAGCCACTGCAGATCAGACATAGTTAAAATCTCTTCATCAGCCCTACAAATTCGAACATTGCTAAAACGTTAAATAAGATGATGGTCGGTCTTTGTCTAATTCATGAGTTATAAGATAAAGACCGACAATTATCTCGACTATCTTCTATCTGAGTAGTTCGGACATGAACCAGGTAACGTAAACAGATAGCGAAACGACGTAGTTGAGTGTTGAGTTGCACTTTCTCAGGTAGCGCGTCGGAAAATGCGTTTTTAGAAAGAACAAAGGGATGATCGCTCTCAGGTTTCTCTTCTTCCGATAAAGCACCTCGCGTTAAACATTATCGACTTAGCGTCAATAAGTCAAGCCACTACTATGACCTAATTAATTAGTGCGTCAATGTATGATCTCAATAACATTTTTAAAATTGCGATTTTATTGTTATCCAAATTTGATTATCCAGTGATAATTATACAGTTAACATTATGCAAATGACAACTGTAGAAAAAAAATGTAGTTTTACGGCAATTCTATGTTATATTATATGGTGTATATAAATATATAATCTCATTTAAAAGCATTTGTAGGTGTAATGATAAATTATGAATTTATTATTGCAGTAAGAGCTAATTATTCATGACAGGGTTGTGTGGTAATTAATTTTAAGATTACGTCTACACATGGATTTCTTACATATTGTTTACATTATATTTACACGGACCTTTTTTATGTATAGACAATATCATCAATGTAAATTATAAATTGAAGGATGGTTTGATTGATTTCTTTAAACTTTATTTTTGCAAGCAGTTTTATACAAAAATAAAAAATTATTTTTAATTAGATTAAATTATAGCTTTCTTTCAGTTATAATTTATTTATTAACTGATGTACAGTGACATACTTGATATTATACTTGGATTTTACTAACAATTACAAACTAACGCTAGTTTTTGTGTAGTATCAATTTTTTGTACTAGGGGCGCGTGTACTTGTGTGGCGCTATTTTTTACCCTTTTTAAAAAGGTAATTTTTTTAAATTTATGAGCAAAATAGAAGCTATACACAAAAAATTTCTTTCTTCACTCATTGTTGTAATTAAAAAAGAGCAATTTAATAAAAAGAGTATCTATAAATTTTGGAAATAATATTAATCACACACTGAGAGAAATTTTTATGAGTGATAGCAAAAATTTTGTTAAAACAACAAAAATTTTGTTCAGTTAACTAAAAAGTTTGCTATCTTAACAAAATTTTTGCTATCACTTGTAAAAATTTCTCTCAGTGCAAAATATGAGAATCGTTTAATCATATGAGAAAAGAATTAAAAAGATTTTTAAAAAAATTTAAATATATTATCCCATGTAATGAGAAGAAGGGATATAAAGACGAAATTAGTTTGTCCTATAATTTCGCCACCACCCTCCAGAGTTAATTAACAATAAGTCATTTGTATCTTGTTCAGCCGTGTCAACAAATAGACAAGTATGCACAATTAGAACCATTATTAGATACAGCATAGAGAGAGATGTAATACATATATTTTACAAAGCTGGGATTTTGAGATATTCTCCGTAACTTTAGAATTACGTAAATCTATAAAATAACTTTCTACACATCGTTACGCCCATAATTACCTAATCACAGTTGCTGTTCCGATTCAGCACACACACACACACACACACAAACCGCGTTCTACTTCTAAGTATCCCTATGCATGATGAAAGCGTAAAGTTAGGGCAATTTTCACACAATGTCTACTAATATTAATTACCAATAATTACTGGTCTTGTTGTATGCCGCCGTCTAGGAGTTAATCTAATCTTTTGGCTCGACATTGATATTATTTTAATATACAAGACGTGTAGTATGCTGGAGAGTATATAAAGCTCCTCCTCGACCAGATCGAGAGGAACACTTTCAGCAAGATCTTCTACGAGAACGTATCGTTCCAGCAACAAGAAAATCCATCAAGGTACGAATATATCTCGCTTTCCCTTATCATAATTAAATTAGGAATTATTAATTTAAAATTAGATTTTGAGACAAGAATTTTTAAAATTCTTACTTCAATTTTTTTTTTTTCTTTTGAAAGATTTTATACTCACTGCAAATGCATGTGTGTGTGTTGATTTTAATACGAGAAATATCTGCTTTATCCATCATAGATACTGTATTCTATGTGCGTTAATTGAAATCAGGGTGAGACGGTTATACAACATGTGAAAATAACAGATCAGCGTAAATAATAATATTTCTATATTATTATCATGTATCTTTTATGTCATCGTACAGTTAATTAATAAATAAATTACAACTAAAATCTATAATTTTTAGTCTAAAATAATTCTTTTATTTTCTTTAGAACTATTTGTGAAAATACAGTTCAAAAATCAATTAATTAATTACTCAATTAATTTATAATAATTTAAATTGCTTATATGTATTATCTACATGAGAAAGATTCGCGTAAATATAATATACGTACAATTCATGTAGATGTAATTTTAAAATTTACGGCATAATCCTGATTGAAATCTTCATTTTTATCGATATTCAATGTAATGGCAACAAGAGGTAGAGAAATTGAAGACATGTAAAATTGTAAGATAAAACATGAAGACATAGGAAATCTAAGGATGCTTCAGTAGATGGCGCGGCGTTTATGATTTACAATTTACATCCACAGATTTCTTATACATACCTATATTTCAGGTCACTAGTCACTTATTTACAATATTTAATACTTATTACAGCAGTGCGCATACATGTGCACATAGAAAACATTTAATGATGATTCGGTTTCACTTCTGTCTTTTTCTATCACATACGACATAATCATAATGAGCAGTCTAGTAGTACACAATTCAACAATTTTGCTGATTGAATTAATCGCCAATTAAGTTAATCGGAGTATATGTTGAAATCGCGTTTAATTATGTTTTTTCTACAAAAAAATTATACAATTCTTCTTTCCCAATTTTGATAAGCTTTGGATAAATAAAAATAAGAGATATATACATATCTATTTTTTATAAATGTCCTAACTATATTCAAATTTTTTAGAAATATGTATATATATTTTTAAATATCTTGATTTATAATAGTCATTTTTGAGAATTTAAAGTTTTTTATACATCATTATTATATTTTTAAAAAATATAACATTATTAATTAAATATAAAATATAATAAAAATATACATTTATATATTATAAAAGCTTGCATTTAAAACTTTTCTTCACATTCTTCATATTTCTTATTGTAATAATATTAAAAATAAAAGTGGTTGTTTTCTTCTTAATATTTACATAAGGATACTTGTAAAAAATACATTCTTATACAAAGATAAATATTTCTTTATCTTTTGTTAAACATAACTTTTTTTAGAATAAGATTTCGATATTTTTAAAAAAACAATTAATATTTCACTGGAAAAAGGCATCGCTAATTTTTACTATATATTATATTTTTACTACATTTTACTCGCCTAATTTTTACTATATTGTACTGCATTTAAGCAGCTTTTTGCAAAATATATCCGTTTAACGAAATTTGAAGAAAAATAGTAAGTATTGTTTTCTCATATTGTCATACCATACTGTCTTTCTAAATAACGTCAGTTTCGTTACGCAGATGCCGTTTAACGAAAGAATTCAATCGCTATCGTAAATTACAGATCCGCGTATCGTGGAAAGATCGAATAATACGAATACTTATAGATGTAGAAGTATCAATAGAGAAAATGATACATAATGGACATATAGACTTATGGGAATGCGTAGAAACGGAACAACCCGGTTACGAAGCTAATGGATTACGAAACGTACGACAAATTGCCCGTCAGCGTGAAATGGAAAATCCACGATATATCGTACCTTCGACGCAACGTGCACGGCGAAATAAATTGCTCTCCTGACATTTTCTAATTCCGTTCCACGAAACGCACGTGCTTTAATGCGTATTCGGTGAAAATTCCAGCGTTAAGAGATAATTATTCCGCAATCGGATAGTCCTGTTTAATTAATTCCTAACGTACGTCAGTCAGTCGATAGCTATGCTCTGCGTAATAGGTAGAAACGATGACGCCACAAAAAAGATGAACTATGCTTTTTGGAGTAACATCTAATCCTTATCTGGCAAGTCTTGCTTACTGATAGTGAAAGAAATGTTAATGTATAACCTGTTCGGAATTACGCATGGAAAATAATTTTTCGATAATCGTTTTGTCGTGTCATTTTTCCAAATGGGTCATGCAATTCCTTTTCTTATTTTACCACAAATTAAACATCAGTTAATATTATTGGCAAACGCAATGCACCGCGTGCCTTGCTGGGCAGAGCGGCTCAAACGGCTGGGATGCTTCATCCCTATATGCTAACGGAGATGCTGGTCACGTCTTTTATCCGCTCGGACACTTAGTAGCACTTACGCTTATCTTAATGACCAGGGACGCTCGTAGCGTTAATGGTCCTCTTAAAATTAGCGCGCGGAACAAAAGTCGAGCGCGCGCTAAAAATTTTCGAAAAATGCCGGTTTGTCCGGTACTACACAAGTCGTTAATCGGTTTTTTTTTTTTTTTTTTTCAAATGAATATGAGAGTTTAAAGAGACCGATGTAAACATGCGGTCTGCAAGAGTTTTGCAATTATCGTAATGGCCGACTTCGATACCAGAACCTTCATCACGTATCGGTTAATTGTAAACGAAAGAATATTCTCGAATAGCTTGTTAAATAATTTATTTTATTTACAAGTACCTATTCTGAAAACACAAAGTAAGAAAATAATTGCCGATAAAATATTCGAATTGAAATGTCATTTCGCCGCATTTCGTTGTTTGTCGCGATCGTTTGCATCATCGTTATTACCAGCGATTGACATTCCAGTGGTTTATCAATTTAAAAAATGATATCCCTATAAAGAAACGGGCAATTCACAATGGTGGAAGCGTAAACTTGCGATCGCGCAATTTTAAGTTGCACAGCTTCGTACACGGATCGTTGCCTCGTCAAGTCTACCGTGACAGTTAGATAGCCTATTGTTTTTCCCTTCGCACTAGTTTTACGTTATAAACGCGAGAGCGCAGATTTCCTCTTCCTAACTTAACAACGAATCGAATGATTTCATTACTATTGCATGAGATTCCAGATTTGCGACGGTAAAAAGAATCCTGCTAAGCTGCCGATATTAGAAGAATTGTAATTATCCCAGTGACAAGTTGCTTGTCTTTTGATAGTAATGGATAGCCTATATATAATCCTCTTGAGTTTGGAGCTCCGGAAATCGGCGGAATGTAAATCCGCTTGGGTAAAAGTGAAAGACTGTTTTAATAATACCCGTTGAATTATTCAAGCGTCGCTCATGGCGAGCTATCGACGATTGCTCCGCGCTAATTAACGTTTGAAAATCATTAGTCGTTTTTTTTAAAGCTGCCAATAAATGTCGAGTCGTTCGTCCTTGCGCAATTATTTAGCGGGCTAATACGGCGAATGTTCGAAGAAGAATGCACCGCACGATACACCGATTGTCCTCTTTATGTCTCTTATTTTCTTTCGTTCTATCTGTTATATTCTCATGGATGAAACATTTTCTCCACGCATCGTGTTTATTTTTCGCAGATGACCACGAAATGCGCATTCGTCGTTCTCGTCCTGTCGTTGGTCATAAGCACCGTTCTCTGCCAAACCTTCCAGTACAGTCGTGGATGGACCAACGGCAAGAGGTCCGAGTTCCCGAACTCATTGAGTGTCCCCAATCCGGGGGACGAACATTTTACCAACGGCGAACTCAAGAGACTGAAGATGCTGGTATACGGGAATGATGAACAAGTAAGCCTTTTGGAACGATGGAAGAAGAATACAATACATTGTAATACATTTGCTGAATGATTAATTTTTTTATAAGTTGCCGACAAAGAATTGTTGTTTAAACAAAGCTAAACGCTTTGGCAAATTGTGTTGTAACATTGAGGTGTTTTAACATTGAGATTTAGATCAATCTAGAACTACCGGAGATTAATCTACCTATATTTATTTCTAACGAAGAAATTTTAGAAAAGAAAAGAGAAATAAAAATCAAGGAAAATTTCAGGGATTAAGATTTTAAAAATGAGTAATAAGTTATTAAAAAATGTCAAATGGGTCATTTTGACCCCCTTGGCGATTCTAGTGTTAATATGATAATTTTTTCCGTAGCCGCTGCTGATCCATTGTGATTTTGTGGACAAACTGAGAAAACTCGTCCACACGGATAATTATGCCTCTCAGCTGCGACAGAATAAGGGACAGAACGATGACAATTACTGAAGCGGACACTCGGCGCGATGGTCGTCACATAATAATCATTGCATCAAAGAAGTACTCGGCGCATAATTTTAGAGGCGCTTTTGTAGTTTTAGTTATATCGGAATAAATTATTAATGCACACAAATCTTAACCCGAACCGTCATATCCCTTATACTTATGTGAAATTATCGTATCCTTGCGACGCTCGCATCTCGGGGGGGGGGGGGGGGGGGGGGGGGGGGAATAAAGTACAGTCAATAAATCGTGATGTTGGAGCTGTTGGAATTATATTCGTACGATTATCGCCGCATTTCCTCGAGTTTGCCTCGACTCGTGACGGTTAATTAAGTTTCGCTCTCTTAATTGGACAGTCGGTCGATGGAATAGATCGCGGACGGTCGCTGGTGGGTTTTCGACATGGGGTGGAGGAGGGGGGGGGGGGGATTTTGTCTGTCAACGGAAGATGGAGTGAAACCATGTCGAACGGAGACACCCGCTGAGTCCGTGGATTATCCCTACGGACAACTTATCTTCCCGCTGCAATACGGCACTCGCTGGGCCGGAGTATCAGACGCCGGCGATAAGGATCGTTTGAACGAAATAACAGATTAATTTTTTATCGAATCTACCGATTCGGTTGGTGCCGGTTTCATTCGGATTTCGTCGCATTAACGTCTCGAACGTGCTCCGGAAATATGGAGCTCTCGTGCTGTATGCGTTTGAAAAAGCATATGGCACATCGGCGTCGGTGATAATCAGCGCCGTTTCAATTAAAGATCAAAGATCGGCGTCGATTTTCGGAAAACCTGGCGGCACTCAAGATTATTGGTCGACGACGTCGGGGCGTAACTATTGCACACGGCTAATGCGCTTAAAACTTAGCTGTTAATCAGAAACCAATTACGGGAGGCGGGACGAAATGAGTTTAATCGCATTAAATATTAAAACGTTCTGACGATACCGTCACGCGCGCGCGCGCGCGCGCCTGTTCCTGTGTGTCTCGGTGTATACCCGGTGTCTCTGTCGTGTACGCACGAGTCAGTCATCACGAGGTGGCACACACCAGCACGTGCCACGACCGGCTTCAGCCATTTTCCTATGTCTTAATACCCACGGGAGTGGCCAGCCGGCAACCCACCGTTGCACCCTCCGCGAATACCTTGCATCGAATCTTGAAACCATGCGAGACCATGACGATCCAAATGTCGCGATAATCGGATTTTCCAGCATATAGAACTTAATCGGCGAGACGATGAATTTTAGCTGCGAGAAGATTTTTCGTCGAATAGAGAATGAATGGAGAGTTTTCGAGAAATTCCCTTAACTGTAACTTGCAAAAAGCGCGATGTAGGTAAAATATTCATCCATTCGCTTCTATTTTAATAAGATGTCTCGCGAGATGATCATCGCGATATAAACATACGTCGCAAAATTGTATCCCCTTATATATCGTGACGATAAAGGCTTGATGGCCGGCAACTTCCTCAGTCTCGTAAAATAAATAGTGACGATCGCGAAATACAACCTGTCGAGGAATAATGTAAGACCTGATGGAACCTCGTTGAATATATGAGCCGTAACGTGAATGATGTACGACCTATCCCTATGTCACTTGCAAGTTTCAACATAATTCCACATGTAAGAAATAATATTTTTCACATGGAATTGAAAATCGAGCGTGATTGTCTAAACTCTAAAATGAAAACAGTGTCATGTCGTAAGAAGAAAAAGAAGAGATCGCGGCAGCGTGTCGAACGTACATTCAGAGAAAAGAACAGTCGTTACAACTATAAAATATGAACAAATAGCACCTCAGCAATTTTTTTTTAGTTATAGAAATCAAAATGCTATAGTGAATTGAAATACAGAAATATTGTCAGACTTATTAAATTAATTAAATAATATGATTAATACAACTATATAATATATTTGAAGTAAATTATAATTCAGTAAACTACATTGCTAAAATTCCAAAAAACCATATTTATTTAGTTAATACATGATTTACATAGTTATTTTAGAATTTGTACATAAACATATGTATTCATGGAATTAAAATTATTACCTATAGTCCATGTTATTCCTTTCATTTATTAGTTCTCTTAACCATCAATTTAGTTGCAATAACTACAAAATAGTTCATTTATGTACAATAATTCTATGAATACAACTTGTATAGTTGTCACCTATATAGTTGTCATCACTATGATTTTTTCTCTGAGTGTATACGATTTAAAGTTATTGAACTACGTCGAAGATCATAGCTACACTGAGAACAAAAATATTTGGATCCAAAAAAATAATTATTAGTAGCCCCTAACAGCTTATTTACTTAATATAATACAATATTTATTTAAAATTAGATAAAATATCTTAGGATTAGATACTTAATCTAATTCTAAAAAAAGAGTATTATATTGAGTAAATAAGCTGTTAGGAGCCACCTACTAAATCTTTTTTTGAATCCAAATATTTTTTCTCAGTGTACATTGTCTTTCGAAGGTTTCAAGGATTAATCTCGTTTACGGAATTAAGCTCGTCTGCGAAATTTCGCGCCATTCTCGCCGGGGCACAAGTACAAGCTGCGAACGAAACGAATTCCTATTAGCGATAGAGAAACAGAAACGTCGGCGCGGTGAAAAGCGCGGGGACCGACGGGCTGGTATAAATACATAAAATCGGGCAATCATCCTAAATGGGCGCCTCGCTACCGGATCAGGAGCGCGGCTGTCGCCTTTTTCAAGCTGTCGTCTGTCGCCTGTCGTTTGTCGCGCGACAAGGGAGCGCGCAATTCCCGCGCGCTACGTAGTTGAAAACGAAAAAGCGTGGAACGACGGAAAAGCGTTTGACAAGTACAATTTCCGTCTCGGGCACGTCACGCTCGCTCGGTGCTTTTATTACTTTCGCTCGTGTCCCCCCTTCAACCGTCCTCCTCATGAGGAGACACGTTAACGTTTATCGTATTGTCTTGTGAGCAACGAGATATTAATTTATTCGCGAAATATTATACGATATTCACTCTTTTTTGTCGTCAGATTATTTTCAAGCGTTAAGAAATAACTTTCTAATAATATTACGTTCTATTTTTCTTTTTTTTTTGCACGATTTATGACGTACACTTTTCTCTCTAAAACGAAGTCTACAATGAGAATTTAAGGCGTAAAATAAGTTTTGAGCATTAAGCCGTAAGAAACTGACAAATCACAGTCAAATGTGAGAAGAACATTTGACTGTGATTGGTCAATTTCTTAGGGCTTAATGCTTAAAACTTATTTTACGCCTTAAATTCTCATTGTAGACTCCGCTTTAAGGCAGGCGACCTTCATAGGGCGAACGTTACTCGTCCCTAGCGATTCTACGATGACCTAGGAACGAACAGACGTGATCGCCGTCTGTCTGGCGGCGTCCATCCAAAAAAAAAAAAGCGGTTTCGATTTTAACACGACTCGACCGTGGTTCCCGCAGCACGGCGAAACCGCAAACGATCGGAAATAGAGAAACTACCTTGCAAGATAGTTTGCGGAGGGGCGCCCGTTTTACGGGCAGGAAATGAACGGTGCTTCGACACTGTGTTTTAGGAAACGCGCGCACGAGGCACTTAACCGCCATGAAAATTGATCGCCCTCCTGCGTCCGATCAAAATACCACCCAACTAGGTGTTGCGCCGTTCCCCGAAACGGAACCGGAATACTTTCCCTGCCGGAAGATCTCGTCGAGGCAATAATTTTATTCTTCTCGGAACAACGCGTACGCTCCCCCGTAAAACGAGATGCTCATATACACCTATCGCTGTACGGAAAAAAAAACTTTTTTTTTTTAATCTGTCGTTTAAGAGCATTTTTTCGACCAAGTCTCTGCCGGTAAACTTATCTGAGCTCGACTGGCAATTTAAGACAGACGCTATATTCGCGTTATTTCGAAATTATCCGAAAATCGTGGGATATGAACGTTGCTATTTCGCGCACAATAATCCCGGAAATATCGCCGGACGACCGACGAGCGTGTCGCATTGGCGGATTTATTTTTCATCGAAACTATCAATTTCCATAAGCGCGACTCGTTGTTCCCGTCGCGAAATTGAGCCGCCATTCGACGACGAGGCGGCGCGCGCGGCGCGGCGGCGGAAAAAGCAACATCGCGCGCTCGCGTTCGCTCTCTCGCGCGAAGCGCAATCACAATAAATTTTCTACGCTCGTATAAATATGGCAGCGCGCCGCTCATGATTTTATAAACGCGCTTCGCGTGTCGTGTACGCGTATACATATGTATATAGGTACGCGTACACGCGCACGCAAGCGCGTGCCCCGTGCGCGTACGCGATGCTGTAACATATACGGGGTGCAGTATTCAGGAATGGCGATCAAACGGAACGACGTTATTAACACCGCTTCTATATTCTCTATGGACTCATCTTAACGCCGCGCCGCTGGCTCTCTTCAGAGTGAATCTCGTTGAAAATTTTATTCGAGTACCCCCTTATTCTCCTCTCGATATCGCGCGTAGATCGACGTGTTATTAACGGGTCTCTCAAGACAACGTTCCCACGTCGCGGTAATAATACGCGTTCGGAATCAGATAGCCGGACAAAGCGGCTAATATTGCGTGCTCCCGGGAAATTAGCGAACGCAATACGTACCTAATTAACCGCGACGCATGAATAATCCCCGTGTGTAACGTGTTATCTTCAGGTATCGTACGGGGTATACCGTAAGCGTCTTTGCACGGAGGAACACACTCGTTCAAAGAGAGACGGAGGCGCGACGCGGAGGAGAGAGGGAGGGGGAAGAGGAGGGGGAGGAGGAGGAGGAGGGGGAAGGAAAGGGTAAGGGATGGAAGGAGAGTTAATATCGGATTAGTTTTTAATTCGAGCTGTACCTATCCCTCCCTCCTCGCCTCGATGGCCATGTGAAGGCGACTCTGTACGCCACGAGGGGTGGCGTGTGCGTGCCGAGCATGTGCATGAGCGTAGATTAATTTCCAGGGTTGCGCGCCGATCCGGTCGGGCGGACGGAGGGGCAATGAGTAGTAAAACGGCATCAATAATTTGCATAATTCCGCGTCGATTTGCGCGTGACTCGGTGAGATTACACGGTAATCCGCGCGCCGGCACCTGGGACTTACAATTTTCTCGAAAAACGGTATTATTTACACATTCCATGCACTCGTGACGGAACGGCTCAATACACTTCGTTAACGTAACGTAAAGGGGATGCTAAACGATGAAGACGTTTGAATTTTCTGTGCCGTCCCGCGTACGTTAATTCCAGAACGGAGAAAGAGCGAAGGAGAGAAAGAGAGGGGGGCGTATATTTTCAGAAGCGAAGAGATTTTCCGTAGAATGGGGTGAAAATCGCTTCGTGCTTTTTCGACGTCGTATATTAAAAGGCAATTTTTGACGATCGTTTGGTATATATACCAAAGTACACCAAACTGCACCAGACAGTTTTGGCGTGTTTGGTACTTTGTGGTCAACCGTTTTGGTATCTCTCTGGTTGGTACCGCGTTATACCCTGCTATAAAGCAGGGTAGTTTTTCCAAGTCTGGTACATATACCAGAATAAGCTCCGCCCCTACCAATATCAACCTTGGTACATGTACCAAACGATCGCCAAAAATCGCCTAAGTGCCTATTTTGGATAAAATCCTAATTCGGATCACAAAATTTGAAATGCCCCTCTAGCTGACTGTACCTATCATATGTCACCATGGCATCTTTCAATTTTATTATGATGCTATAAGGAATAGCTATAGACTATTGGGATTGGTTGTCTGCGATACGCCATCTGGTGGCGGCCTACTCTCTTCGGCTATCTTGCCTTCGTGACGTTACGAATGCGTTACGACCGCCAATCCCAATACGCGCACACGTGATCGTATTGTAGGCTAAGTGCGCTAAGTGGCCTACTCTCTACGGCCATCTTGCCTTGTGACGTCAAAATCACCAATCCCAATAGACGATAGTGAAAAAGAATCTATATACACATATGATAGGTACAGTCGACTAGAGAGGCATTTCAAATTTTGTGATCCGAATTGGGATTTGATCCGAAATAGGCACTTTACTTCTACCTACATGCATGGTTTTACGTGAGAAAACGTAAAACCATGACGTTCCACGCGTCATCGTAGATATACGCGTGAACACGTAGGTACATCAAACAGTATAATATTGTACTTTCAAATTGGATTTTCCGTAATTTTGGTTTTTCATTCGTCCGGTTTTTTTTTTACATCTACGTCGCGGTCAATGACTCGTCGGCGGCATGGAGTTTCGGGTGTGGGACTCGACAGAGCCGCTCGGACGTCTTGATACTCGGAGTTCTCGTAATTGGTCACCTTCTCCTCTCGTCCCCGGCCCGCCACCAACGCGGTGTCTACGTTAAAAACTAGAAATACCGCAGGAAGGTCTCACAATCAGCTTGAAACGAGATTACAGGGCGCCGGTGACGCGCCTCTCGGCCGACGGTGCGTTGTACCTGTTCGGGGTACCTGTCGGAAACGGTTCACTCACCAGACTTCTACGCTAAACGGCGGAAACGTTTAGGATACTTCCATCAAGTATGCTCTTTTAGGAGTTTTAGGGACATACAAACGTATCGGTCTGTATTTTGAAAGTCATTAGCTTAACTTGTTATTTCAAGATAAAATACATTGGTCACCGGCGAATTAATCAAATCTCCATGCTAATTCCTATCGTTATGTGAGGTAAAACAGAATAATAATTTGTTCAGTTTGTGTATTACTAATAATTCTTAAACAACAATATAATATCCATATAAAGTCAGAGAGCGACGTTTGAAAAGTTAAATAATATTGTTTCGATATATTTATCAAAATATTACATAAATCATCTAATAATATGCTTTTTAAACTTCGTTGGTGCATTCTGGAAGGTAGATCGCGTATCACGTGGGTACGTTGTGATCCACGGAGACGTGGATCCTGCACGAAGTGTTCAGGACCTTCGTTCCCGGTGGCGGCGGGTGTTTGTCTCCAAATAATTGGGCGGGACGGCGCGGCGCGCGGCATCTCCTCTGCAATTATAGGCAGTAAACGCAGCCACATCCGGTACAGGGAGCTCTAGGTGAAGCGGGATAATTCCACGAGAAAAGACACCGATTAAGGCGAGATCTCGGAGAGAAAAAGGACTCGCGTCTTTCGTCTTTGACGGACGTTGTTAGGGGAAAGAGGTGTGACAAAGAGGGGGAAAAAAAAAGGAATATGGGAAAACTGGCTGCCACTCGCCTATTACGCGGATGCGAAAGATCAAAATATTGCGATCGTGTGACAAGGTAGTCGTTTCGACTTACAAAAATAACGGAAATCAAGCTTTCAAAGAAGATGTAGGCATTACGCGGCGCACTGACACAGAGTAATGAGTCCTCGTTACGACAACCCGTTTCCAATGCTTTCCTCGTATTTCTTAAACGGCGCAATTTACAAAGTGCACCGATTCCATCGAAGGAAATGAAACGTTGTCGATTGTACCTCTTTCCGCGTATTTGCTGCAAAATGCACGCGTACGAATGACATTGTACAAAATAATGAGATGAATTGATTGATGTGAAAGAAAACATGTAATTGCGTTTAAAAAGACAAGAGCAGACGCCAGATGCATACATTTCTGCGTCGTGTCTGTGTAAACATAGTCATCAAACGATTCTAGTTATTATTCTATAAAAATGTTAAGATAAAGACATCAAAAGGTGACTACACTTCACGAGATATTCGATTCCATTTCATGTCAGAGTAACATACAAAATAATAGGATAAATCGATTCATAGGAAAGAAAATATATGATTGAGTTTAAAAAGAAAGAGCAATTGCACATTTCAGATGTATTGCTGCATTTGCATAAATATAACAGCATCAAAACTCATTGTATGTATAAAAATATCAAAGTAAGAACGTATAAATAAAAAACATACTAGATATTCCATCCATTTCACATCAGAATATGTCTATAAGATATGAGATATCTTGAAAACTATTGATTTTTTTACATTATTGCTTTATTTGAATATTTTTACAGTAGAATGACTATGAAAATTGATTTATATATAAAATTATACGTTTCCGTCCAAAAAAGGTTTTGATGATTTAAAATATTAAAAGTTGTCATCGCGAATAAAATTTTTAACCCCAATATTCGTTTTCTCGAATCAAATAATCCTTAATTTTTTAATAGCATGAAAAGCAACAAAAATATTGCAATATTTCGTGTTATTAAAAGTAGATAAATTTACATTCTATATATTGTAAACACTTCTTTCTATAGTACAAAGAGACACACGCTAACCCGTATGTTCTGAAATATAACAAGAGGAAATTACTTGCCACGAAGTTCATTATTAATCGTTAAATTATTAATCGACGGTCTCTTGAATTATTTCGGGTTTCTTAAATTTTTGTGCTTTTAAGCTTTAGACACAATTTTGCTTTTACGTCAAAGCTCGTTGCAATCGATGCGATGATGCTCGAGAATCCTGCGTAAAGGGGTCATTACAATCTTTAATTATCCGCAAATCAAAGAATGGATCGTTGCTTATTAAGCTAATGAAATTATTACTGACGCTGTTACTAATTGTTTCTGCTGTAATCGGCGTAATTCCGTGCTCTTCCCACGCAACCAGTCGGCAGAGTCGGATTCTCGCAAGGATGTACGGTTAGATATCGAGGAACGAGCATGGCAGTTAAATCATTTTATATGCATTTCAATTTTTTTTTCTCGTATATACAACGTTACACGTACTTACATAACATCACATCGTTCGCTATAATAATAATTATTACCGAACTTAGCTTAAGACATACCTAATCATACGACGACGATGACGACGACGATCGTATAATGTATGGTATGTATGATTTATTTTTTCAGCAATATATATAATAATAATGATAGAGTATTCCGGGTATATATATATAATATAATCTTGATTGCATTGTGTGCCGCGTTGCAGCGCGCATGAAATAATATATACAGGACGTATCTAACAATCAAAGAGAAACGTACGCCGTCGGTACGTTGGCACGACAGCGCTTCTGCGTATACAAGTATTTCATATATCGTACAAGTATAATGTCTAATTACAACTATGGCGTCTAGTATGTACAACGGATATGTCACGTCAGCTGTTCCGTTCAGGCCCGCATTCACATCTAACGAAGAAGACACTCTTATTCGGTGGACAGAAAGTCAAAAATCACATCCCTTGTCAGTCATATCCACCCCCCCCCTCCCCCCATCAGATCGTTCACCGATGCGTCTACGACATAAAATTTAAAACTTACCCGGGGCCGCTTCACTGAAATGCGACGTTAAATAAGGATGTGAATACGGATCTTGGGCTTTGCTGCGACTTCACTCGCGCGATCGTTGATTTCTCGACGATGCATAATGCGGGAAAACGTACAGCTTCTCTTTAGGAAAGATCGAGTAACTTAACTCAGCACGGGGAGGAGGGGCGGGGGAGGGGGAGACATTATCGAACGTCCGGCCCGTTTAACGCGATCTGGAAATAACGTTTTGGAGCGGGGCACTCATCTCCGCGACTCTATTTCGTCGAGTCGAGACACGTACATGTCGATAATGTCGCGTCAATCGAGGCTGATCACGATAATCCTCGCGCTTCGCGCGAGAAGAAACGGACGCTTTTAAATGCGACCCCGATTGTTCGTACATGATAAATTCACGACGATTATCGCGCGCCTCACGCGCGCGATCCGCGATCGTACCGCGCTGGTTAACTGCTCCAAACCGTGACAATTATATGGCAAAATCTCGAGCCGTGGCTAATAAGTGATACAGCTCCGAGTATGTGATGTTGTAATGTATAAGGCAATGTACAATCGATTTCGCGGTGCTCTTTAGGACGTTCGTGTTCGATGGTGTGTGTGTGTGTGTGGTCGCCTGAATATCGTAAGGCAGAAGGAAGGCGAATGCTAATAGCCTACAATCCGTAATTATTCTAAAGAGAAAAGAAAACGGAATAAAAAAAATCTCTTCTGTCATTATCTCATGATCGGTCGATGAATGAGCGTTCCCTCGCTCGCTGTCTATCGTAAAGTAAATTAAAAAAGAAAGGAAACAAAATGTAGATCCGGCTGAGGATTTCTGATTCTCTAGACGCAGGGAGGGACGAGGAGGATGAGACGGCGATTCACTTAACGAGAGTTTCTCGGATCGTCGTCGCGCTTCAGCAAATCGGCTCGGCTAAGGGCTGCGGCGGGCCGTAAGGGGAGGCCCATTGGCCGACCGGATGAGTTAGTGCCGTCGTCGATGCCTGCTGCCTTTCCAGACTGGACACCGGAGCGCCGCCCGGATGCCCGGACACCGACGTCGGATACGCCACCTTGCCGAGGGCCTCGGCCTGCAGGGACAGCATCAGTCGATTCGCGGCTTGCCTCTCGGCCTCTCTCTCCTCCGCCGTCTGCCTCCTGCAACAGAATCGCGCGGCGTTGTTCCAGATCAATCATTCGCCCGAGACACCGGTAGAACAGAAAGTCACAAAAGCTGTCATCACGAATAAAAATTTTTGACCCCAATATTCGTTTTCCCGAGTCAAATAATCCTTAATTTTTCTATAGCATGTAAAGCAACAAAGATATTGCAATATTTCGTGTTATATATTGAAGTAGATTTTACATTCTATATGTATATTATAAACACTTTTCTCTACAAAGCACACGCTAACCCGTATGCTCTGAAATATAACATGAGGAAATTATTAGGAGTGTGCATGATTTTCAGTCTTTCTTGCAATATTTGGGCTTTATTTAAAAAAATATGAATTATCAATTTAATCATTGAAATAATTGCCGTTATTATTTGCAATGACTTTCTTCCATCTTTCGGGAAACTGGCGGATTCTGTCGCGATAAAAATGTCTCGGCTTGGAGGCGATAAAGTCATGGATGAATTTTTGGATGTTGGACATATTTAGATGTTGCCTCCAAACCGAGACACTTCTATCGCGACAGAATCCGCCAGCTTCCCGAAAGATGGAAGAAAGTCATTGCAAATAACGGCAATTATTTCAATAATTAAATTGTAATTCATGTTTTTTTAAATAAAGCCTAAATATTGCAAAAAAGACTGAAAATCATGTACACTCCTAATAATACTTGCCACGAAGTTCATTGAATTATTAATCGACGGTCTCTTGAATTATCTCGAGTTTCTTAAATTTTTGTACTTTTAATCACAATGAAGTCAAAATGACGGCAAAATGACGATTTTTAGGTCATTTTGACTTTATTATGACTTGCTGTTGTACTTGGGGACTGAACTACTCCTATTACACATCCGACAATCTGATTGTCGAAGAAATCATTTAGCAGAAAATTGCACGTGCGTACTTTTTCTCGCGCTTTCCCTCGCGTCAATTAAACCTCTCCTAATTAAAGACGTATCGCCGGCTCTCAAATTGCATTTTCCGTAGTTGCGCAAGTTATTGATGTGAGGATGTAGCTTGTCGGGGAAACTTCCTGGCTTTTGACACGGATAGTCTATATAAATCGACTATAAGCACTATAACCGAAGTTCTCAACTACGCGCCACCGCGCTGTGCCATCAGGATCGCCGTAAGAACGGCTTCCACGAGGGGAGCAAGCTTCGTGGAGGAAACGAGGTGGAGTAAAGAGACGGCGAAAATAGAGTGGCGGTCGTTGGGCGGAAAACAGAAGACGGATGTAATAAAGCTAATTCGATTCGTCACTATAGCGGAGAGCGGAGTCCACTTTGCGCGCGCGGGATCGCTCGCGCGATGTCTGTTTTCTAGCGTTAAGTCTATTAGGGCGCCGCAAAATGGCCGACTCGTTCGGTAAGGTCGATAGAGCTTGCGCGCACGACTCGACCGCCCGGCGTGACGAATGGCGAACCCCCATGCCTCGAGGTACATCATCGTTGGTTAAAATCGTATTTCTGAATGTACTCCGTTAAAAATATCTTTTCCTTATTTTTTTTTTTTAAATCACTGAAAGTTTCCGTCCCGGGATTAGAGATCTATATGGCACGATTTCGACGGTCGCGTTTCTCGTCGAAGTGCTTCCGTGACAGGATGAATCCGGGTACCGGGCGTGCGGTTGAGCTCGACTGGGTTGATCCCAATGTTTTCCCCGCGTTGTGCGATCGTTATAATTTCCTAAAACTGGTTCCTCCGGTGTAATGCTCGTGGAACCTTAAATTCTAAAGACCGGTGGCGGGCGCTCGTGTCCTCCTCATACGAATTACGCCACGTTCCGGCCTATCGCGGCGCGCCAGGTACTATCTCGTTGACCCTCTTTTTGCCCGTCCTTTTGGTCGCGAGTTGAGCAACGCGCGGGCTCAACGACTTCCTGTAATTTTCTTCACCCGATACACGGAATATATATATATATAAACGAGCTACCCGGTGCCGCCGACAATCGCTCGCCTTCAAAATTTATACTTTCCGATTCCCTCGACCCACTTCATCGTAATTCCCGTTGTTTATCGTCAGATTGATCTTCTTGACGAGCGACCGCTAAGCGGAAAACAAATCGCTTTAACTCTTAAACGAGTTCGCGTAAAAACGCCGCTTGCACATTCAAACGAGTTGAAAGATATGGGTGATTTCTAAAAAGAAATCTAACATATATATTATTTATTAGGAATATGCATGATTTTTAATCTTTTTCGCAATATTTGGGCTTTATTTTAAAAAATATGAATGTACAATTTAATTATTGAAATAATTGCCGTTATTTGCCATAACTTTTTCCATCTTTTGGGAAGCTGGCGGATTCCGTCGCGATAGAAGTGTCTCGGTTTGGAGGCGATAAAGTCATTGATAAATTTTTGGATGTCGGACATATCGCCTTCAAACGCCTCCATATCGCTCCCGAACCGAGAGACACTTCTATCGCGACGGAATCCACCAGCTTCCCGAAGAATGGAAGAAAGTTATTGGAAATAACGGCAATTATTTCAATGATTAAATTGTAATTCATATTTTTTAGAATAAAGCCCAAATATTGCAAAAAAGACTAAAAATCATGCATACTCCTAATTAGATTTTAATTATCGTCGCGTATTAATTATTATCGCGACGAGAATGAATCGCAGGTCGAATAGGTCCCGAATTAAATTACAGTATGGACAGTTCATCGCGCATTTCGTTCACCGCGAAATGGCAAGGCGGAGTCTACAAAGCGGAAAACGCGCAAGATTTAGCGCGTTGTCACTTTTATTAGCTTTTAGGGCAATTGAATCTCGCTCGTCCGCGCCCGTCTCCGGGATCCATTGCGGCTACGCCATTGCTGGCAGTGACAGGTGCACCTACGCCGCTGCAAGTAATTAACGCGGTTAGCGATTAATAATTGACGGCGCCGTGCCGATTACATTTTGCAGCCCCGACGCAGCCTCGCCCTATTCGCTGCGGCCGGCATAACTGTATTCTCTCGCAACCTGGGACACATTACTCTTATCTTTATACTTCGGCGCACGCTCCGACCGGGACCCCCAGCGCGCGGCGCGCTCGATGCGCGAATATATAAAGCACGTTTCTCGCGATTCTTTCTCTTTAATTAACCCGCTACGTCTCGTAATTTTTATCATTATTTACGCTTTATTAATAGCTGACTGTTGCAGATTGCATCGTGTCTTTCATCTATATTATTTTTGTGTGCAGTTATCTTATTATTATTTATGTTTTAGGCAAAAACACGCGTGACGTACGGATAATTCTCAACATTTCTTAGAATTTTTCCCTCTTAGACATTAGAAATGTTATATATGTTATACTAAACAAGTTTTATATCTATCCTCCGCAGTTTGTCCAAAGAAATGTCGGAAGTAGATTTGGGTAAATTTTTAGAAGAGGCGCTGCAGCAGGAATCGCGGTTTTTTGTGACAATCAACAAAACAAGTTACAAAAACATATATACGTAAGGTTACAAGGGGGGGGGGGGCTTTAAGTTTTTATTAGGAAAAATCAATGTTTGCAACTTTCCACGTGACATGAGGTTTCGAGCCAAAAGCAACAATTCTCTGCTTTAAATGACTTTCAGGGGGGTGGACTTCGCTTTACAACGTACAAATTACATGCGTGGACTAAGGAGCGTGTTCCACAGAGGTCGGGGCGGGTGGACCTTGCTTTACAACTTACAAAGTATACATGCGTGGACAGAGGAGCGTGTTCCACAGGGTCGAGGGGTGCGGGGGGGGGGGGGGGGGGCCTTCGCCCACTCACCCGCACCACCCCCTGTACGGGGTGAACCTCGCTTCAACTTACAATTTGTAAAGCGAGGTCCACCCACCCCGACCCCTGTGGAACACGCTCCTCTATTCACGCATGTACTTTGTAAGTTGTAAAGCGCGGTTCACCCACCCCGACCCCTGTGGAATACGCTCCTCTGTCCACGCATGTACTTTGTAAGTTGTAAAGTAAGGTCAAACCCCCCCCCCCCCTCCCCCCGTACCCTGAAAGTCATTTAAAGCAGTGAATCGTTGCTTTCGGCTCGAAACCTCGTTTCACGTGGAATGTTGCAAACATTGATTTTTCCTAATAAAAACTTAAAGCCCCCCTTTTATAACCTTACGTATATATGTTTTTGTAACTTGTTTTGTTGATTGTCACGAAAAAACCGCGATTCCTGCTGCAGCGCCGCACTTCTGCACATTTACCTAGATTTGTATTTCCTGCTAGTCATTAGGATATATTAAAACTGCAAATTCTTAAATATTCTTATTCAGAGCTAAAGTGAAAGCTATTATATGAGTATATGAGTAACAATAACACTTCTAACGTTTAAGGATGAAAAATTGTAAGAAATGATAAGAATTTGTCTGTACGTCACGCAGGTTTTTACCCTTTTATCCATATTATTTTTGCGTTTTCGCTTTTCGAGCAAGCACGTTCCACGAAACGCGAGTTAACGTTGGCCCTAATAAGATAAGTTAAAGACAAAGCTGAACCGAGTCGATGAAACGCTTAATCGCACCGAATCGCGACGCGTAATACGTACCGATTGATCCTTCTTGCCTGCTACATTACGCGCGCGATATATCGTGTCGAGTCTGCGAATCGTGTTTGAACTGTTACCGGCCTGGTCCTACACCGTAACCGATGAATGTTTAACGAGGGGAATCGGTGGGGTCGGTCGGGGCCCGGCGGAGATCGAAACGATTCAGCCAACGGATTCGAGCGTTTGACAGTTTAAAAGCCAAGAAGCTCCTCGGCGGAGAGGTGTAGGGGCTGAAAGAGGTGACGGGGGCGCGCGGAGGATTGGCAGTCAAAGCGAGAAGGCGACCGACAGGAGGCGAGAGCGGGGGGGGGGGGGGGGGGTGAGAGAGTGCCCGATGTGCGCGCGTTGGGAGGGAAGAGACTACATTATGTACGGGACAGGGCTAAGCTGTTAGGTACCTGAATTATTGAGACCGAGTTATCTCATCTCTGCCTACAGTCATCTCGTTACTTTAAACGCAGCTGCACGCCGGACCGTACCGCACCGCGTCACGCCGAGGCTTATGTCGCTTATGCGTGCCCGCCACGAGAACGTGTCCTCCTCGAAATTCCTGCGACTTCCTTTGTTTTTAAACTCTTTACGCTCTAAACTATTTCTCGCAAATAAGCGGAGGTCAAGTACTTCGTCCTCAACTTTATCTAATATAATCAGCTGGTCTAACATAAACCAAAGAATTTTCATTATTACCATAAATGTATACCGCAATGTATTATGTCCAACTTGCACACTCAGAGAAAAAAAACGGTTGTTACAACTATAAACTGTGGACAAATAGCACCTCAACTATTTTTTTTTTTTTAGTTATAAAAATCAAAATATATAGTGAATTGAAATACAGGAATATTGTCAGACTTATTAAATTAATTAAATAATATGAGTAAAACAACTATATAATATATGTATGTTTTAAGTAAATTATAATTCAGTAAACTATACATTGTTAAAATTCCGAAAACCATATTTCTTTAGTTAATCTGTTAATACATGATTTACATAGTTATTTTAGAATTTGTACATAAATATGTATTCATGAAATTAAAATTATATAGTCCATGTTATTCCTTCCACGAAGTTTGTGCACACTATTATTTATTAGTTCTCTTAACCATCAATTTAGTTGCAATAACTACAAAATAGTTCATTTAACTATGTACAATAATTCTATGAATACAACTTGTATATAGTTGTCACCTATATAGTTGCCATCGCTATGAGTTTTTCTCTGAGTGCATAGGACCACGGATGGTTAAATTTGAACACTGTCGCGAATGGTGATCTTATATAAAATGTAAAATCCTTGAACGAAAAGGAAACAAAAAATAAAGAAATTTTGGAAGACCAAATCTCCCCCTCCCCCATTTTCCATTTTGCCAAAACGGCGCGGCGCAGAGAAAAAATTGAAGTGGAAAAGTCTGTCGTGCGCGCGCGGTGATGCGTTATTGATCGCGCGTATGATTACCCCGTCGTGCGTGCGTCTTTAATTAAAAATGATGTACTTGTCACTCCGGCGTGAAGTTAACTCGTCGTAACATTCTAGACAAATGTACCTGTCACGGCGATAACATTTCCGAGCGCGTACCGAGACACATAATGCGTGTCGTCGGATTCTAAATTGAATTTCACGTCTGTTCTCCTCTCGCGACGACGAAAAAACTTTTCGGTCACCTCCACACGTGTACGACAACGTGGAACTTTCGCCTGTTCTGATCAAATCAGGGACGCAAGTCGTTCGTGTTTCAGTGTCGAGACGTCAGAGTTATGCAAATGTTGAGAGTCTTTTAAAAAAAGAAGGACGAATTAAGCGAATTTATTTCCATTGCAATCCGTAATATGCACATTTTAGTAGACAAGTAAATAAAACATATTTCTAAACTGCATATGTGTAATTTTAAATCACTTTGATACCTAAAAGCAGATCAGAGAATTGAATAATAGTTGTAACCGAGTCTGCAAGACTTAGACAGAATTATCGCAAATAAAATTAGAAATGTTCATATTTAAGCCCAACGTCGTTTTAAGCTACACGCCGTGATGATGTTGTAAATAGCATTCGTTAAAATTAAAAGAATTTGTGATTCTCGATCTTTTTTAAGAAGGTATATCAGCGAGGTAGATCTTTTTCGGTGATCGCGACATTAAAAATGAAGCTTGTCGAAATTGTATCGGTTTTAATTCTTAATAAACCGTCTCCCTCACACAATGTGAATATAGAAAATCGAATTCAAAGGATAAATAGAGCCTTGGATCTAACGATCGTGGCTCGTTCATGGAACTATCGTCGTCCCTCCGAAAACTTCTCCCCAAGTTTACCGCTTTATCACGGCGTTTCGTAGAACGATCCAAGGACTCCACAGCACGACAACGATTTTAGAAATCCTGAGACGAGGGAAACGTGGGAAGGGGTTGGGAATACGGCAAGTATATTGTATATACGAGTCCTCGAGAATGTCGCCAGGGCCTCGTCTCGCCGCTAAGACGCCCCCGGTATCGGGGACCCGCGCTACGAACGAGCCCCCTTTTATCTAAATGACGTGTTTTTGTCCTTCCTTATCTTGAAGAGACTCCAATACATTTGACTGCCAATGCGTTTACAGATATAGGCGTCAGGCCACGACTAACCCGCTATTAACATTCCGAGAACGCAATTCTAGGCTCGTATTTTTTTTTTTTTTTTTTCAAAAAATTCATTTGCCACGGTAACAATGTGCCTCAACAAAAGTCGTCATTAGTAAAAGTCAAATTAAATGCCGATAAACTCGACGAGAAGAATCCTACGCGGTTTTGCTCAACCGAAACGAAAATATCGCTCACCTCCATTTCGTCCGCCTGTTTTGGAACCAGGTCTTCACCTGCGCGTCCGTCATCTTTAGCGACTTCGCCAACGCCGCCCGCTCGGCGGAGGCCAGGTATTTCTGTTTGTGAAAACGCTTTTCCAGCTCCGCGATTTGCAGCCTGGTAAAGCTCGTTCTCGGTTTCTTCCTCTTCGGTGGCGTCCGGTTCTGATAGGGATGACCGATCCGCCTCGGAAACGCTCCTAAATCAAGGGAAAAAAAAGAGCACTGATAAGCGATATTTCGGACACTGCTGGCGACATTCTGTCGCTATTACGTCAGCACGTATATCTAACGGTAGGTATTCTTGGTAGGTGAGTGCTTAAATTGAAAAGGTTGTCAATATCTTTAAGAACATCGCAGTGAAAGAGACATATAATGAGTCATAAGTAAGAGAATTTACTTGAAGTACTTGAACGCTTAAGACTCCTGTTCATTCACTGCAGCCATCTTAGATTGATGACGTCAGAAGTGAAAAAAATATCATGAAAATTCTTGCGACGTATATAAAAATAAAAATGTTTTTCAATAAGATAGCGTTTGTAATCAAGAAAATAGATTTGTATACCGAAAACTTCCCTTTTGTTTGGGTAACCCACATATGTATATGGAATTGAATCGTGTCTAATCAAGGACGAAAACAAACCGTTTGACAGCTGCCGAATTGAAAATATTTGCTTTCACATGTTAAACTATAACAAAATGAGAGTCCTCGGTATAGTTTAACACCACGACAATTATTTTACATATAAAAACACTGCACTAAAACGAAAAATAACGCTGTACATCGCAAGAATAGCTTTTTAGCATAATTTTTCACGCCTTTTAATTCACAATTTTGTCAACTGTGACACTGTGTGTACTGTCAACGCAAAAGGCAATCGAGCCAGCAGCTAGGAGCCTTAACACATAAACAATTGTCATAATCAAGTCGCCTTTTCTTATTCATCATGATGCATCTGAATCGTTATAACATTGATATTATCGATATTATCAACAGCTCGATAGAGAAGACTAAAGTATTCGAAACCGGGCGATGTTGTAATTAATACATATTTATTAAACATCATTCTCTCTCTCGCTTGATATCGGTTCGTTCCGCCCTTCTATTAGGTATTATACCAGATAGGCAGCTGTCGGAGTCATTAAACGCTTATCTCGCTTGAAGTAATAGCGCGCGAGTAACGAGAAACTTACGCTAAATGCCCCGTGCGTGCGTGTATTTGCATACGTAATGAGAAAGTACACGACATTACCAATTTCACGAGACCAATAAAGGAGCGACGAATCGGCCGCTAGATATACGCGACCTGTGTACAACGAGATATCGCAAAAACGATTCGCCGCCCTCTCGACTTCGCTGCGACCGCGACGGCGGTCTTCCCGCTAATGGATTGGAACGCGGTCTCCGGAGAAAATCCGAATGCTGAGGCCGAGTTTTAGCGTTTATACTTCGGCGATTATTCCCGCGATTGCTTCTCTCGTAGATTTCATTCAAGCTAATCGCCGAATTAATTAGGGGATTAAGAATGGAATGCAATCTCTCGCGGACACGAACGCGGAAAACCGTTCGTGGATTATAAAATCGTATATCGCCTCTGCCTAACAAGACTGTGTTTGTTTTTAAAATACCAACAGCTCTGTAGCCAACATACTTATTTCGATGCAATCCCGAGGCTTGGGATGGCTATAGATAATCAGCGTACGATATAACGGTTTACATTTCCAACTTTGATTTACTGCTAAATAATACGAGTAATACGCTTCAGAGACCCCCTCATTACGCCTCGCATGAGCTCGATCGAAGGATCGCGTGCCTTTAAGTGATATTTATACAAATACACACGAATGAGCGCTGGTTAGGTATTCTATGGAGGCGCGCACATTTTCCGACGTGAAAGTATAGCATGGAATAACTAAAGAATCTGATCAATTTTTATCGATATATACGAAATGGACCGGGTATCTCTCTTCATCTCGTCGACTATCCGACTATCGGCCGCGGACCCCTCCGAACAATTTGCTGGAAACCGGAGGAATCATCGTTAAAGGGTAAAAGGGCCATCGAGCGAACATTATCCTATTATACGCGCCCCCTTTTTCCCCACCCCTCCCCGTTTTGCGCCCGTCCTTTATCGCCACTCCTCGTCCAGAAATACATCCCGTCGCACGATAATCGCGAGCGATCCAAATAATAATCTCATTACTCGTTCATTTGCGATTCCTTATCGATCTGTAAACGTCAAAATGTGTATCAAGCGAACCACAATATCTTGAGCCTAAAATAATTAATTCTGTCTATATATATAAATGACAAGATCTTATAATAGCTCTTAAATGGGATTATATGGAGAATGTGAAAGAATAAAATGCGGAAAGAATTCCGTGCGATTAGAGATTCATTAGCGGCACGATTAATCTCGATTCCTCGTCATTTACGAGAAGTGCATGATTTATGTGCCCGCGGATTAATCAACGATCCGTGCGATTATAGAGCACGCATTAACATATATATACGTGCAACACGTATAATGATTACAATTGATATAATACTTATAATTGATTTGAGAGCTGCACGCGGACACTCGCGATTGATTTCTCACAATTGCCTTGCGCATGTTGACAGGCGGTGTCGAATGGCGATATAATTATACTATAATTATAGCGATATGGCGAGCACCATGAAAGGACAAATAGGACCATTCCTGCAACCGTATCGCGCCCGATTCCCATTTCAGTCCTTCCTCACGGCGTAAAATACGTGGAGCTTCGGCTTCACATTGGCCTCTCACATTCTTATTCCGCGCGCGCGAATGGCTTTCTTGCGTCATATTGCTTGCGCTTATTAGGACGATAATCGCATAGTGGCTATTATATTCGTTCTATTATCGCGGCATACTAGTCTAGCCGCCGCCGACGTGGTCTCTCTCTCTCTCCTCTCTCTTTCTCTCCCCTCTCTCTCTCGTATCCATTCGTAATTACCTTCCTTCGCGGAATGGTCAAACACACGCGCGATACAAGGATCCGGACCCGCAAAGCTCCGACAGAACTCTCATGGAGCGGATGAGATGATGGAAACGTTTCCACGTGACGCGTTGGTTGGCATGAATAGATACCCACCGACCATTGTATTTCTGTAAAAAAAAAACACGAGCGCCTATCTCTTTAGCAGGAGCAGCATCAGTGAAGATGTAAGATCGCCCGCCTTTTACTCGGTATATCGAGGTAAAGAGGAAAGATCAAGAACGAAGTGGGGGATATTCTCAAGGTGTTACATTGATAATTTTTATCATGACAAACGTCGATCGTTGTCTATTACGCTACTAACTCTCGTAATCTGCCTATAGTGATTTCTCTGGTCGTTATTCTTGTTCCACATTTGACGCTGAACGCGAGTCTTCACACTTATATTTTATCGTATTTTCTTTTTTTTGGAAGGGGAATCTTGACGAGTCTTAGCGCAGAAGCATATCGAGGATTCGAGGAATAACGATGTTCATTATCGAGCAGCGTATATACGATCGATAACAAAGAATTAATCGGCGCTTGTTACGAGGGAAGAAGACGGTGAAGTGACCAGAGCTTTCGGTATCGAGTAAGAGAGAAGACGGTCGTCTCGTGAAACCAATTAGGCCCCGCCTGCCAGTCGTAACTCAGCGTTTGACGATAACACTCTCGATTTCTGTTAATTAACTGCGTTTAAGGCGCCGCCTGTTTCCGATCTGACATGTAAACGTGAGTGTAGACTGCTGGCTCGCATCGCAAGCGATATTCGGAAGGAGGAGACCTATCTCGTACCTGTAGCAGAGGATTAATCCGACGTATATATTTCACGTAAAATATATAATTCGCGTATTCAAATAAGTCGCAAGAAGAATTAAGCCTAGACTTTGTTACAAATGTTCGATTTGTTTACGCGAAATTGGTTCGTGCTCGATCGCGCTTTCGTGTCCAGCGATATCGTCGTACGGTAGCCCGATTACCGGGGTAGTCAGTGTCGTTAGCGTGTTTAACGACAGTTCAGTCATCGCGATTTGTCGGATGGTTAAAGTCGACTTCGACATCGCGCGCGGAGGCCGTTTTACCGTGCAATTTCGGTCAGGTAGGTATACTATGACGGGGAATCTTTGCGGTCGAAGCGTTTAACTCTGTCGACAATTCCCGATGCTAAGGATCATCTGGCTCAAGAGACGATATATTCTGAAGAAAATTTTTATATTTTGTGATTTTTTTTTTTTATAAAGAACCGAATAAAACATAATATGTCAAAAGGTGACTTTTTTACAACTGTAGGAATAGAGGAGATTTAAAAAAAGATAGAAATAACGAATTTATATTTTAGATTTAGATTATACTGTATTATTTGGGAATGAAACATTATAAAATGCTTTAAACATTAAAATATTGCTTATAAATAAAATCTTATCTGGCTCATATTAAGAAATCATGGATTCTTGAACAGGATAATTAACACTAGAACTACCGGAGATTAATCTATATATGTACAGGTATTTTTTTCTACCGAAGAAATCTTTTAGAAAAGAAAAGAGAAAAAGAGAAAACAAATTAATAAAATTAATCATCTATGTAATTTCAATAAAAGTTAGAGAAAATTTCAGAAATTAAGATGTTTACAAAATAAGTAATAAATTATTTAAAAATGTCAAATGGGTCATTTTGACCCCCTTGGTAGTTCTAGTGTTAAAAATTGGAAATTATTCAAGATGATCAAATGCGAAACTTATTGACATGGCATAGATCAATAATAAAAATACAGTTTAATAACAATTAAGAAATTCCTTTCAATATAACGGACTGCAAAGTCTACATATCGCGAGATTTGCTCGCCGCAGAAGATCGCGGCAAGGGCTTGCCTGCGAGGTCGTAAAAACAAGATGGTAGCGCGTCGCCGCAAAATGGTCGGCGTAAATAAACTACACAACAGCTTCCTAGCAAAAATTATCGACTGTTTTTTTGTTCGTGCCAAATAAGTTTTGTTTGGCCGACAGTTCTTGTACTCGTCAGCGGAAATGCCTGCTTCCGATCTGTCGCCCTGATTTCCATCTTTTATCCACAATCACCGCGTTCGCCTTAGCCGATACAATCGAGAGATACTAGTGCCCTATTTGTCGCTTAGTCGCCATGTATTTTTGTTGAACGATTTCCGTCAAATCTAAAATACTATATTCGTCGCTCGTCGATTAAACCACTCATATAATTTTAACGGTTTCAACGCGAAGAGTCGCACTTTACAAAACCAACCAACCGTTCGTTGAATGTAACAACGTGAGTAATAGCGAGTACCGGTTTCGCGTCATCTTAAAGTATAGACACGCCGGAAGTGAACAATTTGTTCACCGATAATTCCCATCGTTCGCGCGGTGCTCGGCAGTTTATGACCGCGGGAACATATCGTTCCCGTTGTCTCTATGGACATTTGCATGCTCCTGATTCGAAGCCGGTAAAACAATTAGAGGATTTCCGAAATAACTTTTAATTGCCAGAAGTAGCGATAACCAGATCAAAATCCTGTATAACGGCAAGCTTCGTCGAGCATGTTGTGCACAGAAAAAAAATATTCTTGATTTGAAAATATCTTTAGTTTCAATGTGGAAATCTTGAAATAAGATTATATTGCGTTAAACGAAGAAAACTTGCTTGAATGAATCATTTTATATAGGTATAGCTCAACCAAGAAAAAAGTGTTGAAATAACACGTTGAAATTCTTATAAGAAGATTATATTGTTTCGTATATACGTGAAATCACTATAATCTTCTCATAAGAATTTCAACCTTTTTTTCTTGGTTGAATTATATAAATGACCATTCAAGCAAGTTTCTTTCATTTAACGCAACATTTCTTTCTTTAACGCAATATAATTTTATTTCAAGATGTCCACGTTGAAACTGAAGATATTTTCAAATAAAGAATATTTTTTTCTGTGAGGACAAATCGGGGCAAAAAAGTTCTAAAAGTGACGATTCCTGAGAACCGCCACGCGACGGTTTGACGGTTTCGTCCTCGGTGACCTACTGAGCTTGTAACTTAACCTTTGCAGCGGCTCATCTGCAACGATGATGATTCCTCCCGCGACCGAGAAAGAGCCAGGTCGGGGAATCGTCCGCGATGACGCAATCCCCTCGCGCCGCGCTGCCACCATCGCATCGCCTCGCCGATGCGACAGCGGGCGAGCCTAGAGAAAGTCATTACTCGGAGCACGTTCTGCCCAGTAATGGAGTTTGCGGCCTTCAAAGTAAATTGTTTTCTGCGCGCGGCGGATTTCACGACGTCGCGACGCGACGGTCGGCGGTCGTTGAAGGAGAAGAGCTCCAGCGGCTCGGCTCCTGCGAATCTCGCCCTCCCGTCCGCGTCGTCGCGGCACTTGTCGCGAAGTTGAAGGCGCGCGCCAAATCACGACCCGAGTCCTCTTAAATCCCTCCGGATAATCCTCTCTAAGTCTCTGTTTATCCTCTTTAATCTCAGGTTAATAATTCTTGAACATTATCTGTCACCGTTTCAGTGTCCCAGGTAAACGCAGCCCTTCCAACGAATATCCCAACAGATATATTTCCCGACCGATGGACACTCTTCTCCCTAATACCTATTTGCGCCGTTCCTTCTTCCCTCGTTGAGATTGTCCCCGTCCCGCACGTGATTACAGATCTTAATTGTTCTCGGATGTTGGAGCTGGACCTGAAGGAGAACCCGTAAATGAAATAAACGTGCAAAACACGCCGAGTTTCGCACTCCGCGAGCCCGCTGTGGGTTACAGCGCTGAGCGCCCGCCGGCCAGAGACTTGCCCCTGGACATGCAATTTCAGGTGCGCAACGTTATCTGTAACTGAATCTTTACGAGGAATCGTGTACTAAAGAATTCCCGGGCTCCTACCGCGACCCGCTGTAAATCCTACACGCGCATTTAGAGAGCGCCGATGTACGTACAACGATCACGTGCGTGCGCGGACGTTTATATACGCATACGCGCACGTACCTGCCGATGTAATTGAACCAACAACATAGCGGACAGCTAAATGGCACTAAACGAATTCGTAGAAGGCACATATCCCATCCTATATAAAATTATAAATTGTCCATAGGACCCTCGCTATAATATCGTGATCTCAGAGATACGCCTTCCATATGCTCGGCTCGCAATTATCAGTCTCGAAATATACTCGCCATTTGGTTTTTCTCTCTTTCCTCTCGACACTCTTTCCCGGTTTAGAATCTTGCGATTAATAAGGATTGATATAGGTACATTTGATTACCGCTGCGCATTCTGACGGAAATCATAAAAAGAGAAGTAATTTCGAAGCCGCTGATCGCGATCTCCCGGGCAAGGACGGAGCGCGATAAGTGCGGAATATAATATTTCCAGCAACTCATATCTAAGGCAAAATTGGACACTCTCTTTCCGTAATTAAAGTCTTTCGAGGAATCGCGGCGAAGTGTTGCGCTCGTATAAGGTAGGTACACAGGCCTTGCAAAGCGCAAGGATAACTGCGGCGCTGTTACAGTATAATGGGAGTGCTGGTGCTTTGTTAGTGCCTAACTAGAGGATGGAAAGGGGGAATGGGCGAGGGAGAATGAAAACTAAACGTTTCCAGGAATGTAAAGTCGATGCGGTTCCAATCGAGAAAATTGCC
This sequence comes from Leptothorax acervorum, assembly GCA_035220615.1. Classification (NCBI taxonomy): domain Eukaryota; kingdom Metazoa; phylum Arthropoda; class Insecta; order Hymenoptera; family Formicidae; genus Leptothorax; species Leptothorax acervorum. The sequence goes on along the minus strand of JASTWQ010000020.1, from coordinate 1,368,522 downwards.
CAAGAGCGCCCGAGTAAGAAACGCGGAGTGTTACAAAAGTCTTTAAATTTTATCGTCCGATCTTCGGGGAAGATTATAAAGAAACGAGTTTCGCGGGAAGAAAAATTGTAAAAGACATCGTCTCTCTTGTTTTCCATGCCGATACTCATTTAACCGTAAGAATTGCGACGAGGAAACTCTGAATGAGCAGATCCAATGGCTTCTTCGTCCCATTCACGCCTCAACGTCCGAAGATAACAATTCGAGATGTGAGGAGATAAAGTAATGAAAATATCTTTCAACGACAGATTTCAATCAGATATAATCGCGCCCGTGCACATTCATGTACAACAATCACAAAATGAATAATTTTATGCCAACGTGTCGCACCATACGTGTCGCGCTCGCAAGATCTGACAAAATTTGCTTCTGTACTTTAAGATTTAGTTAACCGACCATTACGTAACGTCGAAAACTTTGAAATGTGCACGGATGGAGGCTCCACTCGCGTCTCGCGTCGATCGGAAAAGGGAAATGTGAGAGTCGCACGGGCACCGATCATTTCTCAAACTCCATAACTTGATATAGACCCTCGACCTGGATGGCGCGGCGCAGGGGGGCGAGAGATGGGGCGAGAGGTGAAGCAGCGGTGCCTTACATTATCGATATTACGAGGCGTCGATAAAAAATCGCATAAAATTAAGCAAGCTCCCACGTGTTCGCGATAAAACTCAATACCTTTAGCCTGTGGTGGGTTGCGCCAGTGGTTCTCACGCCCGCTTTTCCGCCGCGAACGAGCGTTTAATCTGCCAGCAAACATTTTTATAGAGCGTTGTTACAAGGTTTTAAAGAGATGCTGTAGTGAAGCGATCCTTATTCTTAACTCTTAGCTGTCACGACTTTTGTTCCTAAACTTTCCAAGTGCAGCGCGTTTGATAGCCTCAGATTAATCGGACACATTATTTATGCATGTTTGTAATAATGTATATTAATTAATAATAATGATAACGTTTCCTTATTGAGCATTCATCTGTGCCTCGAAGAACGTCTTCTCCCGCTTCGAACAAGAACCGAATTAATTATTTCTCAGTAAGAATGCTACACTATTTAAAGAGTTACCCTCTCTCAGAACCGGCCGTCATATATATTTTAAGTATCATAAATCGTGGCTTATACATTTCCCCGCGTATACTTACATATAAAAGCGAGCTTTTCATACGTTGCATTTAATCCGTTAATTATTAGGTATACATCTTCATTCTTTGCTAGCGCATCTGACTTTTACGCATTATAACTCTTACTACTAAATGGTATTAATTTTAAGAGTCCCCCACATATAGATTACTTTAGACTTAAATATCTCAAGACTAACATTTACAGATGCTATGCATCTGTACAGATACATTTACCATATGCTCTCACAGCGACTGGATTGTTCGAGGAAAGTACAAAGGACAAAGTTCGGTAAGTTCGCTCGCCGGTCATCCATACGTTATGATAAGCACGCAGCGCGCGATCAAGGTCTGGCAAAATTCACTCTGACGTGCCGCCGAAGACCCGCCAGCAAATCCCGTCGATTTCTCCGGGGACCGGAAAAAAATCGCGAATGATATGCCGGAAACCGTAACGCTCTCTCCCTTTTCCTCTCGGCGCGCAAGCTCTGGGTACCGCGATAAAATATCGTCACTGCGCGACTCCGCGTTTTTTCGACGTGCCCACGTCAAAAGATTTGCCGACCCGCGCGTTTTTCCGCGGCCTCGAGGGAGGTTCGATCGTAGCGGGAGATAGGGGCGGATTCGGCCGATCTCTCGTGTATCTCACACGCGAGAGAATACAGACCGCTTGTTCCGAGCGGCCGGACGCCCGCGCCGCGATCAATTGACCTCGCAAAAATATCGCGTTTTACACGCGCGATTTGCCCTTTCGCGCTCTTTTGTCGTCGAGACTGATGAATTATTACGAGCCTAACGAGGTTTGCCAGCCAGACTTTACAATGCGTATTAATGCACGTAATATTTTATAGCGAATACATTTACTAGCAATTACAACCATAATAGTAACAATAGTGATTTAACCCTCCCTCTGACAACGTATTTTTGGGACATTCCGCTATACAGAACATGGGTCTGTCGCCTTTGACGTTATTTTCCCTAACTCTAAAGTATTTTTAAAAAATCTGAAAAAAATTCATAAAACATCTGTCAACATTGTAGCTAACAATTTTATAGTCATTTTGATAAACATCGTTTATTAAATATTTTCTGGCGGGCTTGAAAATTTTACATTATTTATACATATATACGAGCAGATTATGTTGTTTTGGCTCGAACGCCGGTGACCCATGTGGTCAAACGAAGGGATAATAATAGTATGTAGTAATATGTTATTTTATATAAAAAGTGCTTAAATAGAAAGAATACTCAATTTTTATCATAAAAATTAAATATAAAAATTAATAGAATATTGAAAGAATATGTGTGATAATATATCTGTAATAAAAAAAGGAAAAAAGAAGGTGCATAGGAAGTAAGTTAAAATTATATATAAAGAAATAAAAAAGTACATAGAATTCATAAATAAAGCAATAATTTGTGAAAGAGTAAAGACATGGAGACCGGCTATTAAATGCATTCAAAGATCAATTATTTCGATTAGCAAGTTCAATATCGAATGTTTTATTTAACGCCAATATTTAATGAATATGGTGAGAGAGAGAGAGAGAGAGAGGGGGGAGAGGGAGAGAGAGAAGGGAAGAGACGTCTTTCAAATTACCAAGAGGATATTATACAGCTAGATTACACTATCATTCATCTCTAATTTCGCCTAATGCAGCGGCAATGCCTTGTAGGAACGATCCGAATCGCAGTATCTCGCTTCGTTCAGAACCGTCTCCAAGACATTTCGGGATGACCGAATCGCTCGCTCGCTCGCTCGAGGCTCGCGTCTACGCGCTAATTGTCCGCAGCGAAATTAAACTGAAGTCACGTTAATTATATAACTCCCTTCCCCCGCGTCCGTTGTTCGGCGCGTAACCCATCGACAGCGGTGGCTGGGCATCGCGACCAACGAACGTGCGAGCAAACGAAGGGGGGGGCGGCGGCGATGATGGACGAGCGCGCCTGACCTTACGGGGGCTGCCAAGCTCGCCCAGCGAAATCCCTAACTCAACGCTAACTCGATCAGTCAACGCCCACCGTGGCCCACACCGTGCCCGTTGCTCGGCTCTAATCTGCCTCCAGATTAATTACTACGTAATGCCAGCCTGAATAATTATCGTTTCTACGGAAACCCGCCCGCGCGCCCGTACTCGCATGCGTGCTTCCGCGGCGTTTCTTCGCCCTCCCACCCTCCACGCTCATCCCCATGTGTCAACGTTTACATACACGTGTACCGTGTATTTTAATTCTATCAAGTTCTGTTAGATCCGGCGAATAATTACTGAAGAAGAACGAGATGTATTTAATTGAAGTATAATTCAGTTATGAATATTGTAATTCTTGTAATTCTTTGTATGCCTCATTAAAAGTTACAGCCGACGAGAGTTGTTACTTGGTTGTTACTACAGTAAAATAATTGGCGTATTTATAATAGAAAGTCCGATGTTTCGATTTTTCGCAGTTAACGCGTTCACTGTACAAGAACGCGGGCCAATAACGCGAGTGCAGTTATCGTTTTACACGCATCATTTATTGCGGTTATTGTTTCTTCGAATACGTGTTCCCCTTACTTCGAAGGCAAAGTTTTAAATCTTTTTCGTTGCTCCAATATTATCGATATACGCTCTGCAGGGAGCTAAACTTTAACTCAATCAAATTTAAATAATGTATACATTATATAGTCGTCAATTTTCAACATAGATAACAAATATCTTATCTTTCACTGAATATCTCTTAAATGACTCAATTCCGCTATTACCTTATGCTTAATAGATTAATATCTCTCTTTCAAATTGGCAATCGAAAAGCGAATATCTTTCCTGTCAAGAACAATTAAATAAGCAAATGTTACTGTGTCGCGAATTATTTATAACTCAACTCAATAAAATCACCAAGAATATTACAGAATATATAAATCGTGCTGCATTATTCGAATTGTTAATTTGCAATAATCAGACTGATTTCTTTTTTTTTTACTACGTCTGTACTGTATTCTCAAGAGGATATTTTTGCATTAGTGATCTACTACGCGTCTCTGCAGTACTGTTGAACAACTTATATTATATGCGATGCGATGTGGGAGCGGCGTGTCGCGAACCGAGAGTACCGTACGGGTCAATTGCCTCTCGCGTTTATGTTTCCGCTATGAGCGATCCGAAAAATGAAATGCGCGTCTAGCGCTAATAACACAGCCTAACCAGAGCTCCGCGAGTCCGCGAGTGCAAAATTACGCCAAATACCGAGAAACGTTTTTCCGCGCGCGCGCTGCGCCTCGCGGCTGCACCGTTCACGGGATATTGACGCAAGAAATTTCGAAGCCGCGGCTATAATACTGACGGCACAGAGGCGATTCCGCGCATGGAGGCTGACGGAGAAACCCCGTTCGTTTCTCTACCGATTCGCGATCGGTAGTCCCGACCTTGAGCCTACTCCTCGGCGCGGCGGTAGGCTATTCCTCGCAATATTGTGTATGACTGAAATCTTTCCAATTCGGTAGCCAACGGCGCCTCGTCGTAATTCGTAATAACGTATCTACCGCTACCGTTCGTGGCCACCGGGATTTGCCCGGCGAATCGGGAACAAAACGAGCACGTACGAGCGGGTTAAGTGACTACCCCGTAATTTCTAATATTTCATTTAAAACGAGGAAGACGCGCTCGAGTTCTCGACCAGAGTATGGCCCCGGGGCCGCTGAAATATTATAAATTGCGGGTTGTATATACGTACCTATATAGCACGCTTAATCATTCGTACACATTCTCGCGCGCACGGACATACGTATATACACATTTGGACAATTTCATTGGCGAGAAGGCACCGCGCCGCGCCGCGCCGCACCGCTCCGGCCGCAGCGGCATCGGCGGATATTCTGGTTTTCAGGTTTCGGTCACGCGATGCCTTTTTTCTCTGTTCCCGGTACCCGCTTATCTCTGGCCCGAGGCACTCCACGGCGCATCGACACACTGCGCCGTTCTGTTTCCGTACCTTCGTTTTGTTCTGCCCGGTCGTACAAGCTATAAGACTCCCCGTTCCGAAGACAAGCTGATCCTCGGTCCTCCCCGCGGCAGGTCTCGAGGTCCTTCCCGAACGCCGGAATCCTTTTGTACGCGGGTACGCTTAAGCCGCGTGTACGCGACGTCTCGCGCGACGTTACGTAAGGGAATGGCGCCCGGCAATTCGCAGGAATATATATACATGCCGCTTAACGAATCGCCGTGTATAGGTACGTGTGTTTCGTGCTGCGCCGCGCCCGTGCCATTGTGCCGTAACCGTTTCCCAGAAGGGCGCAAATCAGAGGAGTAATATGCGAACGTAAAAGTGCGAAAGGCCTAATTATTATTGAATGCCTCCGTGCGAGGAGCGTACATTGTAGAAAATTACTGTTGCGGGAAGCCCTAACGCTCGGGAGGGGCCCGCCGGTTGGGCCCGGCAGACTCATCGCCCCGAGGATCATCGGACCCGTTCTGGGGCCCGCGCCGCGCCGCGCCGCGCGCGTTGCGTTTTGCGTGGTGCTACAATTGAAGTGTTCAATTAGAAACCGGTCCAAGTGCCGAGAGCTAAACAATTGAGACAATAGTCGAAGCGCCCGCGCCGCGCAGCGCCGAACGCCGCGAGGCCGATGTCATTCTAACGCGGTCCAATCGTCATCTCTATTAAGCATACCTTTCAGCTCGAAGAAATATTGAAACCTCGGAGAGAAAAACGGCTGCTCGTTCATTACATATTCCTGCGTACTCTTCAATGTTGCGAGGTGAATTTATTATATATATATATATGTATAATATATATATCGCGGCGCAAAACGAAACGGCGGGGACATGAACTTTAACAGGTGACTTTGCCGTTTAATCTTGGCACTCTTGGCATTTGATATCCTGTTTTCAACATGGACTTCCCGAACGCGACCTACTCTCAACTTTCCGTTTCAATTGACTGTCAGTCAATAAAGTGTCCATTTACCGAAAATAAAGCGGATTCTTCCCATTCTTCCGAGATATAATTCTATCCTTCGAGAAATCCCGATACGTCATGCCAATTAATTGGAGATATAAAATATAGTCGCGGAGTAAATTTCGCGCTGATCTCGGGGCCAGTTTCCCGAAAATAAATGCTGAGGAAGTCATTGTGAGATATATATATGTGTGTTGCGGGTTTACGACGCTTTACGGCGACTAGATTTGACCTATTGCAATTTTCGAAATGCATTCTCCTGCCAATTCACGTGGAGAAGTATTGCAAAGTGTGGACGCGAGTTCCGGAGCATTCGTAGAATCGTTCGAGCCCACTTTTAACGACGAGCGCGTTCTGCCAGCCGCATTGGCGTAGCGCCGCGTGTAACTCCCTTTTCGTGTGCCCCACGAAAACGCTTTCTTTCCCAGAAAGCTGTCGCGCCGATACAGAGCCGATTCGAGCCAATATCTATGAGTAATTATTGACGACTGCAAAAATACAGCTATATAAACTTCATTTCTCGTTAAACAATCCTAACAGGATACATCCAACATAGATAGAGAGAAAAGAATATTCTTGATTTGAAAATATCTTTAAGAGTTTCAACGTGGAATTATATATTGCGTTATTATATTAAACGAAGAAAACTTGCTTGAATGTTTTCTTCGTTTAATATAATATAATAACGCAATATAATCTTTTTTCAAGATTTCCACGTTGAAACTAAAGATATTTTCAAATCAAGAATATTCTTTTTTTCTGTGTAATATAGCATATTTCTCTGAGATAATAAAAATTGACGCAGGAACGGAGAAAGAGAAGCGCACTTTTATTCTTATGCGAGCTGAATTATCTTTATAAATGCATTATTCTTATCATTGTATGTGCACGTACGAACGATTTATCTTGATTATGTATGTTCATTATGTATGCGCTATTAACTTATTGTCGCGACCAAGCGGGCGAAGTCAATCTACAAATGAATGACTTATGTATTACTACGGTCATCAATTAACGTCACAACAGATAAACTCGAGGCGCTATAAAAGGTGTGACACAACTCTCTACGTTTCGCTCCGCGCTTACGCTAGTGACTAAATGGCTCAAAGAGTTTCGGCTTGCGATCGGAGCGAGACCATTATGTCAAATCGGCGAGATTGTTTCTCTGAACGTAAATTGCAGCGCCCGGTTTCGTATAATAGTTACGTCCGAATTTTATAGCGCTAGTTTCGTAGCGCCTAATTGATCGGAGAAACCTTTCGGGCCAACGCGTCAAGTTTCTCCCCGTTTCGCCCGCCTCTGCTGAGACTCTCGTTAAAGAACGATGCAATCGATACGAAGACAATGTCGACGTAACAAACATCGAAGCGGATCGAGACAATTAGCGTTTGTCTCCCGTTTATATAATTGTCTCGGATTTACGTACGGCGCGGCGTGGCGTCTTCGTAAAACGTGTGGTGTGGCGTTTCCGGTCGAAACCTTTTCTCTTTCTCTCCAACTCTTAATCGAGCCTGCGTGTCATTTCAATGTCAAAGTGACAGGTGGCGGGATGTAATAGAGGTAAAGAGGTACAAAGCAAATAACCGGTGATTACCGTTCGCCCGTCGAACAAAACGTTATGCGCTTTTATATATATATTTCACGTGAGTTAAAAGCGCGTTTTCTCTTTCCGCGATCGATCCTACTAATATATGTTCCGCGGATGCCAATCCGATCGGCGTAATATGCTAAATAAATGGCAGCAAACGCGCGATTTACATTTTCGCCTCGTTTAAGCGATCGCGACGAAAACAGTCGCGAGGGTTTTAATTATGCAAACTGCACGTTATGTTAATTATAATGCTTACATTATCGCTCGCGATGTTTTCTTTTTCTCTAAGAAGACAGATATTAAATATCGCATCGGGAATTCGTATTATTATATCTATATGTGATGATATATTAATATGTTTTTAAAGAAGATGCCTTTCAGGCCTCTCCTAATAGGTGTTCCCAACAAATCTTGACATGAATTAATGATGCGCTTTTCGACAAGTGATTAATTTTCGACACGACGTGCTTTTGCAACTGGTCTTTACATAATCTACAATCGGGAGACCGATATCCGGGGCACCATGCGAATATCCACCGCGGGCATTGTATCGCCGATCGACATTCGCGCATATAACGTCGTTAAGTTACATTGAAACGATCGTTTGGAAGGATTACTTTGTTTCATTGCGCCGTAGCGTGTCGGCGCTCTTCTTTGGGGCATTAAGCGTACTTCGAACGAAATAATCGGGCGAGAGTAATGTTGCTCGTACGCATAAATACATTTCACTCACGCCACGCAAGTAATAGCCGGGTTTCATTACCAGCACGAAAAAGTCTCGGCATTCGAGAGAATGCACCGGTGTATAGACGCTAATTATGTATTTTGCACGTACCTGCATTTTAACGTTTACACTTTTACGTCCTTTTCCCCGCGTGCAATGATCGCGCGGTAATGAATGCCCTGCGCGCGGCAACATTTCCCCGTACCGTATTTCTCCCGATTAAAGCAAATTAAAATTATATGCCTTTCTAGGAGAGACAGATACGTATATGCGAGTTCACAAATTGCATTTGTAAATTATAGATATCTCGAAGGCACGCGGGTGAAACATGAGAGAGGGCACCGGGTAACAGAAAAGTAAAGTTTCTTTTTCGTGCTATATCACATTTATAAGTTGTACGAAATGGACCCCACCCCCCCCCCCCCCCTCATTCCTGGTTTCGCGAAATTCTTTTTATCGTACCGGCTTGCCATACGTGACTGATATATTTCACGCCGCGCTTTGAAATATCCAAGAATTTTTGGTTCAAAAAGTTTTCTATCTCCGTGATAGGTATGTTGTCGGATAAAAATAGCGATTAGAGATCTCGCTAAGCGCTTAGATTAAGTGAACTAAAAGGGTTATCGAGCGAACGCGGTGCGGAGGTAACGTGACGACTTCGACTTGTCCGCATACCATTAAAGTGTCACTCGGTGTCTTCGACGATTTCGTACCGGTCTGATCGCGACGACAGCGCGAGTGAATAATTCGCCGCTGATGCATAATTGATAATCCTCTATATACGGTTAGCAGAGAGAATCGCGAAGCGCCAGTAATGACACCAAGTGGAGACCCACGCCTAGCCCGGTCGTCGTCGTCTAAAGATATACCCATCCCAATTAGAGGAATTGACATATCGCGGGTGATCGCCGACGCCAACCGGGAACACGCCTCTCGTCGCTCTCTCGTCGCTTTATATTTCGTCACTCGATTCTATCGAGCGGCGGCGGCGGCGGCGGCCGGTCGTCGCTCCAATCCCCGTCGGGATAATGCGGAATTAATAATATCTGACAATCTCGCTAATTGCACGAATCATCTGTTCCTTCTGCATCGTGTTAGCCAAGTACGCGGAGACACGTTATAATTCGATCGGACACGTATCGCGTACGATCGTTATCTCTCGTTACGGAGATGGTCTAGTTCTAGTATATAATGTATTCACGATGGCGCGAAAGATAAGTAAGATATTCAGATCGACGATGCTTAATAATTGATGTCTCTCTTTTTCTCCAGGATACCACAATGCATAGTTATGCGAATTAATTATTCGTAGAAACGTGATACTTAAATAATTGCAGATATATGTTGCTTTTATTAGATGTCGTTAAAAATCGATTTATTCGGGAATAATTCGAGCGCGTTATACGCTGTTATTTCATTTCTAAATACTCCACAACTGAGAATTTAATAAAAGTAGTTAGAAATTAAGGCGTTAACTCTTTCACTTTAAAGCGTCACTTCACATAAAAAGCTTCGTTTTATCGCTGTCGCCGCGATAAAACGAAGCTCGGTACAATGCACATCGAGGTGCCCGCGGCTTCGTACCTAATTACAAAGCGCGTTCGAGAGAACGCAGTAGAATGAAATATACTTAAATTCCCGTTTTCCCCGCTGCTCTCGAAAATACCTTAAAACATTATTTACTCAAGGCAATATCATCTCGCACCGAATTAATCAAGATACAACTCACGCAATGAGATAACAATACGGAACAACGAGCACCGTAGTAGTTGATAACGATCAACGTACATTCACCGAGAGTCTTACTCCATATCTGAGACTGCTGCTTTCAAGACAATAACATACGTTGATCTGACAAACAAAATGTTCTCTCATTCCTAGCTCAACAATAACATTAACTGATCGTACAATCCTGAGAAAACAGAGAGTAATTAGCGGAGACAGTGCGCGTACACCATTTAGGAATTATCGAGAAGCATCACTGAAGCCTTTTGGTAACCAAATTGGCTCCTAGCCTGAAGTAAAAAAGGAGCAAAAGGCTTCCGGTTAAGATGATATTTTTCTCGTCATATCAATAGGGGGATTCAGATAAGTTAGAGTTAAACGGTTAAACAGGTTATGTCGGTTAAAAAGTTAATTCTTTGTAGGTTAGAAAAAGACGAAGAATTAGCTTTTTAACCCGACATAACCTGTTTAACCGTTTAACTCTAACTTATCTGAATCCCCCTAATGTCTTCATTAGTAAAAAGAGTTAAACTGTTAAGGGCCCGTATATATTTATAGTCAGATCTTATATTTAAAATTGTCTTAAGTCTGTTCAAAGGCAGTCTTAAGACTCCATCCAGCCAATGAAATGACCGTTTTAGCATCTTAAGACATTACTCCAGATGGTCTTGAAATATAAGATTCGACTATGAATACCGACCTTAATGTTCTTAAGCAAAAGTCAAGTTGCATAATAAACTCAATTTAAATGCAACAGAACGTTTAGCTTGTGAGACATATAAGCGCCTTTTTAATCTAGATGACCTGCCGGCTCTCAGATCTTATTCGTCAGCGCAATTTCAACTTATATGCAGCGACAATTTCAAGTTAATTACTCTTATGCACGTTTATATATTAACGGCGCGCGTACCTGCCAGTCTGTCCTTGAGATGCGGATGCGCCTGCAGAGGGTGCGCAGCGAGGTTCGCCAGGAGGCTCGCTCTGTGCAGTCCGGCCGCCGCGGCTTGTTGCTGGCTGTGCTGTAGGGCCTGCAAACTCCAGGGTGCAGGTATCAGCGCCTGTGCGGGCAAGGCGCTGGCCGGCGCGCCGTTCGCGCCCGGCGGCCGGTGCGCCGGTACCCTTATGACGCCGCCGCCGGTGTAGATGAAACCGGCGGGGAAAACACGGAAAGGGGCGAGAAGATCCGCCGCCGACGTACAATGAACGGATGAGGAGGAGTTGGCGCGAGCGTCGAGCGTGCTGTCGTCGTCGTCCTTCTCCGAAAGTTTCTCCTCGGCATCGTGGCCCCAAGACCGCCTGCCGTCGTCGAGAACGCCACCCGACGACGCCTGGTTGTTGTTGTTGTTATTATTATTGTTATTGTTGTTGCCCTCCTCCCAAGACCACTTCCTCTCCTTATCGCTATCCGGTTCTTCCGAGGACGGACTCTTGGGATTCTGGACCCCGCTCTCGCCCAGCAGGCGACTTATGCTGAACGGATGGCTGCGGGGAGGTTCGTTCGCCAGCGTCCTCGCGCCGGTTTGACTTGGGGGTGGCGAAGTGGAGCACTCGGAGGTCTCCTGGGACACGTGGCGGCCATCGTGGCTCGCGTAATTACGCGGACTGCAGCTACGGGAATCCGAGTCGTCCACGTTGATCTCCTCCGTTGCGTCCACGTCGCTGTCGCCGTGCTCCGACATGATCCCTCCTCCTCGCGAGAACTCGGCGCTAATTTTTATCAGGGACGGGGTGTGCTTCAAACAATGGATGTTTTCATCGAGCCGTCTACACTCTACAGGCGTCTACAGCGATTCGGTAAGTGACATCGATCGCGACTGCGTGGGACGATCGGAATAATAAGTGAGAGTTGGGATGTCGATGGAGATGGTTGACTCGCGCAGAATTTGCCAAGGACTAGATTATGATTGTATCAAGTTTCGACGCGACGAACGTTTATATTTATTGCACGAGCGATTTAGCTCGGAGCACCTCGTAAAATTTCTGTTGAACGACGGCCATTTTGTTTCCACCGATGTCGGTACTACTTGTTCATCGGACGGAGATTTTATCGGACATTCATTTCTCTCCCCGAATCTTTTCTCGCGAATTCACTGTGCCCCAGTCGTCGCTCTTTTTCTCAGGTAATTTAAGATGTAACAGTCCAACACGGATCCCACTGTTTTCGTTCACTGACTCGATTTATAGCCATTGGTCCTCCTTGTATTCAAACAACAATTTTGTGTCTGTCAATGCACCGTCAATTTCCGTCTTCAGAAACTGAAATCCATTCGTGAATGACGTCTCTGTTCGATAAGGCGGATCGGGGACCAACGAGCCTCTTTCGAAGCTGGTCTCTCCGTCATTTTATACAGAAATCTCTATACAGGATTATCTCTACAATTCCGTGAGATAACCACTTCACGCGCCGATTGGGAACGTTTCGCCGTATACCGGAAAGATTCTTCGGAGCTGTGCCGGAAAAACCCCCGAGATCACACTAAACCGGATTCCTGACAGGTCCTTCCGATCGCGGCGGCAGATGAGGGCTGCAGCCTCACGAGCAACACTTCACGGACGAAAACGCACGGGCGGTAAGAATTTTGCACCTCATGGAAAACCATAACAGGTCGCTCGCGCGCTATCCCGTGCGCGGAAGGGGGATCCCCGTTCCGTTCTCCGTTTCGTTGAAAACTCGAGGGTCCCCTCGGCTTGACCGGAGTGTCGGCGAGAGTGCGTGGAATCCGGGTCGGTCGCGTCGAGAGAGACGGGACGGTTGTGAGGGTAACCGGCGAGACCAGGTGGTTTATCCCTACCAGAGAACGGCCCGAGACCGCGTCGCCTACTCGCGACGTACGTATCGCCTTGATCCTGCCCACCGTAGTCCGCACGGCCAATCCCGCGGCAGCGTTGCACGCCCACGGGCGCGCGCATTGGTCGCTGTTAAATTGATACCTATTTAACATTTGAGCAGAATGTTGCAGGGCGATCGCCTTTTTCCTCCCTGTATTATTTATTGCTCGATCGTCGTACCTCCTTTTTTCGCCCCCCTTCCCCCCTCCCCCTTTTCTCTTCTCGCTCGCTCGCTCCGCCGCTTCTTCCTTTGCGTTTCTTCTCTTTACCGCGTTCTCCGCGGGGGCTGTCTTATAGCTCATTCTCTCTTTCTCTTTCTCTCTCTCTCTCTCTCTCTCTCTCTCGCTCCCCCGCTACCAGTAGACTCGTGTCCTCATCTCGCCACTGCACCGGCGCCGCACCGCGCCCGCGCGCCGCATCCAGTTGAGGAAGAGCGGCGGGACTTAATTACGGAGAATACTCTTGTTGCTCTCTCTCTCTCTCTTTCTCCTCCCTCTCTCCTTTCGTTCGTTCGCCCCGTCATGTTATCGTATCATGAACGCCATGAAGAGAATGCAAGAGCAGCAGTTGCATTCCTCTTTAATTTTAAACATACGAGCGCGAAATGTATATGAGCAAACGTTCCGTAAAAAAAGAAGAGGCAGCAATATTATTAATATTTATCAATCCCAATTTCAGAACACAAAATCTGCAGGAGCCGTATTGCGATGGCCCGCTATCCAATAATCCTGGCTCCTTATTCCATTGTTACATCCAAGTTTTCTAACATCATCTAATTATCCTCCGAGAGATGCACGCCAACCGGAGATCCTTCTCGAGGGGGCGGGTCGATATTTCTTACCGGGAAGTTCCTTACTACCGATCGATTAGTCGCACCACCCCGGTAGGGGTGGCTGTCCGACCGCGTAAATGCGCGGGCGCGCGTCCTTTTATATGAGCCAGTTTAAAATGGTGACTGTCGACAAGCTCGACCCGCCATTTTCCACGTCCCATCGAGAAAACGTATATCTTTTCCCCTTAACCAAACGAGGGACGAGGCACTTTTTCTATGTGCTCAACTGCCTCACGAAGAAGCTACGATCGAGTTCATTGTACCTTATATATCAAATTTATCTACCGCGAGAGAATGTTTAAGACCCGTATTTATATGGTCGCGTTTCTGCTTAAGAACTGAAATCAATTTTGAGATATAAAATGGTCTAATAAATGGATTTCCAGATTCAATTTTTTTATTTATTACGTCATATTTGTTATTGAGCGATTTAATTAAGAAAGAAGTGTGTCTGGAAGCACCAGACAAACGTATTGGATTTGTAATTGATTCTTGAGAGAAAATCATATGTGTAATGTGTAGGTATACCTATATATACTAATAGTTTTTAAATCTTATAACATTTTCTCAGAAGTGTGTAAAAAGAGAAAATTATTTACAGAAAAAATCTGACTTAAATCAAATTTTAAGAATAATTTTTTATAACATTAAAGTTAAGTATTAGATTAGATATATAATAATATATTGTTATTTATTATAATATTTTTGCACCCTGAAAAATAATATTAGATGATAATTTTCTTGTACAGTATATTATTTAATGAAATAACGATACATGTGCATATTTTAAATTAAACTTTTCTAAATTTGATATCAACATGTCAGTGATATATCGATATGATAGCGGTACTAAATTTAATGCTTATTTGAAAAATGAAAAGCTAATCTTTATTTTGAACAAAAAAATATTTATAGTATTTATTTTATTTTTTCTTATTGAAAAATTGTGTGATTTTAATAAATTAAAAAAATAGAATGAGCTTAAGTCGCGAGATTTTTCACAGCAATTTGATTTAATTTTTTCAACTTATTAAAATCATACAATATTATTTCTCTTTAGGATAAAAATGTGAAATTAATAATAATGAATTGTTTTAGGTAATTAAAACAAAGACAAATTTTATTCTTCAAATAATAATAATTTAATAATTAATGGGTTTAATAATTTTTAAATTATTAAAACTTATTATTTTAAATAAAGTAATCAATTTCAATTATTAAATATTAAATAAATTTGTATTAAAAGAAGGAATGAAATAATTCGCATGCAGGAGTTAAAACTTGCTATTATATATAACATTAATATACAAAGATTCTCGTAAAGGTATAACAACGATGACGATGTTTTAATTTAAATATGATTGATTCATTTGAAATAAAAATAAGAAACGAATATAGGAATTACGAATTATATCGTTTCATGACATTTGTGAGAGATAATTATCTTTTTAGATATGCTCGAATTTAAATATACCTTAAATCGCGCTTTAAGCTTTCAGTTGAAATGCAATCTGAGAATAGAAACATTGTTATTTGAATCTTAATTGTGAAAATTTCCTTTAATCAGATTGAAATATCGTCGCTGCGATATTTTTAGGAATTCTTAATCAGTGAACTACTAATCATTTACTGTTATAATTGTAAAATGCAGTTTGAAATCTTCTGATAGTTGTCACGACCGCGTTTGGATGAATACATAAACGAACTCTCGTCGTTATTTGATGTTTTAATTTTCACTATTATAGGAATGACAATATATTCTCTAGTCTATTTATTCTCCAAGATTTTTCTAAAATATTATATTATCTATTTTATAAATATTATTTATAGATATTTAATACAACTTTCACAGAGAGATATCTATTGCTTTTTATTACTTATTAATAAAATATGATATGTGTATTGTGTATACCGCTCACCGATACGATGCACAGCGACGAAGTTGTGATTGCTCCAAAGCTTCTCTTATAGGTATACCTTGTATAACACAACAGTTCCAAAAACACGATTAATCGCGCGTATCAATCATCACAATAGAATAATTGGATGCACTTTGCACGGCTCCTGATGTTAACGCAATGCACATTTCGCTATTATATGCTGCAACCGAACGCGAAAATGACGTGAAAAAAATACAAAGCTCTCTGTGATTCGCTCGATATCCGTAAATATCGCTAATTGGCACAACGTACTTACGAGTTCCAACGGCGGCGTTTCAGCACAAATCACAAACGCCGAATTTATGTTAGTTTACCAAGATTCAAATACGAGCTTAATTACGACTGCGTTTATTAATGATGTGTATCGCAATGCTCCTCGGCGATTCAGCATATGGCGTAAAATATTTCGCGTACACAAATCCAATGAAATATGTGCATTATTAATAAACAATTGATATATACTATCACGGTTTTCCATTACTTCAATTATTCGATCCGGCGCGGCGATTCGTGTACATACCTACTCCGCGCTCTCAATTCGAAAGTGATGCAAATTACGTTTAAATTAGCCAAAAATTTAAAACCCGATGCAAGATATCTTCGAATCTCATTCTAATTTTAAGCATGGTTATTAAAATTATTATTGCCCGCAAAAATATATGTTGTAATAAAATATTATATTTTATACTCTAATTATAATTTCCATCTCGTATTGCTTCGATTCGTAAGTGATACAAATAAAAAATTTTTACGAAATATCTGCTTCGCTATAAAAATAGTTTATAAATTTAGTTTTAATTTAAGTTCGTTAATAGCGAAATTTAATTACTTGTGCGTACGATAGCTAGACTAATTGTTTGTAAGAAATAATCCCGATTGATTAGATAATGATTAGTTTCAGCGATTACATGTTCCCGCGTTATCGATTTCAAAATGGTAGGTAAAATACATTTAAATTAGAAACAGCACAATTCGAGATATGGTAAAGTATGGAATATTCAGTAAACGACTTTTATGATTGCTACATAAAAAAAAAACATTGTGTAAGTAACAGAATCATAATACAGATAAATTCCCGATTATGGATAACTAACATTGGGTAACACTCATATCACGTTCAGAGTACCAGTTCTCGTCCGATCACTGAAGTCAAGCAACGTTGAGCACGGTTAGTACTTGGATGGGTGACCGCTTGGGAACACCGTGTAGCGTTACCCCCTTTTTTTTTTGCTTTTTTATTATAGCGGAAGAGAAACATAATATCGAATGATTCTCTGATCATATGCATTGATTAATCAACTAACGATAAAAATTATCATGTAACATGATTTAAAGATTATAATATTATTATCACTTAACACGGTTTAAAAATCCATTTAAAAATTGGAATTCAAATTACACAAATTAGCTGCATAGAGAAATTAATTGATTAACGTAAAATAAAGGATGCCACATCATAGCAGTAAACACTCGATTTCTCTGTAAATAAATTTTGCAGTGGTTTCCACTTGCTTTTTCCTATCTTCGATGATCACATCATTGAGTGTATCTAGTATCTACATTCTCTATATTAATCCAGCAAATCAACCTAATGAACAAATGTAAAGATAGACAAGAATTGTTTTTGTAGGAAATAATTCCAATTAATTAGATAATGATTAGATAATGATTAGATTCAGCGATTACACGTTCCCGCGTTATCGATTTCAAAATGGTAAATAAAATACATTTAAATTAGAAATTTTCAGCACATTTCGAGATATATAGCAAAGTATGGAATATTCAGTATGTATATACCTATTTGTTTTATAATATGTTGAACATATTTCGTGGTTAACTGGCACGCGGCCTCGATATTCGTATAGTACGCTCGGCCGCCCGCCCGCTAGTGGCATACACAAGGCCGCCAAGCACCGTATTGTCATTTGAGCCGCGACAATCGACTTGGTAGGTAGCGGCGCGTGCCGCTCCGCGTGTCGCAGCATTACTCAGCAAAATGCGATTATTTCCTACAAACAATTAGTTCCTATATATATATATATATATATCGGTGTGCGATTGATTAACTCCCGCGATTAATGACTTGCATGAAGTATATATCCAAACAAGCGTTTCGCACAAATTTATTTTTTTTACGAACTCAAAACGATAAGGCGAGGGAATTATAAAATATCGTTTTATCGCAATACCTATATATTGCTACGAGTAATAATAATTTCAATAATGATAATAAGTCATTAAAATGTAATTAAATTAAAGTATCTTGCATCAAGCTTTAAATTTTTCGATAATTTAAACGTAATTTGTTTATCATTTTCAGACTGACAATGAGAACACACACGAAGTAATACATGAATCTCCAAGTAAAGCAATACAAAATCGTGATAATATATCGATCGTTTAACAATGCACGTACGTTTTATCGGATTTATATATAAGCGCGCGCGCGAAATATTTTACGCATGCGTTAGTGAGTTGAGAAGCATTGCAATACATGTAATTAATAAATACAATCGTAATTTAGTCCACATGTTTGTAAATTGTATTATAGCTTAAATTCGATATTTGTATCATAAACGATACATCGTTTATGATTTATTAAAACTCCGCCGTTCGAAATTTGATTCGGTATGTTAATTTCGGAGATGTCAAACAAATCATATAGAGAGTTTCATATTTTCCTCATATTATTTTCGCAATCGCATTTTGATGGAGTCCCGTTTTGCAATGTACAGTAATAAAAATACGCGTCGCGAACGATTTACATGGAGAGTGTCGCGTAGTGTGAGCGATTATTTTATTGAAATGATTAATACGCGCGATTGTAATTAACTGAAAAATGCAATCGGAGTGCGACGAACGAATCAGAGAGAAGAAGAAGACCTGGAGAGTAGACAACTTCGCCGTTGAGCATCGTATCGGTGAGTAAAGCGGAGTTATACAATGAGAATTTAAGGCGTAAAATTTAAATTAGTTTTAAGCATAAAGCCGTAAGAAATTGACAAAGCACAGTCGAATGTGAGAAGAATATTTGACTGTGATTTGTCAATTTCTTAAGGCTTAAGACTTAAAGCTTAAATTTTACGCCTTAAATTCTCATAGTAGACTCCGGTTAATGTATTTTTTTTATTTTATTAAAATAATAGAAAATTCACGAAAATTATTCACATCTGCATAATATACAATATATAATAATAAGTTTATAATATGTGTGTAAATGTATGTATATATGAAAGTTAGGAGCATAAGCAATAAGCGCATATATGGATAGAGATATAGCATCACATAAAGATAGGTATGTTATCTCGGAAAGGAGATGGACTCTAAGACAAATTAGAACAAATATTTAATCTTGAAATTGGTATAACCATTAATCTCTATTGAATATTTTATACAATAATTACCAAATAAGATTTTCGGGAAACGCAATTAAGAGAGAAAGCAGCATGAATAAGATATACTATATTAATAATTGATCTTATTCGGTTAATTTTATCGTAAAATATTTTATCAAATAGATTGTAGTAGATTTAATTTTCGAGTTTATTGTTAAGATAATTAGTGAAAAACATAAGAAAAGTAAAGTATGATAAAGTTATAACAAGTAGTTAATAGTTTTAGAACGTAACATTTTTACTTAAATTTCATCACACACATGTTCATATACTTCATGGATAAAAATTGGAACAATATGTACCTACATATTTATGTAAAAAAAAAATTAATTTTATTTATAAGAACACTAGGGCAGTATAGGAAAAAATTATTAATTTAATTGTGTTTATTTTTCTCTTTATTTTTCCGTTTCCAAATATTTTTTAATAGAATTGTTGTTCCGTTTGGTCTCGATATATTAAATAATATATAAAGATTTGACATGCATTTTACAAACATAACTAAAAGACAGAAAATATTTCACTGTCAGATAGTCAATTAATGTACTTAATAGAGAATATTTCACACATACTTAATGTATTTAATAAAAACATGATTGCTAATTATAGTTTTAAAATAATAAATTGGCCATTTATTTTATTATTATTTTATCATTTTTCCTAGTCTACGTCATCTTATTAATAAAATTTTATTCTGAGTACTTAATTTGTGATACGTTTCTTTGATAATAAGATTTTTTTAAATATGAGATATTCATGTAGGTAATGGCTGTAAATACGGGTTTAAGTAATTCTCGTAGGCTACGATTATACCGATGAAAACAACGATTTTACGCATAAATAATGAATTGTCCAATATAACTTCCGGATATATTCGTAAGTTGAATGAAAATTCCAAATGGAGGAAGAGAGCGGCTATTCTTTCGTCTAATTTATTGCATTTATAAATTTTGTATTTAATGGCACCTCCATTTAGAGTATCTTCAATTTATTATGCATATTTAAGCGTCAAGAAAATGAAAAATCAAAGTTTATCTGAGGGTTAAATACATTCTATGTGTACTTCGCGTGCACTGTATTCGATTCGGCCTGGTATCGAGCATAGAAAACCGATAAACCAGCGAACACGGCGCATTGCACGAGAATATTTCGATCGTCAATTCATTTGAGGGCAATCCACGATATGCCATAGAGCGTTTGCGCAATAAACATTGCGGTACCTGCCGTAATGGCAACAAAATGATTTGCCGCACACGTAGAACGTACGGCGATTGACGCGGTTAAGGTCCGCTCTCTTGCCTTTTGCATTACGCCGCCTCGTGGAACCTGCACTTTTCTAATGGCCAGGGCACGTATTATTACGCAGTTCTTCGCCGCGTGTGTATTACACGCGCGATGTAAACTCCGCCATTACAGCGCATACAGGATGTTTCAGGAGGAAAAATCGATATGTCGACAGTTGATAATTATGCGTCAAATGGAGGGACGCAATACTCATTGAGAATACAAGGTAGTAATTGCATTGAAAAAAATATGTTCAATAAAACTTATTCAATTTTAATCGTTAAATCGTTAAATTTTTATCTTTTGTTTCTTTATTTCACGAAGATTCCTCACTATCTACAATTTTCCTAAATTTAAATAAACTTTATTTTTAAAATTACAATTATATTTAATTACAAAATCACACATATAAATTAGTCAGTTTGAACAAGTTGACTTCTTATCGATAAATAATTACAGAAGATATCCAAAATGCTTATAATTGTCGTCATAGTCGAGAGATCATTAATTCTTAAATTGTTAAAAATTTTTAAAATAATTACTATTATACATACATATATATATTTTTATAAGACAATTTTGCATTATTTTTAAATATAAAACATATGTTATTCTTTAAATATATCATGCTTTAAAAGCATATTATTATTATTATGTATATATAATATAGCATACTCCGTATGTTTTAAAAATTATTCTGCATATTTTTAGACTGATTCAAATATTTATACAACTTATGTTTGTAGAAACATCCTGTATATGCGCTCATTGTCGGCAAAAAGGAGAGAGAAAATATAGATACCTGCTGACTGTACTTGGAACAGATGATCACGCCGTTACACCTGGGAAATGGATATTGCGACGTGAACGTTAAAAATGTCATCAAGCGCGTAAGACCACGGACGTTAATGCCGCAAAGTAATACCTAGTTTCGCGGAAAAAAAAAGTCCCCCTTTCTCCCATGCTCTCTTATGGCAAAGTGCCATTTTACTCGTCGGTTTGTCCGCGTTCTCTCGACGCGCTCGTCAAAGCGGTCGCTCGACAGCCTAATTTCATTAGTCTATAAATGCGGTTTGGCTCGGAAAGGGCGACTATTCTCCTTCCCGATATCTAAAATTATCCTCTCTCGCGACGAGCCTTTCGAGCTAAAGCGATTTATTGTTATTACCATGGCATCGGCGCGCGGGGCGTACTCCTCGATCCAAATTGATCCGCGCATCCGAAACGCAGATTAACGCGATTTCGCAGAGACTTCGGAAATTATGCACGAGGCCTTTACCCTCGTACGATCTCCCTCCCTCCCTCCCTCCCTCCTCCCTCTCTCTCTCTCTTCTCTCTCGCTCTCTCATTCGCTTTCCACCTCCACATTCCTACAACACTTCCTGTAAAATCGGTCCCCTTCCGAAACTACCGTCGCAACGGTGCGACCTCCGACGCGATCCGGTGCGTCCCGATCGAGGATCAATTTAGGTGTCAGGCGTCCATGTGTCACTTAGACGTTTTCACCGCCGCCCAAATAATTCATGCTACCCTTTGGAGTTGGTATAAACCCCACACGAAAAGCGCGCGAGTGAAATGCGCGGGTGGAATGGAAGGAGAGAGAGAAGGGGTAAGGGGGGAGAAGAGAGACAGAGAGAGAGAAAGAGAGAGAGAAGAGAAAGAGAGCCGGTAAAAAGACGGGTTGTATATAAGAAAAACGCGGGTTGACCGTTCGCCGGTGGCATTCGCCAGGGAGATGTGTTGACGTGAAAAACCAAGCATATATACGCGCGCGTGGTTCTCCGAAAGGCGGCATCCTTTATTCAAAACTTTCTGACTTTTATCACTGCTCGCCGCGTTTTGTGGTTGATCCCGCGAAATTCGGTCTTCCAGTAAATTTTCTTTATTAAGCGGTATCCATAATTTTGGTAGAGAATCTAAGCCGATTTTTAATACTTTTTGAATTTTTCAAAAAAAACCTAAATTTGAGAAAGTTATAGCTCGCTAAAGTTTCTTCGATACCGTCAACTTCAAAAGATGCCGCAGTGTCTTTATGACGTCACAACACATTTTCGTGTACTATATTTTCTTCAATTTTGAAAATATTGCAAAAATTCAAAAAGTTTACAAAGAAAGTATGCCATGATCTATCAGAGTATACTGTTAGGAAAAATCCGTGGAAGACCGCGGAATTGTCGTGTGTCCGTGACACGTCTAGGAAAATGTGCAAATCTGTTTTTAAGAACTTGGAAAAGTTGGTCGGAACTTTGCATTGTGGGAAAAAAGAAACATTAAATGGTCGCGACTCCCTTTTCTCATCTATGCACAATGAGCGGAGGTATAGCTTTCTCGCGAGAAGGAATCAATCAAGGGACAGTCCTGTGCCGTTCGCTCGAGATTGGTCCCCGATGCATCGGTGACTATCGTCACGCGCTCGTGTAATCGTTTGGGAACACGCGCATCTCATGCAGCCCCTGTCGCCGTTCGTGTAGTCTCATGTTACGCGGACGGATTATTTATCTCGTAACACGAAGCAGTAGCGAGACGATAAATAATTGATTGGAGCAAAGGAGGGTGGGGCTTTTGGGATGCACCGAGCTCTGTTCTGCGGAGGGACGAGAATAAGAAAAGGGTGAAAAGCGACCGAGAAGCGATTCCCAGCATTGGTCGATCATGGGAAAACGATAAATACTCCGCCAATCTAGCTTCTCAATAAGAAAATTATTATCCGAGCTCAATTCTCTTGACTCTTAGTGTAACTCGTAATAATGTAATCACTTATAATGTAATCACGATACTATATAGCTTCTCTCCGTGCGACCCTCGGCAGTTTTGTCGAAAAAACATCGCCCGTCATCAATAATTTTCAATGATTTTTCGCGCGAGAGGAATCTTCATAATTACGGCGCTATTACATCGGTGCCTCGCGGCTGGGCATTAACGGGTATCTTGACGCGGTAATGGGACTCCATTAACCGATTGCTCACATATGACAGAGCGATCGAAGAAAACACGCGTGCGGCAACGCGGTCTAACGGGTGACTGCGATCGTAAGCGACGCCATAATTTACAAAAGAAACACAAGTGATATTCTCGATTCGGCTATATCATAATCCCAACGCCCCCTCGGCTGTCCTCGCCAGTATAATCAAGGAGAACGCTCCCTCTCCGCTGTCTCTATTCGCGGCCTACGCGCGGAACGTGATACGAAACAGAGACATCAATTTCGTTACGGCGCGGCGCGGCGCACCCATGTGAGAACCGTGACCGCGCGACACCTACCTCCGTGCCGTGCCCCCAAATTGTTATGATTCCCCGACTCGCGTCTCCCCGGGGAACCGGTTCGTGCGACCGTACCCGCGCGGCGGGGGGTCCGATACACCCCTCGGTCCTCGGGCCTTTTGTATGCGCGAGCCCCGCGAGGGAGCAGCCACGAGCGCAGCCGAGGAAGGTGCAAGGGTGGCACTTGCAGCCTCCGCGCGCCTGTAATTTTATCGAACCGTCGTAGATAAATAAGTAATGAAACGGTTACGTTTATAGTATGATTAATTGCGCACAGCAATAAGTAAAAAAAAATCTAGTATCTAATTTTATTTGTTATATTAACGCTAATAAAAGGTTTTTTTAACTAGGTACTGATACTGATTGTGAGATGAATCTTCGGCTGCGGCCCGGAGGGAAAAACGCGGTTTCACCTCGACGATTATTGGCTTGTTGTGAAATCGTACACCGTATATGTATCGAAGGGTCGACGGGGCTGTTCGCGAAAGCAAGTGTCGCTCGTTCGTTATTAGGACGCAGAATGTAAATTCGGTTGCCACGGGGATCTCCGTTACACACTCGGTTGCATACGACCGACCGGTCTATAAAAACTCGTCGCAACCGCGGGTTGATAGCGTTTAACATTCCGCTCGCGATTGACGACGGAGTCACGTCGAGCTTTCTCGCGAGACGGGAGAGTGGGCAGAGAGGCGTGCATTTTGCGAAAGAGAGATAAACTTTAAATGCCTGCAATTTAATTTCTACCTACTGCAATTTGTGTGCAGCGCCGAACTCGCGGCGGGAACGATATGGCGCGTTACACGCAATATCCGCGCGGTATATGTGCATTGCACTAAGGCCGAGAGACTCCGCGTTTTAATAGATTCTTTGCTTTATGGATAATCTATTTTTAAATTTCACCGTTTACGAGTTCGCCGTTAGTTTCGCCGATAGTCGACGTGCTGAATTGTAAAGCGCGAGCGAGAGAGCCTCTTTCGAGAAACAGTTCTCTTAGATAATAAGCAATTTCCTGAGATATACGAAGTAATTTGGCAAAACCCAGTTTTCGCAACTGGCAATTTTTTAATGCTAAAACATGCAGTACAACGCTCCCCGAGGATACCTAATCCGCTCGTTCTCTTTTTCGTTACGCGCGGCACCGACATAGCACGACGCACTATAATACTTCCGTCTTATCTTCTCGATGCGCGATTTACAATCGTAATAATTGTAATGATAATCGTTATACGATTTTATTCGTGTGACCGCATATTGCTTGAAAATCGCACGGCAATTGTACACGTAATATCCTTTACGTGTTTCAAAGAAATATAATAATATTAAAATCGTGTTTTGTTGGCATTTAAATGGTTTTCCTTACAGAAATTTAATACCGTACCCCTAAGTGATTATTTAGCTAGTGATCAATTACTTATTTTGAATATTAAAAGTACTGCCAGTGGTGCTTTTAATACACAAAATAAGTAATTAATCACTAGCCAAATAATCACTTACACAGTATTAAATTTCTACTAGGGTTAATAATACCAAAAAGGAGATCTTTTGCGGCAATGAAAGATAAATTGAAATCGTTATAGCGTAGCAGAAGTTCGAGCGCCGTATGCAGCATCGGGTCGGTGAAATTAATTTTACTCGGCGAAACAGCGGATTGTAGAGATTCGAACGAAGCGATCGCGGGAGTCACTTTGGAGCAGCTTTATCTCCGCTAAAACATTCATGCGCGGGACAGTCACGGACACCGGGGCCGGAATGGAAAATCGACGTATCTCTGAATTACCCCGGTGCAGACTATATGGCGGACGGAACGAAACTTTCTGTCTCCCCACGGGGCATCCCCGATTTCTGCCGCGCGACTGCGGAACTTTAAACTTCGTGGCCAACCGAGAATCGCCCTGGAGGGGCCCCTATACAAGAACCTATGAGTTTGCGACGCGACTCCGGTCCGCGAATATATATCTAAAACATTCAAAAGAGGGAGAAAAAAGTTTTGCGCCGTGCCGCACACACCGCGGGTGAAAATAGATTTGCGCCGATTTAGGAGTATCGTTATTGCGAAATGCGAGCGCTAACTTGCAAGCCCCGAAGACGTGACACGTGTCTCCATAAATCGCGAACGATTCAATGTACAATTGGACAATCGTAAATTCGAAAAAGTGATAAGCGTAATTGTCCTCAATCTACAAAGAATTAATACTATTGTTCTCTCTTGCGAAAGAGCCCCCCCTATCGCTGGTTCGCCTAAAACATTCACGTTAGAGTGGAAAAGTTTTACGCGAGGAAAACGATAGCCTCATACGTCTTGCGAGCACCTATATCCACCGTTATTCCCGTTGTTGTGGCTGTGCGATGCCGGTTCCGAGACCTCCTGCGGAAAGTACATATGGCTGCGCGCAGGGGTGAAGGAGGCGCGCAGAGGGCGGCCGAGGGGGGGTTAACATTCGCCGCCGCGCCGTTGCCGCCGCAACACCGCATATAAATATACCGGGCAAGTCGGCCAGAGTGAAACATTTATTTAGTACCAGGGGATTTTCCAAATGGAGGGAAAGCGGGTGCAGTAATTCGGCGGAGGCCACGATAACTCGGTTAGCCGGCAGACTTTCGATCTGTATTCTGTCTACCGAGGAGTTTATCACCGCGAGCGCATTCTCTCCCGACTCTTTCTCCTTCTCCCGTTCTCCATCCTACTATCTCTATATCGACCTCCCTCCCCCCGTTGTTATTGTTATTGGTGGAATTTTCGTTCCACCCGCTGGAACGGAATCGGCTCGCGTGCCGCGTGCCGATTTTATCCCGCGCCCCCTCGATGTGTCATTACGTTTTCGATCGCGTGTAACGATCAACCCCAACAATTAATAGATATATAACAATCGTAGAATTCCCAAAATTTGAATTACGAACGTCATTCGGCATTGAAACGCTGCAGTTCGTATACTTTGCAAAACCTCGATAACAGCGTGTCGTTTTATACGTATAAAATTGTACGGGCTAGTCTCGGCGTTTTTTCGACCGAGAGATCAAACAAAGGGGCTTAGCATCTCATCTCCCATAAAATATTCCTCCGAGAGTTACTACCTAATTCATTTCTTCATGATTTTTTGATTGATTAAGAGGAACTCCAAGCTGAGACGCGTGAAACGTCGCGCGGAGATAAAAGAATGCTTAATTTCCGTTGGCAAGCTGGCCGGCTAAAAATTGGGAAACCATTTGCAATTTTTCATTCATTGCGCTGCTTCACCGATCAAGATAATTGCCCTACTTTTGGAAAAATCGTTTCTTAATTGTTCTCGTCTTCGAATTAAATGATTAAATAAGCCGTACCTATTGCATAAGGCGCGGATTGTACTCACATAACTGACAAAGAGGTTCAAATGTCTGAATGATAATTGTTAAGTTGGAAAATGAGTTGTAAAATTGGTGACGCTTGTCATGACAAATTTCTGGGATATGTAATATATACGCCGTACTTTTCAATTTTGCCAATCCAGTCTTTCCATTTTACCGTATAGACACAGCGAGGATTCGAGGATCATATATTGCCAATTACCTCATTTAGGTTTTGAACGAGATTAAGAAGCGCGTAAATATCATGCTCAGCCGGCGTTACGGTGTAGCACGATTAAATACTCGTTGCTTTCGAGGTACGATGAAATTAATCCGTTACAGTGGATTTATGTCTGGGCGGCTCTTACAGTCTCGCGATGTCTTCATCTAAATCATCGTCCGAAAAGTCTCATTGGCATTCCACGAGTTAGAAGTTAGCTAATTAATTAATTAAATTCTTAATTGGTATAAAGCATTCCTACGTGGTTGGCGCTAATTGCAATTTAATGGAATATTACGTTCATTCTTGGCTCGGCGCGAAGTGCCCCTAACTTTGTATCTTTACACTGTGCCTCGTAAAAAAAGTTTCAAGTGGCGTACGCCGATCTCTCGTAATAAGACGAAGGAACGAAGGAAATAAAAGATGAGAAGGGAGGAAAATTTATTCGACGTCACCGTGTTAATTAATACTGTCGTATCAAAATTTACTTTTGGTATAATTTTGATTTTCGAATTTAACATATTCTTGCCGCGAAAAAACTTTGTACAATTTCTAAACTTAACTTTTTTTGACTCTCCGATTAGATTGGCGCTCTCTGATGCAGAAGTGTTTAAAAAACACGTGCCAGCGCGGCCGACGATCTCGTCATAGGAGGGTGAAACGTCGGGAGATACGGTACGATCGTGCGGGGCGAAAGAACGTGCTCGGGACTTAATAGAAATACAATAGAGTACATTGAGAGGGTAGCCACCCTCCCCAGGCAGCAGTTTGGCTCGGAAAATAAATCAAACTCCAATACGCTAAGTGGTTACGGATGACGTAAACCAGACTTCTGTGCATTCCGGGCTACGACCGCGTCCCGAGATTAAATTCTATTTAATTTCGAGCTCCATGAAATTCTACCGAGGACAAGTCGCCGGGTTTCCCGTTAAATGGGAAAATCGGATTAACACGATCGCCATTACGATCGTCGAGACGATCGCCGAAACGATTGTAAACTTTCGCGAACCCTTTTTAATCGATTTTACATAATTCTTCCGAATCAATTGAAAAAAAATATTCTATGCATATAGGACTAATCCAAATGGATTGTTTTTATTATAAATGTCGACCGATGGTGTATCTTATAGCTATTAATAATTAAGAAATAACAAAACGGTCGCTTATCAAAAAGTGACGGCACGATCCGAGATAAACTTAAACCAAACTTCCGTTCAAAGTCATCCGGGATTTTCAGGTGGCGGCCATGTTTTCATTATACCGCGCAATGTCCGGTGCTCGATCACGTTGTCTCCTACCAATTTCTCTCTCGTTTTCTCGCACCCTCTCTTTCTCTCAGTCTATCCATTCCGAACCCCCTTTCTCCAACCGCTCGAGTGGCTGTTCCACCTTTTGCAAAAGCAGTGATATTTCAACAGCTGCGCCACTCTCTCGACGTTGGACCTCGCTTCAGTCAACGAGAACTCTAATTTCATTATGGCAGGTCTCCTGGGTCAAGAACAGTGCTGTAGTAACTACGCCATGGGGACAATGTAGCCACGCGCATATAGTTAATTCATACTTGCAATTTTTAAGCGTGAGAAGTTGCTTCATGCCGCCGTCTCAATTCTTTGAAAGTCTATTTTAAATTTCAGTACCCGTGTAAACATTTAAATCATCCGAGAGAACAACAGTATTCTTTTACATATCTTCTGCCTCATGCTAATTTAATTTGGGACTTTGTTATTAGCTTCAGTTAACCTTTAGGTACTCTGAATTTACGTCGACGTAATATCCTATTGTGGTAATCGCGTAGTACGTCGTTCTTCGTTCTCCGTTAGATTTGCCCCGGAATTGGTGTGATCAGCACGCGTGATCGTAATGTTTCCGCCGGCCGGTATTCCGCGATACCTTATTGGATAGTAAAACTGCCAATTGTCTCAAAAGCTCGGCCTCGGCCCAATAATGAGGGATTAAATATTAAGGGGCGTATCCTGCGTGAGGTCTCGCTCAATGTTCCTTTGTTTTACGGCGGTACGTGACCAGAAAGCAACATGGCCGAGCCGGGCACCTAACGCGATTAGACCCCTAACGTTTCTTTTCTCCCAACCGAGAACTAAGCTTCGGGAGATCGCGGTTGTCCGAGATTGGATGCGATACCACCACGGCCACCAAAGAGCAGGTTTAAGGCCATTCCGCGAGGAAAGAAATCAACTTTAATGCATATTATACCCGCGCTTGCGTCGTCCGAATAATGATTAACCCGAAATCGGTCGCGTCGCGTCGCCGTAAATGGATTATAAATCTAGTCCGGGGTGGTACTTAAAAGATATCTCGTTCTTTTCATACAGTCTTCACAATTACGAAGTCTCCCCCCGTCATTGACGAAATCAGGCTCTTATACATGTCGCAAAAATTATCGCATTTCTTTTATTGCTACGATAATTTTTTCTATTATTAATACGTTTACGTGAAACTTTGCATTTTGCTTCGAAAAGCAAACTCAGAAAAGAAGACTTTATGCACAAGAAGAGACTCAGACTACGCAATGAATGCTGTAGAACATAGATATTTTTACCGCAAACGTCGGGTGTTTGTCACGTTCGTTTTAGGTGGAGTGCGATTCTCATGAAGAATGCAGAGTCGACAAGGATACCGGCTCATTCGTATTAGGCCAACAATGGAGGCGCACCAACGAGAACTTTTAAATGTTTCACGGATTCGTCGTGTCGACATCGATTTTCAGGAGTCACGCGCAAAGAACCAACTTGGAGTAAAACGTTGCTCCGCGCAAAAACAATTCGCAAGCACTTGGTAAAAGGACAGCAATTCCTCGACGTTAAAGTTCTAATTCTGTTTTCTTTCATAAGTTTTATTTTCTACAAAAATTATCTTCTTCTTCGCCAGAATTTCAATAACAATTCTTCAATTATATACATTTGATTATAATAAGAATGTAAGAGGAACTATTTGTTCCTTCCTTCTGCGAAGAAATAACAGCTAAGGACACACAATCATAAGAGATTGTAAACCGAAAATTTGAAGATTGGACATACGATGTAAATCACACGTCTGCCAGCGATTTAAGGGACGCATATCTCGCAATTCCCGTATCCTAAGTGGATATTCGAGAAACGAGGTATTAATCGTTTTTTGCACACAAATCTCATCAGGGGAGCTACGGCTCGATTCAATCTCGTTCGATGGAACGGCCATTCCGGATGAGGCATCCAGCATGCCGGCCGTCAAAAAGCGAACAAACAAACCATGGAATTTAATAGGTGCGCGCAACTAGAGCCCGATTACGCGCGGGCCGCGTATAAAGAAACTAATGGGCTGGGCATGCCCGACGCTCGTGTGCTCGGACTCACAAATTGCCCGTGCAGTGGCAACCGAAGGTCCATCTCGTAATATCATATCATGCGATCGCAATCGGCCGTAATTAACGCTGCGTTATTCTACATAATTTGTTAGGGAGGCCGGCGCGCGGTTCGGGATCGTGCACCGACAATAAATAGCTATTACAATTGCCGCTGACGAGAGAAAGAAAGGACGATGCGGAGCGCAGCTGCTTATATTTCTGAGCGAATTGCGCTCTTGCATTTACCTTGGCTCGTCTCGAATTATTCTTATTCATTTCATTACCCTCATCAGTGCTACCTTTAATTACATTCTTATGTTGGAATAGATGTTTTTTGGTATTTCTTAAGAGATTCTTTGAAATTTATTTCTTAATATTGTATTATAGGCAATATGTACAGATTACAAAAGACCATTGCGTCAGAAAGATTACATTTTGCACACATAATTGATTGCAAATGCGCTTACAATCCGTATCGCCACCATAAAATGCCGCTTGTATCAGCTATAATTAGAAAAAAATACATCACCGAAAAAATTGTATATCCTCATCTTAAAAATATTTCACTTACCTTTATATCTTCCTCTAAAATATATAAGCACCAAAGGGATTCTCTTATTGTTTGTAGTTTAAAAAAGAGGAATCCCATAAAAAATATCAGTTATTCTTTTTCGCAAGAGTTGGCGCAAATTAAAAATATATTTTCAATTTAAAAGGATATTCAATAAATATCACGTAAAGAAGAAATATCCTTATTTATTAAGAATACCCATTAAGAGGGTTTATAGAGTATATATTTCGAGAATACAATTTTTTCGGTGCATATATGCATGTATTCGATATTTGAGTACGCGGAAATATCTTCATCGGTATCTAACGCGCGGTACATCAAGACAATAAATAATTTAAAGCCTTGAGAGATCTCTTTCGATATAAATCATAGACGGAGAATGCAAGACGACGTACATGCCAATAACATTTTTCATATGCTTTCCTTGTAATGTGTGAATCAATTTTATTGCGAACGCAACTCGAAAACGTCGCGCACGATAAATAAATCGCGGTTCCACGGATTCGAGTATATCACGTTGACATAAAATCAAGGGTGCGCAGCATCGCGAAACAACGGTGGCCGGGTACTTTGAAAATATCGCTGGTGCCGAATTAATGTTCGGCATTTTGCCATCGATATTTTACTTCGATATCGACATATGAGGCATCGATGTTCATTTTCCATTACCCGTTTATTAACGCCTCGTTCCTGTAACTCCTGAATCGAGAGCGTGTTGAGTGAAACTTTAACCGCATGGCGAACAGTTTACAAAGAACTGCAGTTCGGTGCCGCGGCATTAAAACGTTCCCCCGATAATGGCCGTACCTTGGGCGCAATTGCATCGTGGCGCCGGGTAAGTACAAACGAAGACGCGCAGAACTTTGGCAGCGAAATCGCGAGGGAAGGAAGAAAAAGGTAAGTAAGTACTCCAAGTATCGCCGCGTTCGAGAGAGAAGATTCGTGCACGTGTTGCACACTCTCGTGCCCGCTGTGTATGCGAGAGGGGGTGCGTGAGCAGGGGTTGAGCGTGCGGGGAACGAGCGAGACGAGAGGAAGCGAGCGGAAGAGTGAAAACGTGCGCGCGAAGCGCGGAGCTGGCGAGATGGAAAGAGGGAGAGAGAGACGGAGAGAGTACTAAGCTAGAAACTCATTACGCCTCGCTCCGCCCCGGCCGTTCGACGAAGCGGCGGCCAATCGGATACTGCCGGATCGTAATCGCGCCGGTGCACACGGTTTAATCTCGGCATCGCGCCCAAGTATTGCACACGGCCGTGTGCCATGCCGGTGCGATGCACGGTGCGCAGCCCGGACGTCTGCAAGTGCACGCACATACGGCGCCGCGCCGGTGACCGTGCGGCTGTTGTGCCCTTAGAAGTGACACACGTTCATCGCCCGACAGAATCATGCGGAGTTCCCGCATGCACATTCCAATTCCCCCTCTGACCCTTGTGTCAGAAAATCCTAATTTAAATCAATGATGCTACAAACTCGTTAAAAAAATTTTTTTGGCATGAAGTTATGACATGAATCAAACGTTAGAAACGCGAAGCTTCTCATAATTTGACATTCCAAACCTGCAACTAATTGTAAGGGGGTCGTGAATTTAATCTCTTTAAAATATATATTTTTAAAAATCAATTAGAGTTCTCTTAATATCTAAATATATCTATGTATATCTAAATATATCTAAATATATCTATGTCTAATAACATTTCCGAATTACTAATAATTCTCTCATTATAAGAGAAACTGCGACACGTGTTTGATATAAATAAACATAGGTATATATTTGCTAGATGGTATCAGGTGAATAAAAAAAATCTCGTTTTATCGCTCATTGTCAGTGAAGATACGTTTAGCTATATCGGCATTAAATAAAGCGCGATGCACGATAGGACGTTAATTGCGAATATATTTTTCCGGCAATTGTGTGTGCGCGACAAAATATTCGGCGTCTCGCAAATGTACGAGTACGCTGCGTCGGTCGTGTCGATTAACCGATCGCAAACCGGGCACGAGGAGAAAATACGCGGAAACGCGCGGAACCGAATGACAAAAAGAAATTCGGCCGCCAGTCATTGGGCCGCCAATGTTCAACGAATTTCCTGAATAATTGACACCGACCGATGTTCTCGCATTTGCGCGGCTAGTCACTCTTGGCGATGGACACCGATTGTATTTTTTTTTTTTTTTTTTTTAACGCCCGACATGCGACGGACGTGCGCGTTACGCGTCCTTTTCATTATACATTTATAAGAATCGATCGGAATTTCACTCTCTCTTTCTCTCTCCTTCTTGCTCTCTTTTCTTTTTTAAATGGGGCACAATTTCCAGCCGCGCACCGAATCACAATGACACCTCTCTAAATGTAAAATAAAATATTTAACGTCGCCGGGAATAATTCAACGGCTATAAAAGTGGATACGCGTTTGATAAAACGACGTATGAAGTATTCACGGGGGGTTCGTAACAACTGCAACTGCAAATGACGCTTATATTGACGATGCTGGCGTTTTCAAGCGCAACAAGCGCGAGAATAGGTTGTTTGAAAAAAAAAAAAACTCTTTAAGAGATCCGAGCAGAAATATCTACTTTTTGTCTGCTTAAAAAGCGTTGAGTAGCAAGCTTGGCGAGTGACATTTAAAAAAAGAAGAGCGAAGTCGATTCGTGGCTCCCTAACCGAATGCAGTCGTTCTGGTATTAAGAGGAGCGGTGAATCAACATGAATCCCCGGTCTCGTGACCGTTGAAATCTATGAACTCGGGTCTCCTCTTTTGGTAAAAGACTCGCGCGTGTTCGGGAACAGCACGAAGCTCGCGTAGCGCGACATAAAAGGGACGCAGGGTGGTTTGGCGCTCGACGTCGAGAAGGGGGCACGAGAGGAAGAAGAGAACGGAAAGCAGCGAAACGCGCAAGAAAGAAGAGGAGAGCGAAGGAAGAGAAAGAAAAGGCCACAGAGGGAGGCTGAGAGCCGAGGGAGCAGGAGAAGGAGGAGGAGGCGGGTGGAATGAAGGAGGAAGAGAAGGGGGAGAGAAAGGGAGGGCACTCGTACACGTTGAAATTGCCCGGCCATTAACGATACTATGTTATTACGCTTGTCCTTTTTTGCTCCCAAGGCCTCCACTCGCGCGCGTTTAAGCCGCCGGCGGCCATCTTGGTGTATGGGATTGAGAAAGGAAAAGCGCGAGGGGGACGAGAGCGCGTTTGTCGCGGTCGCACCGCGCGTTCCCTCGTCGTTGATCGAGCCGATCCGATCGCGAGAGTCGATCGATCGATTAGCGAACTCTCTCGCGCGGCGCGGGTAACGCGTAAAATTTTAAATTTATTTTGAGAGGTTTTCCTCGGTAGTAAATGATTTCCTCGAGACAAGCTGACAAGGTAATCTTTGGCGAAATCGATCCTCGACGTAGTTACGTATGTCATGTGGAAAAAAAGGGTATTTTATGCGAATCGCCGTGTTCGCACACCGTGTATTGTCGCGAGTGAACGCGCGCGGTTCGTCGCCGACGTATTTGCAGAATCGGGGCTCCAAACCATCGAAACCGGTTCGGTGTCGGTTCGTGAATTCCTGATTTATTCTTAAACGGCACGAGAGTCGTACTGCTTGAACCTCCGCGGACGTCCAAGAAACGTGACGAGTAAAGCGTGACGAATTTTTCCGGATTTTCGAGCAATCCGCGCATAAACGACGGGATTGTTAATGGTAATTGTCGAGTGTGTCGTGTAGACGAAGCGGCGAGGGCAGCAAAAGGGACAAGGAAGATGGAACTGGGAAGGGGCAGAAAACCGACGATTGAGCATTTGAGCGGTCTTTAGAGCGGCTCGTTTTTGCGACGGGAGAGAGGGGGGGAAGGGGGACGAAGTGGGAGAGCGCAGGAGATCGGGCCGCATTATTAGCCGTTACCTATAATCTCCACTTGTTCGCTCCCATCGATATCGATAGTCATTTCGTTTCGACTTTTGACCCCCGCGTCGAGGCTGTAATCAAGCGTAAATCGTGTCCAGCTCTTTTTTACGAAGCGTTTAAAGACAAGACGATTGCTACGTGGGTTCCATTCCCTCATCCTCCACCCCCGATATAACTGTTCGTCCTCGCTCCGGCGGCCCCCCCCCCCTCCAACCCCACCAGATCTTCCCTTCTCCCCGGACTTCGTACCACAATCTCGCGTCGTTTCGCCGTATTTGCGGTGCCGATTTCCCAAGACCGCCATTCGCCGAGCATTAAATCGTTTCGGACTCCTATTCAGCACGACTTGGTCGTGACTCGCGACCCCGGTTTCGATTTCGTAGCGCGTAGCATATTGCTGGATATCCATCGAGTTCAGCAACATTCGAAGGAGGATCAGACAACGCTAGCGTTTATAACTACGAGAGAAAAAACAAAGAATTAACAATCAGGTTTATATTCTAAAATGTCTACAAGAACTCTGCAAGAGCGAGAAAATCTCACCTTCCTCGGAAGCAAAGACGTCCCGTAGTTCTTACAGCCAAGTAAGTCGGCTTTAAGCCTATCGTAAACCCCTTACCGCTTTACTTGAATTTCAAATATAGCCCTACACAGCCATGCCGAAATCCGTGCGGTATCCAACAGCGGTATTTCACCAACTTTTTCACGACATTATTATTTACTTCGATCTTCCACGCGTATAATTTGTACGAACGCAGAATGCGAAACCTGCGTAATCATGATGTGTAATACAAGATACAATGTAACAGTTATAACATTTAAATACAATATGTTACATATTGTGTGATTATCATTTCCTTAATAAACTGAGGTCAGGCTCGTGTTTGCATTTGCAAGATAATATTTTATTTTATTTTTTTATCTAACTTTTATCTAGTTAACTATAGTTATTTTTCCTTTTATTAATTATGACATAATTCATCTTATATTATTTTTGTATCGACTGAAGAAGGACTCAGTAAAGTTTGAAACATTCCGTAAATTTGTGTAGTTGGTAATAAATCATATTTTAAGTTATTAATATCCTGAACAGCTCATTTATATACATATATTGTCCCTTGAATTTTCTACTTTGCTTATCTCTCTCATCTCCTTTTCTTAATTTAATATTATATTTATTTATAACCGGATTATCAGATTAGATCGTGGCAGATCTAAAACGCGGTACCTAATATGTTCATCAACGCATTCGCGAAGAAAAGGAAGAATGCGTGATGAACTTTTGGCAAAAATTCCCGACGGAGGTCGTCAAGATCAAGATATACCGCGTGCACGCGGTGTTTGAAAATACTGCATTACCGTGCGTTACTTTCCGTCCCGATAAGATGCGTTGCACCGAGGCGACGGATCTGGTTTACGAGAAAGCTCGTCGTCGTTGTCGTGCCCACGATTATTGAAACGTGCCGCCGAACTGGGCGGACTACGCTATAATTCCCAACGAGCGAAGGGAAACGCGCCGCGCGCGGCTTCGCACAGGGGTCCTTAAATTAAATCGCGCTCTCCACTCCGTTGTTTTGCGATCGGAAAAGGATTCTGGATGGTCGCCGGCTGTAGTTGAGAGCGTTCCGGTGTCGCTCGCAATCGGGGGCATAAAGTGTCCGCGTAAAGCAGAGTCCCGGATAGGCGCCGAGATGACCCAGGTGCGTCGCAGGAACGCGCCGGGACTCTGCACTGGAACCCCATTGCCGCCACAATGTTGTTCGAACATTCGTCTACCTTTCTTTCCTCTCTCCCCCTTCCTTCTTCTCCACCCGTCCGTATCGCTAGATATGCATTTCCTTTTATTTCAAATGCTGATTTACGATGGTTTAACGAGTTAAAAAGCCAATTCAGACTTCACACTCGCGTCGATTATTCGCGATTAGTATACCTACATAATTATAAAAATAAAAAAGATATAGAATTTCTTCCTCTCTTTAAGAATTATATGTGACACGCTCTCAAGTATAATTTAAGAACACTTTGATTAGCGTTACCCCTTTAGATTTATGTACAAGGTTACGTAATCTTACGATATAGTTGTATAAACAAATAAAAAATTTAATTAAGAATTATATTAAATAGACGCATGTCTATTGCGTTTATTATTATGGTGTCTCCAATGTTAATAGTACGATAAAAATAACAATTATATATATTAACATGCGTCTATGATATTTAATATAATTGTTAATATAATTGTTATATTTATCGTATTATTAACATTGGAGATACTATTGCGCGTTTGCACTACAATTTTTTCTGAAAGAAATATTTCGGTGTTGCGATTCGATGACAATACGGCGCCGACTCATCTTTAGAATCTTTCAAAAAAATACAAATTTTGCAAGAAATACCGCTACAATGTTTCTACAATCTTTCTGCTTTTCTATAAAAGTTAACTTAAAAATTTCCCCTACCGTAATCGAAATATACTCTATCGCTCATGAAAGAACCCAAGCAGCACACGTGTCCAAAATCGGGACATAAAACGTCTTAAACACATCTTTAAGACATCTTTTAGACGTCTTACGATATGAGCTAAAAGACGTCTTATATGTCCTGAATTTAAGGATGTATGGGTGACAGATGAAAGTATTACAAAAAATCTAAAAATTTCATAGATTGTTCCATTATTACGTGTGAGTATCTGTGTAAAAAATTTAGCACAATTCTCTTATTGGTTTAAAAGTTATTTAATTTTTTTGTTTGCATTGATTCTTATCATATCTCGGGATTGGCTGCACCAATCTTCTTCGGACTAGTCGCAATCGAAAGCTTTGTATATATCGACATTATATTTAAAAAGTGTAGTTAGATTTTTTATTACGGCTTTAGTTTCTGAGATATTTTAATCGAAAGTTTGTTGACGCATGAATTTTCTTCTTATTCTTATTCTTTTGTTTTTTTCCTCATCAAATTATAAGAATAAGAAGGAAATTCATACATCAACAAACTTTCGTTTAAAATATCTCAGAAACTAAAGCCGTAATATAAAACATCTAACTACACTTTTTAAATATAATGTCGATACAAGCTTTCGATTGCGACTAGTCCGAATAAGATTAGTGCAGCCAATCCCGAGATATGATAAGAATCAATGAAAACAAAAAAATTAAATAACTTTTAAACCAATAAGAGAATAATTGTGCTAAAATTTTTTACACAGGTACGCAGACGTAATAATAGAACAATCTATAAAATTTTTAGATTTTTGGTAATACTTTCATCTGTCACTCATACATCCTTAAACATGGTGCTGTCTGGAAATGTACTTTACTGGCGGAAAAATACTTATGCTGACGCAACTTTTGATATGCATGCACGTAGAAAAAAAGAATATTCTTGATTTGAAAATATCTTTAGCTTCAACGTGGAAATCTTGAAATAAGATTATATTGCGTTATTATATATTAAACTATATTAAACGAAGAAAACTTGCTTGAAAATGAAGCATTTATATAGTTCAACTAAGAAAAAAATTGTTGAAATAAAACGTTGAAATTTAAGAAGATTATAGTTTCGTATATAAGCAAGATTATCGATCTTGCTTGAAACTGAAGAAAACTTGCTTGAAAATGAAGCATTTATATCCTAGTTTAACTAAGAAAAAAAATGTTGAAATTCTTATAAGAAGATTGTAGTTATTTCGTATATATATATATATAAGCAAGATTATCGATAATCTTGCTTATATATATATATACGAAATAACTACAATCTTCTTATAAGAATTTCAAAATTTTTTTTCTTAGTTAAACTAGGATATAAATGCTTCATTTTCAAGCAAGTTTTCTTCATTTAATATAATCGTGTAATATAATAACGCAAAATATACCTAATCTTATTTCAAGATTTCCACGTTGAAAAATGAAGATATATTTTCAAATCAAGAATATTCTTTTTTTCTGTGCATTTAATAAGGGTGAAAATAAATAAAGTCATACACAAATAAAACAATCCAGTAAACAAACTACGGAACTGCCCGCAGTATAACAGATTGGCAGATTTGCTCAGATACCGCAGATCCGGTATCATCTATTGTATGTCCGCATTACCCCTTTTGCTGCGAATACCATATATGTATGTATATATATACAGTATGGAAAAATTGCCTATCATTTGCAAACAGTATCCGTATATCTACGGCATTGAATATAAATTAACAGTTACGAAACCCGTTTAGTAAACAATGTGTGGACAATTAATGCCCGGATAAATAATATGATTGTCATAACGACGGCTGTGCAACTATCGCATCGTATGTACAGCGGTCGTTGTTCTAATGTGATGCGCCGCAGTGAAAAAATTAAACTTGTGTTTTGCCGGCAGAACTTGCAGATATAATATGACTATAATACAGATTCTTGGGAGAAACCGAGCAGAATCTTTCATTTCATAAACATTTAAATAAAATACATTATACATTTAAATATAGTTACAAAACAACAAATTTTATTCAATTTCTGCAGTCGATCCGTCAGATTGTGCCATAAATTTCAAGATTATGTGTATATCAATTATTTATGTATTGTTACGTTACGTTTACGCAAACCTTTTTCATGCAGACAATATAAGCAGTGTAAATTATTATAAATTAACTGATTGATTAATTGATTGATTAATTAATTAATTGATTTTTAAACTGTATTTTTACAAACAGCCCTAAAAAAATAAAAAATAAAAAATAGATTTTACCAGATTAGATTAGATGCATTTTAATTAAAAATTTAATTACTAATTAACTGTACAGTAATATAAAAGATATATGATACTAATATACATATACGATATAGAAATTATTATTTATACTAATTTGATCTGGTAATTTTTCATGGCATGCTAAAAATTGTGTTCAAACTAAATAATAGTAGGTAACTGAAAATAAAATTGCAAACAAGCATTTCCCCGATATTTCTAACGAAATATAAATGTTCGATGATCCATGGATTACTCATTGTTTACGTATACATGTATAGATATAGTAGATTATTATAATTTAAAAATATCGGGTGAAATTAATTATATAGATACCTATGCTTTGTTTGCAATTTTATTTTCAGTTACTATTATTTAGTTTGGGCACAATCTTAGCATGCCATGAAAAATTATCAGATCCAAGTCAGAGCATAAATAATATTTCTGTGTATTAGTATCATATATATCTTTTATATTACTGTACAGTTAATTAATAATTAAATTTTTAACTGAAATGCATCTAATCTAATCTAGTCTGAATAAACTATTTTTTATTTTTTTACGACTGTTTGTAAAAATGCAGTTTTTAAAATCAATCAATTAATTAATCAGTTAATTTAATTTATAATAATTTACATTGCTTATATTCAATATTCATGCTTACATGAAAAAGGATTGCGTCACGTCTAACCCGGCAATCAGCCACAATCATTAATTAATCAGTTAATTTAATTTATAATAATTTACATTGCTTATACTGCTTACATGAAAAAGGATCGCGTCACGTCTAACCCACTGAAATGTATATACTATGTCGCAGCCACATGCGGTAATGTAGCACTTCATGAAGTGTCTAGACATTGGACACATGCTGTAATTCAATCTTTAAATCAAAATGGTTACACACACACACACACACGCGGGGGGGGTGCAAGGGGGGTCCTTTGGCCCCCCTCCCGCACCCCCTCCGCCGGTAGGCAGGGTGGACCTCGCTTTACAACTTACAAAGTACAAGGTGTAAAACGAAGTGAAGATTGAATTACAGCATGTGTCCATTGTGGTTGGACTCTTCGCGATGTGTCTAGACACTTCATGAAGTGTTACATTACCGCATATGGCTGCGACATATTGTATATACATTTCAGTGGTCTAACCGTCTAACCCGGCAATCAGCCATTTTTCTGCTGGCGTTCTATCGACAAAATTTGCAGCGAACTGCACTTTCAAAATCTGTCCTCGACAAATTCGGCTATCCGGAAAGAGAGAGAAAAGACATGTCGCTTGAAAATCGATTTAAAATCAGCTTACATACCGTGAACACCGGCGATTTGAAGCGTCTTCCTCCGGGGTGCCGACGCGAGTGCGAAAGCCGGGCTAAATCGGCGGAGAGTAAACACTAAACGACACAAAGTTTCCACGGCTGCAGGAGTCTCGTACCTCACGAACCGAAGCGCGGTTATCGTTGGAATGTTAAAAGGCCCCGGCTCCTCGTCAACTCGGATTTATTCGAATTAAAAGCCTCGCCAGGGCCGCACGCGACGACGCGAAGCGAAACGAACTCTCGAAGTCTCAATTCTCGCTTTTGCCGCGAAATGTGTAACGCAACGCGAT
This sequence comes from Leptothorax acervorum, assembly GCA_035220615.1. Lineage (NCBI taxonomy): Eukaryota > Metazoa > Arthropoda > Insecta > Hymenoptera > Formicidae > Leptothorax > Leptothorax acervorum. Next base: position 1,327,166 of record JASTWQ010000020.1, on the reverse strand, counting down.
CGCCATCTGCATCCGGTAACTGCAAACAGTGCAAGCGTTCGACGGAACGTCGATAAAATCATGTATCGAGCTATCGAGCGTAGAAAGAAGCGCGATCGATGTTATATTTTTGCCATTTCTAGTTCTCCATTCGGATCACAGAGGTCGTACGAGCGATTTCCAACTTTCATTCAGCCAGCGAGCAAAGTCGAGCAAAGGGGTTATTGACAGTTATCAACTACCTCAACTACCTGTCAACAGTTATTTGACGTTGGAGAGATCCACAGCAGGTGTTTCGGGGCGCTCGATTTGTGTTTGTCGGTCAATCTCGTTTTGACTGAGTGAAATGAACGAGGCTAATGAATTGCCACCGGGGACAGCGTCGCTGCTTGAAGAACTCGAGAGTGCGTATCGTTCCGATATTCATGTGATCGAAGGCACCCAGGTAGCATTCGGATGACCTTTTGTCTAAAAGACATCATTAAGATGTCTTTAAGATGCCAGAAATCATAAAGATGTCTTTATGATGTCTTCTAGACATTAATTGCTACCTGGGCACTCACGTTTGCTGGCACTTTCTTATTACAATATTTCTCAATTTATTACTATCATTTGGTCTTCTTCTTCTTTTGAATGTAAAACTGCACAAATTAATAATCATATTCCTTAATAAAATAAAATTTGTTAAATTGCAATTGTAAGAGCTGCAAATTACAGTCATAATACGTGTAGGTCCTAAAGTTTTGAAGAGCTTCTGTTCATCTACATCCAAAAAAGTATATCAATATGTTTGAATCATCACTGACATTTATTTCTTGTCCAGAAAAACTTATGGTTTTATTGAGAGATGGCAGAACGTTAATCGGCTATCTTAAAAGTGTCGATCAGTTTGCTAATATAGTACTTCAGAGCACCATTGAAAGAATTCATGTTGGTCAAGAGTATGGTGATATCCCGAGAGGTATTTTCATAGTAAGAGGGGAGAATGTCGTGCTTTTAGGAGAAATAGTAAGCGTTTCACGAATAGAAAGATCTTATTTATTATATAATTCTGCTAGGAAATACTAATAATCCCTGCGTGGGATTTAATTAATGAATACGCCCACGTTACAGGATATAGAGAAGGAAAAGGTGTTGCCGTTAAAAAAGGTGACAGTGGATGAGATTCTGGATGCTCAAAGGCGCGAACAAGAGTCGAAGCAGGAGCAGAAAAAGCGAGTAAACAAGGCTCTGAAGGAGCGAGGTTTTGCGTATATACCGGATTTAAGTCACGACGACATGTACTGATGTACAAATGTATATATTCCTTTTGTATGAATTTTACCTAATCAACTTATTTTAATTAAATGATTGCTCGTTCATAATACGAGAAGATTCATTATTTAATAATGCATTATTTCCTGACTATTTGTAATGTTAAAGCCACAGGATATCTTTGACACAATCGGTCTTATATTTAAGAGAATTAAAAAAGCAATATATTCTCTAAATTTGATTTGCCCTTCGTATATAACATGTAATAAAGATTAATCTTGAATAATCCTTAAAATATTTAATTTCTTCGTATAATTATAATTAAATGTATTATGCGAGTTGTGTTTCTCACATTTTCTCATATAATACTATTGTTTATAATTTTACTTGTAAATACTTTAAACCTTGCATCACACCTTGATAAACTTAGGTGTTATATCAATTAAAATATATATTATTTAAGGTGTATAAAAATATTTACACTTGACATCAAAGCATATAGTTGTATATTGTGCAATTTGATGATTACAGAACGAATTAGAAATAGAAAATACTTTGTTGCATTTCATAGCAATACATAGCTTTTACAAACGTCTTTTAACAAGATTGTCATGAAAGGGAAATGAGAAAGTCTTCTAAATATCTTGCATCATATGCACAGTTAGTAACGATTTAATTTTCACATAAATGGAATAAATAATCCAGTTACTGTTGGATAATCAATTTTCGTTCGAGACAAAATTATATGAATTATATAGAATGTTCCACGCAAAATGGGTGGAGACAGAAAAAAATATAGCATAAGGCAAAATTAAATGATTTTGGATGCTTCACACTTCTTACTTTCATGCATTTTTTTGCGTGGGTTACAAAGTGCAATTGCATTTTTTATTTTTTAAATAAAACCATACACTATTTGATGCAGTTTTTCTTCCTCTACAAGAAGCTATTATAAAGTAATGCTTAATTATCTCGAATATCTACTAGGTATCTTTGTAATCAGTCAATTAAAATAATTTCTAAACTAACAATCTTCAAGTATAACTTTATAATAGTTGGTCGTAAAGGAAGAAAAACTGCATCATTAGCGCACTTGAAAATATAGAGTTCCATTTAAAGAAAGCGCAACTGCACCTTGCAATAGCATTTATCTACAAAAATGCGCGAAAGTAACATAGAAATGTAAAGCACCTAAAATCATTTAATTTTGCCTTACATCTTTTTTATCTCCAAAAAATCGTTTTACAGCACTGCCCAGTTATGTAAGACACTCTGTCATAAGGTCATATTGATAAAAAAAAAAACAAATTAATGTCGAAATTCTCTTCAACCTTAAAGTATACAAAGTACAGAAAGTTATTTATACTTAACGATATACTAATACTAATAATTAAATAATTTATATGAATAGCTTAAAATGATGTTTCTTGAAAGCTATCTTTCATTTTTGCTGAATTTAACGTCGATTCGTCTCGCAGCTTATGTTTGCACTCCTCACTTCTCGTGCTCTTGACCACACTTTCTCTCGCGGATTTTTTAGAATCATTTCGTTGTAAGCTGGTCCCTCGTTTTCTCAGAGAAGGTAATTCCTCTGCTTTCTCAGTGGAATTATTCGCGCTATTCGTACTGCCGGATGCTATGCCGGAAGTGTCAGATTCTGGTTGGTTACCGTCCAAGCAACACAATAAACTGTCGGACAGTGTATCGTCGTTTAATATATTCAGATCGGATTCCGATTGCTCAAAGTCTCCTGTCCGCGACGTAAAACTAAGATCGACGGGACTGGCGGTTAACACGCTTCTCGATAACAAATATTCCCTGAACGTGCTCGTTATGGACATCGAACTTTGCGTACAGGCGCAACAGTTTGCGATGGATTGTACACAGCTATGCTTCTCGAAAGTGTCCAATCTATTATTTTCTTTATGCTTGACATCTTTCGTGTGAGCTAGCGCATTGTCCGTACTGTTATATGTCTGGGATTCCTCCAAAATGGAAGCGCAATTATTTATTGCACTAACCATGTCTAGATTTGATCCACGCAAATCGCAGCTGTTGGTGCCAGTGACGAGATTGCATAGGCTCGAAGTTGAAACAATCATCACTGGCTTCCTGGAACGCGGAGTCATCATAGTTTCCTATTACAAATTAGAAGATTAATGTATTTCTCGTTTTATATTACACAATATTTTAATTCAATATTTATTATTTTGATATTTTTCAATTACATATATACTTTTTACATAGAAATATGTTTGAAATTTACATACCTGCATGGCTTTCGTCATTTTTGTTGCGCTTTGCGTAATCGGACTCATGCTTCTATCATTGTTAGTAATAGGAGTCAAGATATAGTCGTTAGTTGCCAAGTTTCGTCGTAATAAACTCGATGGTGTCGACGTATGAACAGCGTATACATTCCTGAATCTGTTTTTTACCATCGGAGACTGTATATTATGTGTACATGCACTTTCAGCATGCGATTCAACATTCAGGGTAGTTTCGGATGACTTTACGTTCGAGGTACAAGGTTTTGAAGGAGAGCTTTGTACATTTATTGTTGCAATTGATGAGAGGGTAGATTCTGAATTTCGCCGCATACCGCCACTCGTTAAATTATCACAGTGAGTTACATTGCGTGTGGAATACAGGTCGGATGGCTCGCTAAGTGGTCGCGTTAATTTACCAGCATCAGATTGACTATCCTCATTAATGATTACATTAATTTCTTGTAAACTTGTATTCAAACTGAGCTCGATTGAATCCAAACCCTGTTTCGTATCGTGCTGTGTATCCTTTCCATCTAACTCTTCTTTCATGTTTGTAGATTCATCGATTGACAGCTCCTTTTTTGTTTCGTAATTTGTCAAAGTCTCATTCTTAATGCTATCTATACTACTCGTGTGTTTGGCATGTAAAAGATCGTTGTTAATTGTATCACAGTTTTCCGTGCTAAGTTCATCATTTGATTTGCTAAGGACAGCTCTTGTCGGAAGAAATGAGTCTTCTAGTTTCTATACAGTACATGCAAAGAAAAATAGATGAAACGTGCTATTGTTACACACAAACAAATAATAAATATAACGAAAAATATTCTATAGAAAGATAAGGATTATAAGGAAACTAACCGTTGATAATATATTTTCTTCGCTGCTCGATCTTGTGATATTGCATCCGATATTAATGTCGACGAACTTTTTGTGGCCTAAGATTCTCTTTTGAAAGATATGTTTCTTGATGGAATCTCCGAGACTCTTAGTTTTACAATTCTTCACGTGCCTAGGTGTACCTTGTCCATTTTCCTTGTTAAATTGTTTTACAAGTCGCCGCTTCTTGGCAGATTCCGGCATGGTTTGTATGTGAGCGTATAACTGAGCCAAGGCTGCCTGCGTGTCTTGCGTGGAATTAGCCTTCGCCGTTAATTTACGATCGACGAAACTGAACACAGTGTGGGCTGTACTAGTTGCGTCCGGTACCGACTCGTTCAGCTGTAATTGTAAATCTTTTATCGTATCGTGCAAGGATAGGACAAAGTATCATCATTAAATCTAAAACTTACATCAGTCTTCTTAGGGCTCAGCAGTTTTCTCTCTTGTTCCAGCCAGTATGCTCTTATATCTGTAGCCAATTTCGGTGGAATCTCAAACAACTCCGTACCTTTCCTAATCATATATGCAACTAGACACGACAGATTCTGAGAATTGATATGCAAGGCCTCGGGCGACAATTTTCGCGGGCACAATAGGTGCGGCGTAAAGAGAGTGGCCAGCGTGTCACTGTTCATTTTGTTACTATGCTCGTAACTCGCTGTCTTATTCAACAGGGTGAGAATAGCTTTCAGTAAAATTCTGTTAGGGGATGGCAAAAGCAGCAGCAATAATTGTAAAGAACTCAATAATCTCGCGTCGTTCGTTTTTGCATCCAAGCTGCATAATTCTGCAATTGATACAATTGTGGCGGCAAATGTCATATGTAGCATACATAAGTAAAACTACACGGTTTTTTAATTACCAGCAATCTGACAATGCGCTGGATAATGTAGGTCCGTCAGGAGCGGCTCAGACAGTTCTGCCAGGAATCCTTTTAACACAGAGGCACAATCGTGTACACTGAATCTACCATCTTCGAGATCTAAGAATACACCTTGAGACATAGCTGTTTTTAAGTCTTGCTGCCTCGTTAACTTTCCAGTGCGTCGGAATATTCCCTCTTGCGTGATATCTACAAGATAAAAACTATATTTAATCCTATTCTTGTATTTCTCATCACCTAATATGGCTAATATGTTTACTTACTTTGTTCCTTAGATAGATAATCTATCAGTTGTGTCAAGTGATTTATACCATCCTCAGACAACGTGCCACCTTCCGTACCCTTTTCCAAATTAACTGAAGACTTGGATTTCTTGGTGAAGCTTAGGAGACCCCATTTCTTCAACCTTGCCTTCTCAGTAGTATTGTCACTGCTAAAGAAAGATCAATCAAAATGTTATCAAGGTGTACATCATATAATATTACTTTTATATTTTATAACGAGTTTTGTTGTAACAGAGAATAGCTTATAAGTTATCAGTTATGACAAATAAGCTAGCGGTCGAGCGTTATCGGTAAAACTGGCTGAAATACAAGACGAACGAAGCTACGTTTCAGAATATTGTTTGTCGAAGCAGTGTCAACGGTACACCAATCGTACGAGGGATACGGATAGTCGTGAAAACAGATATATCACTTACTCTTCCGTGTTGAGATCCAGTTCGAAGGACAGGTGCATTTTTACGAGCGTGTGAAATTGCTCCGGATTGACCTTTCGCATTCTAAAGGCCAGCTTTCCGTCCACCCCGTCGTTAAAATCTGCCATCGTTGTGTATGGTGGAACAGGCAATTTAAACGCGCTTCTACATCTTGAACCCGGCAACGGCAGTGATGCCATAATTGCCATACGCCGACAGTCATGGTGCACGAAATATTTAGACGCCAGTGTCAACCCGAGAATAGAGTCCCCAGAAGGTCTGGACGATTGTGGTCCAAGTCCAACTTTTGGTTGGCTTGATACGCAATGGCGGCACCAATCAGTGACGAAATGCAGTAAATGTGTGCGAAAGAAGGAAGATTTTTATTACGATTGGTTTCTACACTTAGATCCAGCAAAGAACTAAATACAAGAACCAATCATATTAAAGAGTCACTGAGCGCTCACTAATCTGTTTTGTCTGATGAACGCAGCAACTGATTGATACTGTTATGTTGGCAACACTGCAATGACGTCCACGTGATTGACATGTGAGTGTGTGATATGTGAGTACGTGAAATACGTCTCAGGATATGTGTCGCAGTTGTAAGATTTTATTGAGATTGAATTTCTTTATACTTTCTTGTCACAATAATTAAACATTCCTCGAAATATCAGATTAGGTGAGTCGATAATTGTTGTTTAATTGAGAGAAACGAATCAATAACGAACTTTTCTTCTTTAAATAGGAATTCGGCTAAGTGCTAACCTCTAAAACACCACATGGTAATAGCATAGCATCGAGTCGAGAATCTTTACATTAGATTCATAAAGTTCGCACAGATAAAACTCAATTTACTCATTATCGTACTTTTTTATGATTTTTATTGAGTTAATTAATCAAATGGACTTTTCGAGTACAACAGAATAAATTTTGTATCCTTCATCGAGCCTTATATATCTTTTAGTAGGAATAAAAATATTTGTTACGACAAGAAATAACATTTTTTATTTTAATGAAAAGCTAAATTACAATAACGTAACTTTCTTTATCATCAGTTAGGTTAATTGATTGTATATCATGACGGTCTTATTCTCTGTTAATCTTGTCTCCTTTTTTTTATGCATGACAGAAGTCTTATCAGCCATACGTTAACTGGACTTTACTCAAGAAGAAGAAATACAATGGAGAATTCTCAGCATGAAGAATACTTTACTTGTTGGACGTGCAAAGTAAAGTTTACAGATCTGGTAATGTTCAGGAATCATTATCGTTCTGAATGGCACAGGTACAATATGCACGTAACAGTGAGTGGATTGCCTCCGATCACTCTCGAAGACTTCCAGAGGAAAGAGGCGATTTATCGCGAGAATAATGCAGACCAGACTGAGGCAAAGCAGTTCTGTGAAGTCTGTCGAAAGAAGTTTAGCACTCAGAAACAGTACGAGAATCACTTAGCCTCGAAGGCTCATAAAAAGAAGCTGGAGCAAAAGGATATGACTGTAGCAACCGTTTTCAGCAAAAAATTGACGAGTGTAGAGGATATATCATCCAATAAGAACGAGGAGGATATATCCAATGAAAACAAAGAGGAAATCGAAACGGATTCAGATGTAGAATCTTTGGATTCGGATGAATGGCTTGAGGACTCAAAGTATCATATCTATGAAAATAATTGCCTGTTCTGTGATCATCGTAGTAAATCCTTAGTGTGCAGTATGGGGCACATGATAAAGCATCATTCGTTTTTCATACCTGATCTTGAGTACTGCGTGGATATAAATGGCCTGTTAAAGTACTTGGAACAGAAAATTTGTACTGACTTCAAGTGTATTTGGTGTAATGACTCAGGTAGATGATTACTCCTTTATTCAATTAACTACTTTTTCCATTATATTCTATTAAAAACTTTGTTGTGTAAACGTTCTTAAAATAATTTTTGATTAAAAATCAAATAAAAAGAGTTAAATTAGAAAAAATTGAATTAAACAGAAAGAAATAACGATTTAAAAAACTTTGAATTGAATTAAAATTTGTATATTTTTACAGGAAGGAACATGCGAAGCTCAAACGCAGTGAAAATGCATATGATCGACAAGGGTCACTGCAAGATGTTGTTCGAAGGAGAGGCAATGCTTGAATATTCGCCCTTCTATGATTACTCATCCAGCTATCCAGATGCCGAGAATACCAATCCGGATGAAGAGTTGCCGGAATTGCCGGAAGTTTTAGATGACGAGGTTTATGTGATGAAATTACCGTCTGGCAAGTCGATCATCCATCGTGCCTTGGCGCTTTACTATAAGCAGAATTTACCTGCTGGAACTACAGCGATGGTAAAGAAGTTTAAGTTGCCGCGTAAGATGATAAAGGATACATCGTTTGGTACCGTGGAAAGAAAACTCGAAGCCGCCCGAATGACAGAGCGAGACATTCGGAAATTCCAACGAATCCAAGCGAAGTACTCAACTCAGCTACAAGTCAAACAAAACAAACTGCAGAAGCATTTCAGACAGCAAATAAACTTTTAATCATACCTAATTGTATTCTTCTTATGTATATATGTCGTATTTTTAAGAAAGACATATAAATTATTAAAAAATAAACTGCATAAGATAAAATTTATTATCGCTGCACTATTACATTTTGTTATTATTTATGGATGCAACAAAAAACGCAATTTAAGGCTCCTCGCCGGTAAGGGTACTCGCCGCGGTATGTGAGATCGTGACGTCAGAAGCGAGAAATGAGTGAAAATGCCACGCTGAGCGTTCTTGCACTTTATTTCCAAATAAATAATATTTGCACAAAATAACTACAGATCACTTCAAAAGTACTCCGGCTGCATCCCTTTTCCTCGACAGCTATTAAACAGCCGTAAAATGAATGCAATACAAAGCATAATCATGTCGGCTTATGCGCCTGCGCATAAGCCGGACGGCTAATGGCTCTGGCAGACGCGGAAACGCTTGCCGCGCGGCAAGAAGCAACGCGGTAGCCAATGAATTTCTAGTTCTTACGGAAAAACGACATGCTGATTGGCTACCGCGTCGCACCTTGCCGCGCGGCAAGCGTTTCCGCGTCCTGTGGGCAGAAGCCATAAAGTCACTAGATATAATTATAGTGACTTTAATGCCAGCCATAGATAGACCGGCCCCTGCCATAAGAGCACGCGTCGGAAGATAGACGGTGCAGCGGAAATGTGTGTGTGGAGACCCTATTCTCTCCCATATAGGACTCTATCCTGAGGGCGCCTTCTTTCCGCAGAGTCCCCTAGACTTTCTTGCGAAGAAAGCGTGGTACTTTGGCTCCATCTGGAGCCGGATATCCATTTGGGGTATAAAGAAGAAGAAGAGGACTCTATTCTCTAATCAGAGGAACTCTAGTCCATTCCAGCGATCACGGATCTCTCCCGGAGCACGGGAGACACCTGTGAGCACGGCGAGGTGCAAACGTGGAAGGGATAACATGGCTACCGCCTGCGCCTGGTGACGTTCCGCTCGGCCGTCGTGGGTATCAGATGCTCCGGGAAACATCTGGTGAACGTTCTCTGCGACGTGTTGCCGATAACGATCCCGTCGAGAGGTGTACCGCGCGTCGAGGGGTGACAATCGTACCGCGAGAGAGGCGTCGCGTAGTGACAACGCAACATGATGAACATGTGGAAAGTGCGGGAGCTGATGGACAAGGCGTAAGTCCGCGATCTTCGCTCGTCTCTAACCTTGTCTTCGTTTCCCTGGGCGCGTTCCGCACTGCGTGTTTTCCAGTTGGTCGGCCCTCCCCCCCCCCCCCCCCCCCCTGCGTCAGCCGTCAATCGTACGAAATGTGGGAAAATGAAAAATTGTGTGCGATACCCTACCTACGCTCGATTAGAATTTATTTCGAGAACGTGTCGCGCGCGTGACCGCCGATCCTCGGTATCGAGGAAGGAGAGGGAACACGAATAAAACGAATTTGGAAGAATTCTCGGTTCAGCCGATTACGTCGCGCGAGAGGATGCGATCGCTCTCGACAGGTCGGTGAGTGCGTGCGACGGAGAGCGAAAGAGAGGAGGGAGAGGCTCGTAAAACTGGAACGACGTGGGTAATTTTATGACGCGACCTTGAGATTCGATAGTGCGGCGGTGCGATAAACGATTCGAAAACAATCGTGGATTAATGATAATGACGGATGGCGCGGGTTCCCTGTTCCCCCTTTCTCCCCCCCTACCCGTTAACCAGCACGGGAATTCTGTAACTCGTTGTGCACATAACGATATCGTTATGTTGTCGTTGCGCGCAGCTTTTTTTTACTATATTATACCTGCGCAACGACAACATAACGATATCGTTATGTGCATAACGAGTTACAGAATTCCCGTGCCAGGCTCAGATGCGCGGTGCGCGAATATTTATTTTGTAAGCGCTTTCCATGGTTTCGAACAGTTTCGACACGCGGCTCCTCCCGGACTTTTTCGGAGCCGTTCTCTTCTCGCACCTTTCGACTTGTCATCTCCGGACTCGTCGACTAATCTAATTCGGATCGAAACTCGAGCGATTTGTTAAGAATCTAGGAATTAACGTAGAGAAAATGTGGGAGAAACTGTATTTTTTATGTATAAATTCGCGCCACCTCGGAAAAACTTGCGCGTATCTTCTCGCCGAATGTTTCCCCTTTAAATCCTTTAATTAACTCATTTCAGTTCGCTTCACCTCTTACGAATTATTTCCTCCTGTTAAAAGTAAGGATTTTTTTTTTTAATTGAAAGTTATTATGTCAACATTTTTCGCAATCTCTTACTTAATCACACTCGTGATTGGTAAAGTAAGCTCATTTAATGCCTCGGGCACGCAGGGGAGACACGGTGGAGAAGTTTATTCACGCGATATGACATTCCGATTCTTATCGGTCGCGCTCGAATACTCGTTTAGAATTACGAAAGTCTTCGACTCGGGTACTCTTTCATTCTTCGCATATCGGCTTTTACCAGCTTCTGTGAATGTTTGTACAGATAAAGATGGTTTGATAGATCTATTATTAAATATGAGTCTTATTCGGCCTGACTTGGCAGTAATTTATTATTACAAGAACAACGTTTCGACCCTTACTTTGGGTCCTTATCAAGTTATTGACAATGATAAATCATTGCGCGTCAAATTACAATATTACTGTCATAATTAAAATTGCGTGAACCGACGAACAGTTAGAAAGAGTACTTATTGAGGAGACATACGCGTCTCTTTTTAACAGATCTATTATTATTTATAGTTATCAAACATACGCTTTAAATGTGTGTGGTCACTCCAATGATTTATTTGAATAGAGGTATTACCAAGAACAATACGATTTTTTTATACAAGTTGAGAAAAATTTTAAATTTGTCCCTACGAGATTTTGTCTCTATTGCAAAAGAAAAGCTGAAAAACTATACTTATTTATTGAAAATGATATTAACTGAAAAAATAGGCGAATAAGTCTATCTAAAATTTTAAATACTAGATGCATATTCTTCTCCAAGTAATCAGTAATATCTTTGAAACAATAATAAGCTAATAATTGTTGATTTTTTATTTAACAACTATATCCTCCGGATAAACTCTTAATATCTTTTTTGGAAACTTGAAAGATACTAACAAGTTAATGCATTTTAACGTGTCTGTATAGATATTAACTTGTTTTTAATGGATAAATATGATTAAGTAAATACGCAGTTTAAATGGCCATTCTAATGATTTACTTGAATGGAAATGTTAAGAGTAATACGATTTATTTATATAAACTAAAAAAAATTTAAATTTATTCTTACAAAATTTTTTCTGTCTTTGTAGTCTGTCTTTTAGTACAGGCTAAATCTCTATTTATATTTATTTGTTGAAAATGATATTAACTGAAAATAGCCGAAGTTTAAATACTGGTGCATATTCTCTCTCAAGTCATCAGTAAATATCTTTGAAATAGATAATAATAAGCTAATAATTGTTGATGTTTTTATTTGACAATTATATCCTCTGGATAAACTCTTTTAATATCTTTTTTGTAAAGTTGAAATATACTAACACGTTAATAACGTGTCGGTATTAATTTGTTTTTAATGGATAAATATGATTAAGTAAATACGTCATAAATATGATTAAGTGAAATCGTCATAAATATGATTAAGTAAATACGCAGTTCAAATGGCCATTCTAATGATTTACTTGAATGAAAATGTTAAGAATAATACGATTTATTTATATAAACTAACAAAAATTTAAATTTATTCTTACGAAATTTGATCAAAATCTGTTTTTGTAGTCTGCCTTTTACCTAGTATACAAGCTAAATCTCTATTTATTTGTTAAAAATGATGTTAACTGAAAATAGCCGAATAAGTTTATCTATACAATTTTAAATACTAGGTGCATACTCTCTATCAAGTTATCAGTAAATATCTTTGAAATAATAATAAGCTGATAATTGATTTTTTTAATTAAATAATTACATCCTCCGGATAAACTCTTAATATGTTTTTTGGAAAGTCGAAAGATATTAAGAAGTTAATGCCTTTTATTATACGAGATTATGAGAAATACCTGTATAAAAAGTTAATGCGGACATTTTTCACGTATTTAATCATACTCGGAAACGAGTATGATTAACATGGCCAGGTAACTCGGGTTGCAGCGAGAATTAATAATCTTAATAAATTAATTAAGTTTGCGAGTTACGCTTGCAAACTGATCTTGATAAATTAATCTCGGGTTACGTTCCGATCGGATATAGTAAGCCGCGTGAGATACCTCGCAAACCTATAATGGCTTTAAACTGTAATCATTTACGTAATTCACGGCTCTGTACATTTTTGTAGTCGCATGAATGCGCTTTTCACTTACGCTAATGTGTTTGCGAACCAAACTAATACAGCAAAAAAGAGGATAAAAGAGGAAGAGAGAGATATCTTGTTATATCTATACTTAATTATTCTTCATAAATAGTGTAACGTTAATAATAGAAGAATCATTATTGTAAGTAACCCTTTGCATGATCCAGCTATAAAAGCTATCTGTGGGCGAAGATATGAACAGTATATTGTATGCTATATGTGTGTTACACGTACGTCCGCAACACATACGCGCGATAGGTATTACACGTTTTATCGGGCATTTTTTTTACGGAAATAATTACGTGACACGACGAGTGATAGGTAATGCGACATTATTGCACGTCTAATTTAATAATGGACTATTCGTAATTTGTAGTTTTGCATACGTCGCAGATTTGCACGTGCGAAAAATTCATTATGATTTGCATTTGTAGGACGAATGTCGTGATGAATTACACGGACACGGAGGCCAAAGTTCGGGAGGCAACTAATGACGACGCGTGGGGTCCCACAGGTACGCGATTCGCGCTTCCGACAATAGCACTTCACCATTATGCACTTTACGTGGAATACCTGTAAATTAATTACACGGAATGCATTACTTTTTAAGGGGCAATGATGCAAGAACTGGCTCAGGCCACATTCACGTACGAGCAATTTCCAGAGGTAATGTCTATGCTCTGGAAAAGGATGTTGCAAGAGAATAAACGAAATTGGCGACGAACGTACAAGGTACGCGATCGTTTTCCTTGCAATTATTACATCACATTCGAGGAGAAACAATAAACCTTATTGTATGGAAGATATCGATTGAGAAGGTTCATTATCATATTACAAAGTAGTAAACAAAATGTGCACATGAATATAAATACATTTCATTCTCTGTCCGTACTTTATTAGCTTATTTCATTAATCTCTATTTTTTTTTTCCACAGTCATTGCTCCTCCTCAATTACTTAGTTCGCAATGGCTCGGAACGGGTCGTCACGTCGTCACGCGAGCACATCTATGACCTCAGGTCTTTAGAAAATTATACCTATATCGACGAATTTGGGAAAGATCAAGGAATTAACATTAGACACAAAGTTAGGGAATTAATCGATTTCATCCAGGACGACGATAAACTCAGGGAGGAAAGGAAGAAGGCTAAGAAGAATAAAGACAAGTATGTTGGTTTATCGAGCGAAGCGATGGGAATGAGATTTGGAGGTGGGGACAGATGGATGGACAGTCCCAAGTGGAACAAATCTGGCGCAGAGGCGTATAACGACTGGGAAAATCGCGGAAAAGGTTTTGAGGATGCAAATAACAGGTACACGTCTAATATTCGCGTTTCTGATTATCGTATGTGAGCGTTTAAAAAGAAACATGTAGCTCAAATAATTTTTTTCTTTACATAACTTTCATGTTTTTATATTACAGCGACGATGGCGAAAGAGAAGACTCGGACAATGATACTAGCCCAAAGAAAGGTGGAAGAGAGTATAGAGATACGCTGGACAATACAAATCAAATTGGTAAAACTGCTCAAACATCAATACCTTCTACAAATGCATCTCCGGCACGGACGACAAGAACTATCAAGAAAGTAGATCTTGGAGCGGCAGCAAATTATGGAAAAGAGCAATCTAATGTAAGTTTTAGGAATTGCATAATTTTATTTTGCCGTTATTAAATTTTTTGTGTATTTAATATAAGAAACGTCACAAAACTATATGCACATGTATGTAGATGTGATAATTATAAATTAATCAAAATGTGTCCTTTTCTGTTTGCAGAATAGCGCACCAGTACAACAAAAAAATAGTTTATCATCGCCGAAAAATCAACAGAAGACCAAAAATGACATATTAAACGACATTTTTGAATCGCAGAATGATAATAATAGACTAGATGATGACGATTTCAATCCACGAGCGAACGCCCAATCGCTCGCTCAACCGCAAAATGCAAATGCAGATTTTGGCGATTTTACTAGCGCGTTTAATAATCCCGCGACGGTTAAGACGAAAGACAGCAACGACGAGTTTGCCGATTTCACATCTGCCTTTAATAATGTCGCTATATCTAATCCTCCAAGCCACCCACAGTCGCAAATCAATCTGATGGGTGTAGCAATACCAACTATGAATAATCCTGCAGCAAATAATATAAATAATAGTAATGCAATGTACGCCAATACGACGCAAACGGCGGACACAACAACGTTCACCGGAACCCCCGTTATTCAAAAGACGTCTAACGATCTGTTTGATTCTTTATCATCGCAAAGTCCCAACAATCAAGTCACAAATAACAATACAGGTAGAGGGTTATACATCAGTTAGATTGTAGGAATAATTGCACAGGAACTTTGAAGTTTAATTGAACAAAGAGCGGGTTTTTTAATATAGAATTTTTATATAGATAGAACTAAAAGTTTTATAAAATTTAATTAAAATAAAAATAATTTTAATAAAAATAAAATATTTTTTTTAGTGACGTCAAATACGGATCTCTTGTCGGACTTGGACAGTTTGAATACCTCAGCCATGAGGCTATCTGATGGGCGAATAAACAGCTCTAATGATTCGAACATTTTTATGGGGATGAACAACGCACCTACCAGTACCGTCAATTACGCAGGTGAGTACGTACGCGGTTAAAAAACAATAATGGATTGATTTCTTTAATTACACGATTAGCAAAACTTTGATTAGCAATATTTCCTTGCAACTATAATTTATATGTAACGCGTACATATACGATATTTATCTAATATGATGCATGATATGTAATATATTGTACAGATCCCAAGATTAAACAATATTGGGATATTTCTGAGCTACTTTAACATTAAATAATCATATATTAGCTATTTGATAATAAATATAGAGTTTTTAATCGCTGATGCCATGCATGCGTTTCCGTGAAAGCAATCCGTGCATGAAGTATCCTCGGAGCTTAAAGCTAATGTAATTCCCCCAAGATAGTCTTTCCTTGCAGCCTGTAAATACGAAGAGAGCATCGTGTCGATCGAGAATCTCTCCAATAATGCCGCCAATCTATTATTGGAAGTATTGTGCACTATATGCGATATTAAAAGTTGCGCTGATTTGGAGAGAATAAGATCGTCCGTTTCGAACTACATCAGATTTTTACCGGGGCCTGTTACTCCTCAAAAGTATAGTGGTCTTGATTACGATGCAAAAGTGGATGCCATATTGTACGGAAGAATTTTGGAAGAAATAATCGGTAAATTCGATCGTGATTGGCCGCTAAATGAGGATGGCCTGGATCCCTTGATCGAGAAGTTGATAATCGTCGATGGTGCATCGGTCTTCATGTTATCGGAAGCTTTAAGAGCTTTGACCACCGCTTTAAATGAGTCTAAGGATGAGAAGAAAACTCATGTTATTTCAATGTTATTGAATAATCTATTAAAGAGCGAGATGATATTTTCGGCGATATTGAACGCGTGTAGAGACGAAGCGCGTTCTCATATACAGGAGGAAGAACTCGATCAGACTTGGCGAAGTATGACACAAATTTTGATCTCCCTGCCCAGTCGTGTGTCAAATAAACTGCAGTTCGACACGCCTAAATCTTACACGCCACAAATTTACGTGAAAATGCTCTGTTTTCACATATCTTGCGCGATATCGTTTATCAATGAGTTATGCAAATATGATATTAAGCCAACAACATCCGCACTCTCATTTCTAGTCAGCAAGGTCGTAGTTAACTTGAAGCCATGTGATTTTACGTGCTTCGCCGATATTTTAGAAGAGTGGTGTCTCGAAAGAAAAAAGAACGAATTAGTCGAAGATATATTTCGCGGATTGGACTCGGCCGCCATTGAGTACATAGCTGTTCTGTTTTTAAAGCGTTGCGATTCTGACCTCGGTGTGCGTCCTGTTTTCGGAAATTTATTGACAGAACCGAATTGGAGATATATTTTAACAACTAAAATTCCTTTAATGCGCTATTACGAGGACGAAAAGCTGATCGTGAACTTGATTTCCTATTTGTCATGTTTTTCGAACGAAAACAATATTTTATCAGAAATACTAATCAAGCTTTTAGAAATTTGGAGAGATAAAAGCATTTTGAATCATGCGTCCGTGGAACAGCACAAATACATTACGAAGCTGATTATTCTGTGTGTAAAAAGTTGTAAAGATCTTTTAAGTCACACCGAAAGAGATCAGTGCCAGAAACTGTTGCTTTCCGGAGTATTTGTCCATCTCGAGTGCACAAACGTAACTTTAAGAGCGATGGGTATGATGGTCGCCGAGATTTGCACGAATTCTTTGCGTAATACTGATAAAGCGCCGATATTAAAGTTTGAGTACGATAGCATGCCTGCGCAAGTGTTAGAATTACTTCAATCTCTAAGAGATCTAAATACGCCTGCAGCGACTGTAAATGTGAAAGAACAATACGAGCGAAGCGGCGACTTGATAACCGGAAATATTGTCTTCGATTCTCTGAGTAGCAGGAAGATCTACGAATTGGGCGTTGACTGCGGTATTATATCCGGCGTTGAAAATCTGTCGAACGAGAAAACTGAAGAGAGCACACGCCTGTCGAAAGCTGGCGCGATAAGAGATGATCTAACGAAGAAGGATGAAATGAAGCGACAGGCGAAGCCAAATTGCGATGACGATTCAGATCTGGATAGCGACGATGACTTGGTTCCTTACGATATGAACGATGACAAACCGTCCAGTAAGACACGCCCGACGTACCTGCGAGACCTGCGCGATAATTTAACGGATGAACGTACTTTCTCCAATCCCGAAATTTTCTCCGAATCCTTGCTGGCCTGCGAAGAACTAATATTAACACAATTGCCGAACGACGATGTATCCTTCGCGATAGAACTCTTGCAGCTTCTCGTCACGCTGAAGCAACATTCTTATGTGGAGAACTTTGAACTTGTGATCTTCAAATGTTGCGTAGCGATTGTAACTGTGCGCCCGAAGGAGTGCGCCGAGTTTCTCTGCAAAGAGTTTTACGAGGACGTCGGCAGGTATTCACTGAGTCACCGCTTATTGTTCCTGGATATATTAGCCGAGTCTGCCAAGCAGTTATCAAAAATCGATGTCAACGACGCAGATAGCGATGTTACCGTAGATACGGCGATCAAGAAGAAACGAATTCCGAGCCGTATATCACTTTTTATCGATACGCAAGAAAATAAGAGGCAACAAGTATGGTACGACGAAGACTTCGACATTGATTTAGATGCGTCGAGAAATCAATCTGTAGATTGGCAAGAAATTGTCGAGAAAAGAATCGCGTCGCGTACGAGACGATTTGCGCATAACTCCAAGTCCCCCAAGTTACGCATTAATCACTTTGGAAATGTAGCATCTTCATTTTTCTATCCGCTTTTGCACGGCTTCGGCCGTCGAGATGTCCTCAAGCTGAATGGCTTAAAAATTTATTCAGATCAGGAAAATATTTTATTGCTACGTTTCCTGAAGACATTGTCTGCCATAATGGTAGCGGCGCAAAATTGTCCCCTGGCATCGAAGATGGGCAAAGAAATACTGGAGCTTATGTGGACAGTGAGGAATCACGATGAAGCGACAGTTAGATTAGCCGTTACCGAAAATATCGGATCTGTACTTATTGCAGTGCCGAAGGATGCCATCATCGACGAATTGTCTGAACCCTTAATGGAAATAAGAGAATGGCTTCTATTGTCGCAGAATGTCGTCAATGGCGAACACGATGCAAATTGCAGGGCCTTAAACGCGAAAGTGCTATCCTTCGTCAATTTGATTATAAGCTCCACTTTTAATTCTGTGTAGATTAATCGAGAAACAATCATTTGTTACAATATTATTGGAAAGAACTTTTCATTCTTACAGTATTATAATCATTTCCTTCCTTGCGTCCATAGCGCTTGTCAGCGCGTAGTGAGCCTCTCTCATGTGCCTGTAGCGCGCACGCTGATCATGATACTACAGGCATATGGGACCTACTGTTTTACGCCGATTCCGAACGGCTAAATCGAGAGGCTTTTTCTTGGCAAGAATACTCTCAGTGGTTTGCCATTGCCTTCTGAGAGGGAGCACGAGCGAAAATTTCTAGGTCCTACCGGGAATCGAACCCGAGACCTCTAGCATAGCAAACCGGTGCGCTGGCTGCTAAGCCACGCTCGACTCCGATCTATAATCATTTATATGAATATTATATATGTACATTTTCTCGCGCGCGCGCGAGCGCGTAAATCATATATTTTGTTCTTAGAATTAATTTTTTTATTTGCGAAAATTACAAATTACAAAATTGATTGTGTAATGTAATTTATATACAAAAAAGTTTTGTTATCAGTGTAATTTTGAACAGATGCCCATTTAAATACAGCATACGTATATAAGCAATAGCAATATGTTAATTAGCAATAACGATATTGTTAACGACTTTGAAAACAATTAATTTTCCATAGAGTAAAATGTTCAACATATGTAACATATTTATATGACGTTATATAACATAAAAGATCGCTTTGTAATACAATGCTTTTATTTCTAGTACTTTATATTATATAGAGTACGCATTGTTTAATTAATTTAAATATTTTAAATTAATTAAACAATATGCAGGATTGTAACATCAAATAAAAATACATATATTCTTCTATTATAAATTTTAAAAAAGAATATTAAAATTATTTTTAAATATAAATTTGTGTTGAAAATTTTTATGTAGATTCATGTACAGATACGAGATAACAATTACAATGTATGCTACGAACTAAAATTAGTGTCGTATTTAGGATCAGTCGGATTGTCACCGACGAATCTTCTTCCACCTACATCCATCAATACTATAAATCAAACGTCCAGTAATACGACGTCGTCTACGCAAGTCGGCTCGACCTGGGCTGGTACGGGATTGAATATCGATCTCGATAACATAATGGGTAGTAAAGCGAAACAAACTGGCCCAGCACCGACGATGAACCAATTGGCTTGCAATAGCCCGCAACATCAAATCAAGATAGGACGTAAGTAATTTCTTAACGACCTGATAGATTGATGTAACAGTCACTTTTCTATTAAGTTCTGTATTGATTAAGTTAACGTTTTCCGATTAATAAGACTAAGATAACGCAATGTTTAATTTTAATGAAACGTAATCGTTTGACGAATCTCAAATTAATTCCAAATTAGTTATTATAGTCCGAATGCCATCTCACTTAATTTGTATGCGAGAACATGCGGGTAAGGATGAAATTGTGTGTGTCTGTAGCAGCAGGAATGGGATATATGTCACCGGTGCAATCTCTACCACAGAATCAGCAGCAACAACCCAATGCAACGTTCTTTCCTGCATTCCAATAAAGGATTATTGGACGGTTCGGTCTAGAACACAGTCTCAAGGCACAATATGCAAGAATCTAAGCTTCACGCAGAAACTTGTTACTATTTATTTCGATTGATTCAATTGACGATAATAAATCTTACATTTTCCGCCTGGGCTACAATTTAAACACAGGGTTCGACATTAAACAATTATATATATCGAAATACTTTCCATTAGCGTTCAGCTCTAAGCATAACGTGTTTTAGGAGACATATATGTCAAAGACGTGTGTTCAGATAACGATTCGAAAGGATAAATTGAAGCATTTGTCGGTATTTTGTAATTTTTATTTAGATAAGGAATATCTCGATATACCGCGATATAAATTCTTAATAATTGGAATTTATATATAAGAAACGATATGCAGTAAAAGAAAAATGCATAAATGCAAATAATGTACAATAATAACAAATAATATACAAAGAAATCAATCATTTTCTTAATTATTGCGAGGCAGCTAGTAGAGGTATAGGTCTAAGCCAATAATGTAGAGGCGACTACAAGCAGCATTCCTGTGACTCAAAATGCATGTAATTTCTGTAATATGCGTCATACTATTTGTGTATTATGCGGGAACAAATCTGGCAGGAATCATTGCCGTGTGTATTTTATACATAATGTATATTAAACTTGGAAGAATTGGGATTATGCCTTATATAGATAAAATGTATCATAAAAATATATACATACTGTGAAAAACTCGAAAGAGCATAATCTAATTAGTCGTATTCACTTGTTCATTGTGTATATTGTCTGGAACATGGACATGGGTGAAAGTTGATGCTTTTATAATTAATAGACTATACGATGGATAACAATTGCGGTAGTCTTAAAAACGTGTATGTAAAACGACAGCAGCATAGGAGTTTTGTGAGAAGAAAATGAATTACTAGTGGATATTATTAATAAGTGCTTCCCTCTTACGATTATTATGTCAGGAGAAATTACGATTGATTTTTTTCGTAGAAAAAAATGTAGATAGACGTATTTTTAGCATTTCGTTTATCGTGAGAAACGAAACGTGAATTAAATGCACAAAATCGTGCGGCGTGAGAAAACTTTCGTGCTCGATTCAACATCAATTACATACGCGATTACGATCCAATGTAAATTATTTAAGGATTCATTAATTGCGTATTTTTAACATGAATTAAGAGAAATTATAATCTTTATTATTACATGATATTATACAATTATCGTAAACTCTGAGCGACGAAAAATCATTAGCATTTGATTATATCTTACTAACAATGAAATAATGCATATCCTTCGACATAAATGTTTATGGAATTATCATCACGTCGTAATTAATTCTAAATAGTAATTATAATATACCATTATTGTGTTATACATATAATCATATTCACATCACACATTGTTGTTTTTAACTTAGTTTATCTTTGCTGCATGATATTGAGATATTTTAAGTTACTTATCGCAGAAATTTTAATTTTTATTATGATAAAAAATTTATGTTATCGAAATTATTGTGTATGCATCGTATATTATATATTATATATGTTAAAAAGAAAAGAAAATAAGATACTTGGCATTTACCTCTCTCGATCTTTATGTATAACAGCAATATGTAAGTAAAATTGTACACGATGAAATTATTTGAAGCTCAGTGGCAAAGCTAGACGTTACACACATGTTATAACAATGGTTTTTATTATCTATTTCTACAAAAGTATGTGGTATTAGTATTACGAGATTGCAGATCTCAGAAGCAATTGATATAATAGAAGCCATTTTGCAATTATATAGAAAAGAGTATTATGTCGAATAGTTATCCATTTGTTCAGTTTTGCCCTGTAAAGTTGACTCAAAGAGTTCATATGCTAGAGAGGAACTTTCATGCGAGTACCAGAGACTGAATTATGTAAAAGGCAAATGGCCCTTTACATTTTCCATTATTTGAGCATTTTATATGAGGCAAGATGTTTAACAACATAGGCAGGGAGATATATTTTTCAAATATGAAAATATATTGTACAAATATATAAAAAGATAAAAGTCGTTTTAGTCAATTCAACGCATGGAGAATTATCGGCCGATTATTAAGCGTTATTACGGGGGTGCATGTACAGTTTAGTGTTATAAAACCCTTTGTAAAACTCAAAGTTAACACATCGCAAGATCGCACCTATTAGTTTTCTTGTAGCTGGTGAATTCTGCAATACTTTGCGTAACGTAAATTATTATTCCCCGTTAAAAATATACATTTCATCCTTGTGTTATTTACGCGCGATAATATTGTTTATGACATTTAGATGAATCGAATTGATACCCCATTACAATTTTTCTAAATTCTTATCTTATAAAATATTACGAAAAAAGTTGAAAATTAAAATTCAGATAAAAATGCATGGCAACGAAATCTTTAATACATTTTATATCAATATCTTACGTAATAAATATTTGGATTATATTGATACATATCAATATTAGTCGCGCGTATAAAAAATATATATATACACATAATCGAATTTAATATGTAAAATATATGAGTTTACATGAAATTTATATTTGATTAATCGATTATTAATTCTCCAATGTAAATCGCGGCAGGATGATGCGTTGCTTATTAGTATTTATAGCGGTCCGATATTTAAATAGCTCAGTTGATTTTTGAGACTCTGAGACTTCGCTAGAACCAATAATTTGATTGTATAATTACTGTTTAGGTATTTATACCTATACTTTACGAACTTATCGTTATTAAATGCTAATTGGTGCTGGTGTTAACACATGATATTATGTATTTCCATTTACTTTTATTATTATAATTACCTCTCTTCCTGTTCCTGTCAAATTAGGAAGCTGCAAATAGGAACAACTAAATTTCTTCGGTTTGTAAATTTTGTCCATTTTATTATTTTTTTTAGAATGTAAATTACACAATTGGTCGTCAATTATTTGTGAGTTCAGTAATTAAGTTCGATGTACACAATCCTAGTTTTATGTATAAGATTTCCTTTAATAATCAAAAATTCATAAAATATACATGTCTCTCCCCAATACAAAAAACGTCACATCGAAGGAAATTTCATTGAAATTGTATTTTCATATGTTCTTGTATCACTGTAAAAAGCTGTAAATGTCTGCACTTGTAATGTATGAATTTGTGGAGGGATACAGAATGTATCAACGTTAAATAATAGACGTAAACATAACTTTATGTTAATACAAAGAAGAAAATGATTCCTAACTGCTAAGTAAAAATTTGTAGGAATATTTCCTACAAATCCCCATCTTAATGTATACATATGTATAGAAGGCTATTTTCTTTTATTCATTAATCTGTTTCGATTTTTTCTTTTTCTTCTTTTTCTGCAATGAGGTATCTACTTCACCATTTTGAATGTGTCCGTTTTCTTGGCCGTTTTCGAGCGACTCGCGTTTTCTTTTCCTATCATGTTTCTTTTTCTTCTCAGTTTCCTTTTCCTGAGCAGCTATCATGTTCATCGTTTCCAACAGTGCCTCTTTCATTACTTCCAAGTTTTTCTTCGGTTCCTTGCCAGTTGTATAGAACTCTAGCCTGTCCTCTACTTGCTGCCGTAATTTTTCACCAAATATCTTCGTCGGTATTTCCGTGAAACAATCGATTCTAGAGGCAATGGAACATTTATTCGCCAGATATCTCGCAATTCTGCCCTTATTTTTAGTGCCGGCGCGACCGATAAACGTAGAGTGGAACAAGAGTCCGTATTTCGGAGTATTCGACTTTCCACGGCTCTTCAACGCTCTGAACAGAGCCTTTTCCGCTCCCAATATTTGAACGGTAGACGCCGGTGCCTTCGCTAAGTTAGTAAGCGATCCGGCATGCGCTATTAATCTGGCGCCGACTTGATCTCCGATCAAAGTGGCTAAATTCGGTGCTATTCCTGCCATTTGCGACGTTAAATAATTGGCCATCTTCTTCCTGTACTCCACCATTGCAATAACGCGTCCAGCAAAGACCTCTACGTTCGTTAAATCAACTGGACTTATGTCCATCCCCATGGACGACTTGGCAGCGTTGACGATGGCCTGAGCTCTTGCATTGTCCATGACAACTTCTTCTAACTCTGCCACCCTTTCATCCGTCAGTTCCTTTCGGTTTTTTATTACTTGCGCCACTCTCGCGTATGTATAATTCTCCGGAACTATCTTTGCAAGTTCCGGGTAGTGATAGCTGTACCATTCTCTAAAATCGAAATGTAAAACCAGTTATCTTCGAGTATCTTTTAATCTAACTTATTTCTGATATGTTCAAGAAATATACTGTACGTACCGCATACGCATGCTGAACGTGTTAATATCCTTGTCCAATTGATCTAGCAAGGCTATACTCTGGATGATCATGTTGTCCACTCGGTTCACGTTGAACTTAACTTTCGCCCTCGAGTAACTGTGCCCAAGACCTAGTTGTGCAATTGTGGAGTTCTGAGAGGTAAAGCCTTTCACCAGATTATGAAAGTGCAATCTTATTCCCCGCGTGATTTCAGGAACGACATTAATATGGTCGCATTTTATGCCCAAAGTTTCAGTGATATTAGCACCGAGTTTGGGATCAGAAACACCGAGAACGACATCCTGTTTGGCGGAACCACCGAAGGAGGAGTCTAGGAAAAGCTTCAGGTCCTCCGTAACGATTCCTTCGGAGATGCTGTTGATATTTTCCAGAGCAGACAACGCTGTCTTGAAGGGTGAAAATCCGATAAGGCTTACGACGCTGCGGAAACGCGTCAGATCTGTCACGGACTGTTCCACCTGAGGTAACAGCATTCCAATCTCCTCAAACTCTTTAACGCGGAATATGGCATACCCAGCGGCATGTTCAAATAGAATGAAGAAATTCGACTGTAAAATAAGCAATTTAATTAGTGTTATGATATAATAATGATATTCTATATAAAAAAATATTGCAATTTTTTTTATTTCACGATAAATTGCTATTATCGTTGTTTACATTGTTGTATTGTTATTATTATTTTATTTTTGGAATAAATAAATATTGCACGCAATGCAACCTGCCCTGATTTGGGGTTAACCTCAATTAAGAGTCGTATAATAATAATAATAATAATAATAATAATAATATATAATGTTCATAAAATAACTATATTTAAAACGTGCAAATAGAGCTTACATTACAGATTAAAAATTATTTATTTCGAACTTGAATCCAAAAACATTATTAACGCATAAAATAGCACAAATTGCGACGCTTGCGTATCGATTGCTCCGGTCGGCAGAGAAAATTACAAATTACAGCTCGAAATAAATCACTTGTACTGTGACATAATTCGGGAATCTTGCACTTACCATCCTTAAAAAATTCTGTATTCTTTATTCGGCCGCTACGTCGGAAAGAAAACTCAAAAGCACGTGAAACCTCGGCGAAATACGACCATGTGTGTGCACTACTGTGCAGTCTGTGGTCTGTGCAGGCAGACATCAAGCGGATGTGACGTAGCGGACGTAGAAAGTCAGAGAGAAGAATTCTGCCGAATGTTAAACAAGGATAAAATGATACCCGGGAACACTCGGGTGATATTTCCGAACGCAGCCCACTTTCTTGTGAACAAGACGCAGTACGCACTGATCTTGACTGATCTCTATTAGAGATCAGTGGTTTCCTGTGATTCGAGACGCGTTTTTTACCAGGGTACGGTAAGGAAGTTTAAACTTAAAAAAAAAGAATATATGCATATTTAGCTTGGGCACAATTCTTAGGCCCGGTTTCACCAACGTGATTTAATCTAATCGGTCGATTAAACTCACTCTTCGACTCTTTCTAATTGTCCAGGTAGAAAGAGACGAAGAGTGAGTTTAATCGACCGATTAGATTAAATCACGTTGGTGAAACCGGGCCTTAGGATGCTAGAAATAATTAACAATGCATGGTTTTAAAAATTTTGATTTTATACCTGTAAAAGAAAAATATTAAATAAACATATATATTTTGTGATGGTGATAAAACTACACGCTCGCCTTCCCGCGGATCGGATTGGCTCGGCGGGTTCCACGAATCGAACTTATGGAACGTAAAAAAGCGGGATCGCGCGTGCCCGCGCGTTTCATGTTTTCCATTTTTACCCCAATGCAGATTATTAACTTTAACCTCGATTTAACGTACTTTATATTTCTCTCTAATTTTAAGAATTAAAAAAAGATAAAAAATAAGAAATCGAGATTAAATTAAGTTAATCCGCATCGGCAGAAATAAATATTTTAATCATAGATATATACATATATATCTATGTACATATATGATTTTAATATATAGGCGCGCGCCTGCATCCGCCCCTGCTCGCTCCACGAGCGCGAGCGCGCGGCAACGGCGATCCGCGCGCGAAACGTCAAGTTGGCAACGGCGGTCAGCGTACTATTTGCCGTTGTTGGCTTCCGGCCGTGTGATACATCGATGCATGTATATTGTGTGTATGTACGGCTGGCCAGGTGCGCGGACGGGTCGTTTACCGCGTCAAGAACCTTTTGCAACCTTTTGTGCTTTGGACGGCGGTGCCGGGCGCCGTCGGACGGGATCGTCGCGTTATCCTGGTTATGAGATTGCCGCAGCGCGGGAGATTCGCCGCGCGATTGCGTTAACGCGATACCGGAACGCCGATCGGCGTCGACGAGCCTCGCGGCCTGAACGTCGCGTCGGGATCCCGCCGATCCCGGTGCTGGCGCGAATCGCGCGATTCGCGCGCAGTGCGCACACGTCCGTCCGTCGTAGTCCGTCGTCCCGTGCCACTTGGCGTGCGTCGCCGTCGCGCGTGAGAGAGTCTGAGAGAGAGCGCGAGGACGAGAGAGAAAGAGAGAGAGAGAGAGAGAGCGTACCGCGTACGTCGTCCGTACTCCGTGCGTCCGCGGCGCCGATCTTCGCGGCGCGTCGAGAAGGCTTGAGAGAATAGGACAAGAAGAAGAGGAAGAAGAAGAGATTTAATCGTCGCGATCGCGGTCGCGGTTATCGTCGCCGACGAAATGCCGCTTTTGCGAAAACAGCCGTTCCAGCGGCTTCACGTCTCCTCGGATTTCCGGGACGACGACGAGGTGTACCACTGCGAGGTTACCAACGAGATATTCAAGAACTACAAGTGAGTGTGGGATCGCGGGATGCGGGATACGAAGACGCAACGGCGGACTTGGGGGGCCCGATCGCGTGTACTCCAGGTCCCGCTCGATCTCGTCTCCGAGATCTCCGAGCCGTGTCAACGGCGTTTTTTCGCGTCGCCGTACGCGGGATGCGGGAGACCGATACATCATTAAAGCGCGATCGATTGTTTATCCGAGGGGTACCGCGGACAGGCTTGCGTTACCGCGCAAATAATGCGCCAATTGTCAATCTGAAAATCCGCTGGATTGCATAAAAATCTTGTAAGATTATAGACCGAAGCCTGTCTCGAGGCCTGCTCGGAATTTGTCCGAAAAGTTTGCACGTCCACGTGAACAAGAGCGGCTTTGATTAAATTCGGATTAATTTGACCATTCGAAACCAGCAGAATTGCTCGCAAAACGACTGTAGGCGATTCATCGTCCTCGATCTGATCTAATCTTTCTTCTCGCGTGTCAGACAAAAAAGATTAATAAGATTACGGGTTAAATGTTTATTTCTATCAATGCAGATTAATTGTAACTTTGGTTTAACTTATTGTTTATCCTACAACTAGAAAAAGATGAATTAAATTTCCTTTTTTTTTCTTTTGAAAAAATATGATAATGTATAAATGTTAAAATACAACCAAAAATGAGAAAACGTGAGTGGACTGATTATAAACAAACTCGGAAAAGCTTTATCAACTGCATTTGTTATTGCTGCATTATATTGACAAATTTATTTATGAGATTTTTCGGCGTCTTAATAATTTGAGAGCGTTATTTTTTTCAAATTGCAGGTATTTTTTATTCGAATAAGAGTCTACTTGGTCAAATAGAAGCATTTTGATGTTAAAAATTTGCATTTACATCATTTGGATTGATGATCGTAAAATAGATAATGAACAAAGATGAATTGTTTCTTGTTGAAAAGTATCTATTATGTGTGTTTAGCTAATATAAACATTAAGTAAAAATTTGTAGTCAAGTATATGTCTCTTATATCGTTAATTTACAAATTAAATGGATTTTACTATGCTATTAGTTGTCATACTCACATGTATTTAAACATTATTAATATAATTTCTATATTATTGTTTTAATAAGATTTTTATAGATATGTATAAACAATTTTTATTAAGTTTTTTAGTTTAGAAGTTTTATTAAAAGTACATATAAATATGTACATAATTTTGAAATTTAATTAATTTTTATTTATGTTTTTTAAAGCTTATGTATACATTTTGAAGTTAAATAATTAGAAATGAATATAAAATATGAAGATTATTCTATATTGCAATAAACATTATGTATTTTCTATTACAGTGAATTTTGCGAGCGAATTATCTTATGCAACTCCCTTATATGGTCATGCAGCATCACAGGTAAAACTAATATGACATTCGAGGAAGCTTTGCAGTGCGAAGAAAATGCGAAGAGGAGCTTGAAAGAATTTCCAATGGAGGTATAGTACAATTTTATGTAATCTATGTTGAATCAACATTAATATGTATATCCTTGTAAAACGTTACTCCATATTTTTTTCAGCTGCGAATCCCTATACTATACCTTGCTAGTAAAACAAATAGGTCTTCTTTCAACGAGATGATCGAAGACGTTTACCAGTTTGCGAGAGATCGCTATTTTGTAGGAGAAATGGTAGAATCTAGCTTTACCGATGACGCTTGGTGTAACTGCCATGTTCTTCAAGTTATCGTACCTACGGAACAACAAGTTAAGGCATATATGAATGAAAATGGCAGGTAAATAAATTAATTGAATTTCGTTAAGCTATTTTATTAGCTTTCTTATTTTATTGGGTTTATTCTATTTTGTGCCGCTGTTTCAGAAGTCTACAAGAACATTATTATCATCCGCCAGCGAAGTTATTTCGTTACGAGGTAGAGCAATTAGATTCTGGAGATTCTGACGTTAGTCAGATCATGATAGTAGAAGCATCTCAGGTCAGAAGACGAAAGCAGCATTACAGCAGAGATCGTAATAAGATATTTCTTCGTCAACTCTGTGAACAAAATGATAGCGGTATATGGGTTGTCAAGGTTAATACAGAATCATTAATACAAAATTATGAATGAAGATATTTGTGCGCTTTTGTAATATTACTTTTTGTTTTATTGTTACATAGGAAAGCGTTTTGGAAAAATATGGGATTAACAAAGTACGTTTTGATACCATATTTGCCGGAACACTTCCAGATTTTACGGTGCGTGTAAAGAAATCTGTCAAGCAAAGGCAAGAATCCATGGATAAATTTCTCACCTCAGACGTGTCGAAACAAAAAACACTCGAGAAAGCGGATCCTCTGAAAAAAGTGAATGATACTGGCGTGGTGAAGAAATTTCGGAAACCAAGGTAAAAGGCGTAAAAGCTATTGAGACTTTGTTAAAAGACGTCTATTTAATATATTTTTTTAATATCTAAAATATTTTATTAATAGAACGAACGGTAAATTCAAAGAGGAACTTAAAGCAAAAGCTTTGGAGGAGAAAGCAAAACGTAAAGAAGAAAGGGCGCTGAAAAGTGAGCGTAAAAAGGAAAAGAAACAAAAGCTAGCGGCTTTAGCTGCATATATGAAACAATGGAACAAACCGAGAGAGGATCTCGAGTGTGAAGATCTTAGTCCCATTCCTGAACCTACTGTTGTTAAGTGCAACATACCGAACGAGAAATTCGGAGATTTCGCTATGATATCGGAATTTCTTGAATTTTTTAATGAAGAATTAGAAGTGTCTGTATACTTTTCGGGAGGTTTCAACTTGGAACTATTGGAGAAGGCATTGTTGACTAAAGAAGCATCCGGTCCTTGGAGCGATCTTCTACAACTGTTATTGTCGAATATCTTTAAATACCAAGCTGGAGAAGACAATGAAATTGATGCACAAGCATCCACTTTGTTGGATGACATTAGTGCTTATGAAGGTGCCTCATCAATGGCAAAAGCCATTAAGCTTGCTACGTTGGCTTCTAGATGGTGCCCAACTTATCAAGGATGCAAATTATCAGAGCTTACGTTGGATCACGTAACTTTGAGCGAAATTTTGAGGCAACATTTATTAAGTTCCGGAGGACGTATAAGCGAAGCCGCTTCGAAATGGCGATACTCTCAAAAGGGTATGTATGATTTATTATTTAATATTAATATATTTTTTATATATTAAAAAAAAACATTGTGATTGCAGGTGGCTATACAAATTTTGATGAACCAGCACTTCTCTTGAGGCTAAATGAAGGCTACCTGTTGCGATTGTTGGGTCATCGAAATGTCTGCGAACTTGATTTAGACGACAAAATAAAGGTCGTCACATGTCTGATCAATCAGTTGCTTGCATTCGCATCGATACGCGATGCAATCGAGGAGCGATATGATAAATTGCATCAATCGAGAAAAGAATTGAAATTGTTCTTACTTGCTGAACAGAGAAAGGAGAGGGAAGAGAAAGAAAAGATGCGAGAACGCGAGAAAGAGGGAAAGCTTGAGGAAGAAGAGCCGAAACTGAAAAAGATAACGCGTGGTAATTACGAAGAAGAAAAGAAAAAGGAAGAATATGAAAATAAACTAAAGGAACTGCAACAAGCGTCAAGGGATGACAAAATGATGATTTATTTAGGTGCAGATAGAGCTCATCGAAGATATTGGAGATTTATCTCTATACCAGGTACGTTTTTATATTTTGGTTTTGTAAAATTTTTAATATCCAAAACTGAGAATAAAAGACTCATGTTTTATATTTTTTTATTGACTCCGGTTGCAATTAGATACATATTTGTATTTAAAAATGTTACACCCCAGGAATTTAATAATATTAGGTTATATATAACATCGTGTACTTTTTTTTTTATTTGATGACTTTTTTACTTTAGTATCTTTTCAGGAAAAATATTTTTAATTTGATATGTTAATCAATATCTTTAAGTTTCCTTTTTATGGAACTAGAGATTTCACAATTTTATTAAAATTAAAATGTTAAAATGTATACTAAAATATATTTCAAATAAATGTACATCATATTGCGCTTTATTTGATTATACTTTTATAATTATTATTACTTCGAAAAAGTAATTGAAAAAGAATTAAATTTTTTTATGTCCAATTCTTTTATTCTCAGTGTAACTTTCTAATATTATTACTTATAAAATTTCTGACAAAAGTTTATAACACTTATAAAAAAAGTAATTAATTAATTTTTTTAAATTGATTCTTATTATTGTAGGATTATTTGTCGAAAATGATGAACGTTGGCCCGGAAATTGTCTTCCCGAGGGTACGCCACATCATCCCGAGTTGCAAGACAAGGAAGCAACCTACGCATATCTAAAAAATAAATTTGAGGATGAGTTCAGTGACAAAGAAAATAGTTTCAAAAAAGCGAAGAAATCACCCAAGAAGCTTCTCTCTTTGGATAAAAATGGTGTCAAATCGCCACGCAAAGAACCAAGTCCACGGAAAGAATTTAAACAAGATCTCAATAACATCAAAAGAAGTTTGGTACTGTGTACAGGAGACAAAGATTGTCCTGTTCATTGCAAGAGATCACCGATAATGTGGAGCTTTTACGGAAATCGAGGAGACATTCAAGCGTTAATAGATAGTTTAAGCACAAGGGGTGTCAGGGAGAGCGAGCTTAGAAATAATCTTTTACAAGAGATGGACAATTTGCTCCTCGTTATCGATGAATGTCCTAAATACAGACTAAATCCTGAAGTTGTAAGTATATTTTTACATATATTAAAGTATATGCTACCTCTACACGCGTATACTAAAGTAAATGGATATTCGTATGTAGTTTTCAGACGCCAGTAAAGGACAAACTAATAAGGCGGTTAAGAAAAATAAATATGAAAATGCGAACTTGAATTTTCCTCCTGATATGTCGATCGACGATGTGATGGAGTTGACTTTGAGAGATCACATTTTGGATTTTGAAGACAAGATCAACGCGGGTTGTCTAGGATGCCTTAAGATTAACGATCGTACTGCCTGGAGGAGCGCGATCGACCAGAGAAGTTATGACAAACAGTGTGATAAGTTGATGTGTGCCGGTAGTGAGATAGACATAGATACACCACCTAATGCTTTGATAGACAAGATAAAGAACGAGTCTAAACACAGTAGACCTGGTACTCCTGACTCTGAGGTTGGGAGTATTAGCATAAAGACTTATAAGGACCCAGGAATATACTTAGGTTTACCCGGTGACGATGAAATGGTGTTTGATCAAAGGCAACAAGCAGTTATCAAACAGCTTGCTTGTGCCATTTTGCAGTTGTCCCATGCTATAGAACAGAAGTACTTACAAAGACCACTGGGGCCCGATCAAAAGGATAAAAAATGGTCGGGCGAGGAGGCACGAGAGAGATGGGAACAATCATTAATAGCATCTACGAACTGGTCCCAGTTGTTTGTTCACTTAAGTACATTGCACAATAGCGTCGCGTGGCACAGAAGCGCGTTAAACGCTCAGTGTCGTATATGTCGAAGGCGTAGGGATGCGGAGAACATGTTGCTTTGCGACGGATGCAACAGGGGACAACATCTCTATTGTCTGAAACCTAAACTTAATGTAATTAATAGTTTATACTGTTATTGTTACCGTAGTTTATACTGACGCTTCCACAATAATGATCGACTGAATTATCATTATTTCCTCGTATATTTCCTATATACAGGGTGTACCACCGGGAGATTGGTTTTGTAGAGCATGCAGACCACCGGAGATAAAACCTAAAGAAAAAGCTCGAAAGCGGAAAAGATTTGAGCTCGATGAGCTCGAGGAAGACACGATATTGACCAAAGAGACGAGACATGATCGCGCGAGGCGCATACCGCGTAGCGACGATGAGGGCGACCAAGAAGACGATCAAGACGATGAGGACAGCGAGGAAGATATGTAAGTATCTCTCCATAACATTAAAATCTGTTATCTCAATTATTACTGTTAATGTTTTTAATTTTTTTTATTGTGTTAGAAACGTGAGACTAGAGAACTTATGCACGTCGTGTAAAAGCGCTGGGAGGCTGATTGCTTGCGACACATGTCCGAATCGTTATCACTTGGAATGCGTAGAACCGCCATTGTCGAGGGCTCCTAGAGGAAGAAGATGGTCTTGCCATAAATGCAAGGAGAAAAGGAGAAACGCAACGAAAGGTAATTGAGAAATAATAACGGAGGAGTATATACAGGCGAAAATGTCTTAAGGGCGTTATTCTTCTGTTATAATTCGAGAAGAAGTTTTCCGCGTTTAGTGTAGATCAAAAGTAGAGGTGTAGACAAGTTGTTACAAGGACGTTATAAGGGAGGTTCTTAGCGTTAAAATTATGTTGATAGTGAGGGGGCGCGAAAGGGAAAGGGACAAGGAGAGGCTGTGCGCAGCAGCAGCACGCTCTCGCATCCATGGCTTTGCCAAGAGCCTCCTCATTACAGAATCTACAGACTGGGAGGGTCTGTATTGTATCCCTTTTTTTACTGTGTGTATATTTTGTGCGTAGCATCACCATGGCCATTTTTTTTTCTTTTTTGGAAAGCACCGCACGTTAGAAGAGTACGTTCATCACCGGGGGTCTGTTCATTTTTAATATCTGAACAATTCTTATAATTTTTATTTTGGGGATAGCATATGAACTTAACCGAATAAATTATTTACTATAAATCTGTCGATAGATCTGTTCCAATTCTTGTTTTCAATTCTTTTATTAAATATTTCTGCATTATCACTAATGTATTCAGAAAGATGGTATTTCTCTTTTGTTAGTATATATCTGGACAAGGAAAGTTAGTATAAA
The DNA here is from genome assembly GCA_035220615.1 of Leptothorax acervorum. NCBI lineage: Eukaryota > Metazoa > Arthropoda > Insecta > Hymenoptera > Formicidae > Leptothorax > Leptothorax acervorum. Next base: position 1,293,113 of record JASTWQ010000020.1, on the reverse strand, counting down.
TTAACATAATAAATAATTACTATGTACTATAATTAATATAAATCTTGACTAATTTTACAATGTCTACTTTTTCTGTTATTGAAATGTATAAATATTTTCTTATAGAATAATATTTTTATAGTGAAATATATAAAATCGAGTAATTGATAAAATATGGCACGATGCATGCACACGCACACATACGCATATAATTGTTTTGACTTCCGAGTAAAATGGGACTTATCATGGACAGACCCTAACATAGCATTACATCCCTGTCATGTAAATGCTTGATACATCTTATCACATCTTATCATCTTGGCAATGAAATTCGTAGGCTATTGCTAACCCATGTGCATATCACATGAATATCACATCGATAGAACTTTAGTTTTTAGTATAGACTTCATATGTAATTCCGAATTGAAATGACAAAATGTGATATGCTAATACGAAAATTTTTGATGTACAGATAGCAGTGCATCGGATGACACTGAACCGAGACCACCGAGACAAACGCGGCGTGCGACGAAAAGAGCCGCAGAAATTGAACACGGAGAGAATTCGATTAGGGGATCTATGGCTAGATTGCAAGAATTATTGACCGATATCAAGCATCACAAAGATTCGTGGCCGTTCCTGTCACCCGTTACGAAGGATGAAGTTCCAGATTATCACGATATCATCTCTAATCCGATGGACTTTGGAACTATCAAGTTCAAACTTGGTAACGGCGACTACGAGACATTAGATAAATTCTTTAGCGATTGCCAATTGGTCTTTGAAAACTGTGGATTGTATAACAAGGAACATAGTTCCGTATACAAGTAAGTATCAATGTTATATCGTTACATATTTCACCCAAGTTCGGATGCCAGAGATTAAAATACAGGTTCATGCTGCATAGATAAATCTATTAATGTTAATTGATATAGAGTATTAATTTATATATTTCATCTATATTATTAATTATACATACATTGATTTTAATTAACACATCATATAATTATTATTAATAACAAAATAACACATTTATCATTTTTGTATCATTTGTATGTTAATTTAACTCTATGTATAGATAAATTGTTAATGTAACTGTTAGGTGTGTTTTGGATTAGGTGGGTAGAATATCATAAATCTAACAAAATGCAGCAAATATGAATGTTATAGTATTTGGTAAGATAACATTATCATTGCACAAAGGGCTATAATCTATACGTTGTAAATAATTGAATGTGATTAACTATTTTATAATTGCTTAATGGCAGGACTCGACTTTTCTTACATCTTTTTACAAAATTTGCGAACGTGTTAACTCATTTGTAACTTTTAGTACAATTAATAGACTTCGTCGTTGTTGATGTAAATAATCTTTGGCCTCCGAACAAGCTTGAAAATGTGCGTGTAAGAAGCGAGGCTATGTCTGGTTAAAAATAGTTATGTGTATAGTGCAGGTATGCGGTTACGAAAGTACTTCGAGAAACGCTGCAAAGAATTGAATTTCGATGAGACACTTTTCCAAGAAGAACCCAAAATTAAAAGGTCGAGATTGGATAGCGATGACGTCGAGGAAAACGGTGCGTCGGAAAGCGAGGACGACGAAAGCGAAGCGCAGAAAAGAAGATAAAATGAAAAGGATTAGATCTTATACATACATACATATATTATATATATATTTCATTACGATGCATACTCAAAAAATTTAAATCTAGAGCCGCTCATATTTTTTATATTTTGAACTCAGCATATATGTGGACTTGTATACCGATGTTGAGCGGTCGAAAGATTCTGTATGTAGCTCAAGACATTTGTAAATTGTGTACTTTTATTCTTTCGACAGAGTAATATAAAATTATATGACAATTCACGGAATAGTACAACAGAATTTATTCTACAGAATCACCGATGCAAATATGCGAAAAAATTTTTTTCTCTACAGTCGACTTCTTCGAGGTTTGTAATAAAGACGGTACGCAGTATTATTTGCATATACATAGCCGCACATATACTTTTTAAGATGTATCGTGCACTCATAGAGCATTATAAAACGACATACAGCCGATTAGTTCTATTCGCTTCGATCAGTACAAGTATAGCATTATTTTCTTTATAGATATAAACAAGGAGAGCTGCTCGATATATTCTCGCATCGTTCAACTATTTATTATTTTAATATTATTCACGTAAAGCGGCATCTATATATACTTATTGCCGCAATTATATTAAGAATCGTTAACAGTATACATGATAAATCACACTATAAATTTTGCTTTTCTCGAAATCGTCTGTACGCGAGCTTTAATGATTAAACATAGGCACAGCTTAAAAAAAAACTCGTAGGTTACAAAAGCGTCATTCATAAAAACTTATGTTTGTAGATCCAGACAATAAAATTGGATACTTTTGTACTGCGTGTTCTGTGACTGTTATCTACTAAGAAGTGTTATTTTAATTATTTTGTAACGCCTATGTAAATTCCCGTTTTATGTTAATAGTACTTATTTTTTCATTTTTAGTTTATTTTGACATTTTTCAATTTCAGGCTAGATTTATATGAGTTATGGTACAAAATATCGATTGTATTACAGTACAGTAAAAAATGTTCTTTTTAGTCATGTATATTTTATACGATTATTTTGATAACACAAATCTTCAAATAGACTTTTTTTCAACAATCCTTTGCCTCTCCATAAATTATCTCGCACATATGATTAAGGATTTATTTCTTCTAATTGGACAGAGAAAAGATTACATGTTCTCTTTCTCCTATACATATTTGTTTTAACATACAATTCTAACGATCATTACTTTAATGATGGCCAGTGCCCTCGAACATTTCTCGATGGGTTTTCTCCCACTTCGCAACGTTCTCAGGAGAGTACGCTGAAAACAGAGATAGCGGATGATACATGTTCCGTTAAATAGGACAGACATTTAAATGTACTATAAGACTTACATAGTTTTTGAATTTTATAAAATATCGGCAACGAGACGAGCGTGGCGATTATCATATATTTGTACATCCAACTGTGCTTTATGTAGTATTTGTATGGAAACTGAGCAACCTTCGCAGTTAAGGTGTATGGGTACTTCATGGGTCGAAACGGTGCGCCTTGCGACATGTTGATTGTCTGTAACAGATTAACTGTAATTAGCCCATTTATGCCCAATAACTTAAGTGACAATAGTAATATGATAGATTGTGCGAGAGATCTGTTAGCGCAATTTTGCAAGTGAATCAAGTACACCAGACTAATAGGTCTAACTGGGTACGCTGGATACTCTTAACGACAATGTCCTTATGTTATATTGTCGCAGCTTTTTTAATTTATTTATATTGTACCAGCGCAACGACAATGTAACGATAACGACGCTATCATAAGAATTACAGAATAGAACTGCAGGTGTTCAGGCACAGATTACACTTGTCGATAACCTATAAAAATTATGCAAAAGGATTTTCTCAAATCAGACATAAATACAGATTATACGACATTCATATTGTTAGTGCAAACAGAATGGGTTTGGAATAAGGTGTTACATCGACCGATCGCATCGCCAATCCTCGAAGGAAGAAAATGACAGACGAACGAACGTATGTGCGATTTAACCTCACTTGTCGCCAGCGATTGTTATAAATTACAAAAAGAAAGAATTATCGCGTGCACTCGCTCTTTCTTAATTTCATATTTAACAATTTTTAGTTACTCACTATTTCGGATTTATGATATATAACGATAACAACTGCGTGGAATTATGTAATATTCTTTTTCGTAGGCGACTGTAGGCGACTAGGCGCAGGATATGGTACGGCACGAGTAAGTTAGGTTAGGTTAGGTAGGGCTACGCTAGAGTCCTATATTATAAGAGAAGCGACATTGACGGCACGCTTGCTGATTGGCTGACCGCGGCACCAATCAAAACCGAGACTGTAAACCCCGCAGCTGATTCGTGTGCATCCGTGTGGTGTCCGTGTGGTGTCCGTGTGCAATACACATGTTTACAAGCGATCAGCTGCGGGGTCTATGCGGGGTCTATGGCAGCTATGGGAACCATGGAGGGGGTATCGATCTCGCTTCTCTTATAAATTCTTATAATATAGGACTCTAGGCTACGCCATTTTTCCGTGGGGGCACTTATGGCGTTTTCGATTTGCTACTCGACCCGACTCGGGTCGCATCAATGGACGTGGAATACATACACAGATATGTATGTATTCCACGTCAATGATGCTAGAGTCCTGTATACATGATGCGACCCGAGTCGGTTTGAGTCGCAAATCGAAAACGCCATTGTTCGCACAGAACATATACAAATTTATTCGTATTCCCCCCTACGTTTGCAAAAAGATGATGTAAAAATAAATTTTTTTATATAATAATAATAATATACTTTATTCGGTTCGGCCTTCCAGCCTAAAATCCGGGACTTGGTTTACAATTTCGCTACTTAAACATTCACTCCTTCATCCACTCTCTTCTCCCTTCTCCTATTCTCTCTCATTTTTCCCAATTCTCTCATGCATTTTACATTTGCTATCTTTCCTTCCTCTCCTAAAAAATCCCTCACTCTAATCTTGCGTTCTCCATCTACATGTGTCAGTATGTGCTCCATCGTTCCTTCCTCTTCTTCGCAGATCTGGCATTTTCTTCTTCCCGCCTCCGCCCAGAATCTGTTTCTTTCCTCTTCGTTTCCACATCTCCATCTCGCAATCAACTTCTGGCTCCCTTTGTGCCCTTTTTCTCTCAAATATCTCGGTCCTTCCTGCACCATTATGTCCTTATATCTCTCGTTGTATCTCGTGCTTCCTATTTTACTATCCATCCATTGCCTTAGTCTCTCTCTCTCTCTCTGCCCTATTACTTGCCCTATATCCGCCTCTCCATCCCTCAGTAGTTTTATACCCTCCGAACTAAATCCGTTTTGCCTATAAAACATCTCTCTCTCCTCTCCCACCATGCCCTTTTGTCTCTCTCTCTCTTTTTCCTTCACGCAATCTACTACCAATTTTCTTTCCCCCACCTTCATAGCCTTTTCCTCGAACCTTACTGCTCTGTTTCCCGCAATTGTACTTAGCTTTACTCTCCCTGTTTCCTTATAAACTATATAGTCCGGCGTACAGGAGTCGAGGCTAAGGGTCCACTTTACATACTTTTTATGTATTCTTTCTAATTCTTCTCTTTCTCTCCATCTCCAGATTTCTGCCCCATACATTATAACCCCAAGTACTAAATATTTAAATAATATCATCCTTCTCCTAAAATCATCCCTGAACCTACGCTCCCCCATACCTGTCTCATCACTATATTTGCCTTCTTCTTTGCACTCTTGATCTGTCCGTCGTCGCTTCCATTCCTCCTCAGCTCGTATCCCAAGTACTTGTATTCCTTGTATTCCCATCCCTCCTTTCCTCTTCTAAAGCACATAATCTTGGACTTCTCCGTGTTCAACTGCAGTTTTTTCCTTCTTAGATATCTCTGCAGTCTCCTTATCATCTCCTTCATTCCATCCACACTTTTTGCCAGCAGCACCAGATCATCTGCATACGCTAGCATCCATATCCTTTCTGCTCCAACCCTCATGCCGCCCGCCTGCCCTGTCCTCATCTCCTCCTCCACATCTGCGATCAATATCGAGAACAGTAACGGACTCAGAGGGCACCCCTGTCTTACTCCTTTCTCCGTCCAAAACCAGCTGGAGACTTTTCCGCTCACTTTAACTGCATTCTTCGTCCCTTCATAGATTTCCTTGATCCTTTCAATTATCCCTCTTCTTATTCCTCTTTTCTCCATTGCTTCCCATAAGATCTTTCTATCCACCCTGTCGAAGGCCGCCCTTAGGTCCACAAAGAACCCATATACTTTTCCTCCTTTCTTCTTCAGTTCTCTCTTGACCACGTGCTGTAACACATATACGTTGTCCATTGTCCCTCTGCCCTTTCTAAAACCTGCTTGGGTTTCCGGCAGAATTTTCTTCTCTTCTACCTCCTTCCTTAGCCTCTCTGCTAATATTCCTGCGTATATCTTATACGCAGTACATAACAGGGAGACTCCCCTGTAGTTTTCCACACTTTTCGGGTCACCTTTCTTGAAAATTGGGGCTATTAGCCCCACTCTCCATTCTTCCGGGAAGCCTTCACCTCTCCACACCTTTTTCAGGATTTCCTTCAGCTTTCCCTTTATCCGCCCGTCGCTGAACTTCCATGCCTCTCCTGCTATCCCATCTACTCCTGCCGCCTTTCTCCTCTTTAAGTTATTGATCTGTTCTTCAATTTCTTGATCCTGAATCCCCAGTTCCCCGTCTTCTTCCTTGCTTCTTTTTTCCACCTCCTCTCTCCTGTCCTCTTTACTTCCTCCCAACAGCTGCATAAGCGTGTGATGTCGGTGATAGCACAACTGAACATTGTATCTCTATAAAACGTAAAGTTATGGAAGATCTGCTCAGTGAGTGTTGTCAAATTGATTGTAAGCTAAGTAAGCTTTGAATTTCAAGACTCCCGACATGCGCATGCATGTTCGTGGCTCGTCTCACGACTACGGATTTGCATGCCTGCACGGTCCGAGTCTTTAAGTCATTCCTCGAAATTTCTTTATATAAAACTCAGTTTTATATAAATTTCAGATTTTTTATATAATTAAGAAATTTGAGCTTTTTTTTTAGATAAAAAAAAGCAAAATCGAACTGCGACGACCGCATCTTGTGGAACAAAAACTACTTCTAAACTGTGAAATATTCAACTTTATTTGATAAATACAATTGTTAACCTAATACATCACCAATTGAGAGCGCAATCAGTCTCCTTTCTTTCTTTTTCCTAATATTAGATTGTTTTTGTTTTCGTAACAACAGCGCGATTCTTCGCAAAATTTTGTACAGTCGAGTTTTCATATTTAGGCCCGAGTTAGCATGTCTATTCTTAATTTTCCTTTTAGTCCTCATTCATGGTCTGGATAGACAATCTAACTCAGTCAGTCCCGAACATAATATAAGAGCTCGACTGTAATATCAATGTGTAACAAAGCTTGAGTGAAATCTACGAATGTTACGGGTAGGATGCCTGTAGAAGTTTATTATTGCTTGTTAACACTTCATTTCATCAAAGCGTGTACCACTGCTTTGGCATTCAATGATTTCAGGTCGGTGTAAGTTTGGCCGGTTCCAACAAAAACAATTGGTTGACCAGTGATGTATGTCATTGTGATAGCTGCGCCGACCTGTAAATAATGTCCGTGAGAAACAATCCTAAATACTGCGTAGAAAATTAATAGATAGATATTACGTAGAAAAATATATTTTCTATACATATATATGTGCCTATTATATTATATATTATAATCAATATATACTAATATAAATAATATAATTTATATTCTATATGGAAATTATTAATTACTTGAAATGAGATCTAACAAAATATAATTTTTGCGAGACAAATATCAATCCTACAGAATAATTCTTAATTGTATACCCGTACTTCAGGAACCAAGAACTTCAAAAAGTTCCACAAGAAAACAAATATGTGATAAAGATTATACATAGAAAAAAAATTACCTTATCGTCGATCGTGTCGAATTTTGTCAACACGATACCGTCGATAATATGAGGATTGGCAGATTGACTGTAGTCAGCTAAGGCCTGATTGAATTTCACCAGCTGATCCACAGCCTCGTTGCCGACGAGAGCTTCTCCCACGAATAATACCAAATCCGGTTCGTTCACTTTAATCAGCTTTGCCAGAGCTCGCATCAACGGTTCATTATCCTGCATTCTACCGGCAGTGTCGACCAAAACAACATCGATTCTTGTATCCTTCGCAAAGCGTATCGCTTCCATGGCAATGCCCGCGGCATCCTTACCGTAACCCTTCTCATATAGCTGCACCATCGATTGATTCCCGTGCTTCTCTGGCGGATGTAGAGCGTTCAGATGTCGCATATGCGTCCTCAGTTGTTCAACAGCTCCAGCTCTAAATCACAAAATTATTGTTATTATAGGTAATTAATTGTTAAAGTATATGTTAACTCGTTATAGTTTATACTATACAGAATGAGTCATGTTACAAGTGACAAATTAATATCTTAGAAAATATTTATTTTAAAATAATTTTAAAAAAATGCATATGTAAAGAAAAATAAGAGAAATACTATTGTGTTTCAGAGGCGCATTTTATAATAAGATATTACTCCATTAAATAGTAGTTATTTAATTTAAATAATAATAAATCTTCAAAAAATTGATGGGAAAAATTAGCATGTCTTGTCAGTTTTGTCAATAATATTCATTTACCTGAATGTATCACATGCGGCTATCAACACGCGGAAATTATTTTCTATTAACCAGAAACAGATTTTGGCCAAATTCGTAGACTTGCCAACTCCGTTGACGCCACAGAAAGTCATCACGTAAGGCCTGATACTCTTCTTCGCTTCTAAAGCGTCTCGTAGAATATCGATTCTTCTCTTGGGCGATAGTATCTGTACTAGAGCATCCGTTAGGGTAGCCTTCACGGTGTTTGCCACGCTGTCGAAGGTGCCAAGTATTTTTCCTTCCAGCTTCGTGCCAACAGAATCGCATAACTTTTGCGCGATGTCCGCGGCGACATTCTTGGTGATTAAATGATCCTTTAGTTTCTCCAAAACCGGTAACATATCCTCCTGCTTTAGAGATTTGCTGCCGACCAGACTCTTGAACATGGAGAACATACTCGTTTTTTTCTGCATTTGCTGCTTGGATTGCTCTATTTCTTCCTGATCGGAACTATCCTCAGAATCGCTGTTCACTTCGAGATCGCGTATACTACCTTTCATCTGTCCAACTAGCTACAGGGAAAGCAACGAAAATATAAATAAACAACATAAATAATGAAAATATAAATAACAAATCTCAATTTCTTCTGCTGAGAATCAGTTCATTCAATGTAATTTCTTTGTTCATTTTATTTCAATTACATTCTTCGAACTCATTCTATATTCACTAACAATTATAAAAAATTTTTTGTACATATTTTCCAGAAATAAAAAATAAAAAGATAGGACCTGATTATCAATGTCAAACATATTAAATTGATCAAAGAAATTCATAAGATTCTCAGTCTAATCAAATAGAAAGTAGGAAATAAACTTTTCAATGATTTTGATATTAAAAGAATGTAAAAGAAAAAATATTACAGCTGTATTGGCTGCTACATATTCATCATTCTCTTCGGGCTTGTCTTTAGTTCGCTCTAATGTAGCAAGATCCTTGGTTGTTCCACCCAATTCCCAGATGCGCGGTTTCTTGCCAGCTTTCTCAGGTTTAGGACTTTTCCTGATACAATATTTGTTTTTATTACGTTATTAATTTTTAAATTTGTTGTTTTATATTGCCAAGAATAAAAAAATATTTTTTATAAAAGTAAAATAAAAATAATATAAATTATATTAAACGTTCAATAGAATTATTAAATTACAATAATTAATATTTTCTAATTCGGTTAAATTTGGAAGATTACTTTCTCTAATGGATTAAAAAGGAAATATATGCTTACTGCTTGTCAGCTTTCTTCTTTCCCGCCATTTTCTGAGCGAGCTTGATACGATTGGTGATCAATGTTTCTTCGTCGAGTTCCCCATTATGTTCAACTTGCTGTTTCGGCAACTCCTGTTTTGGAATATCTTGAATTTTTGCTGCAGCATTAGGATATATTTAATTTAATACAAAGAATTAACTAAAAGAAAAAATTCCAAATAAAATTTTAGCAAACTAAAGTTACGTTTGTTAATTTTATTATTTTATTCGTGTAATATTATACAATAGCACACCAACATGCAAGGGTTTAGTAAATGTTACTTACTATGATAATCCCCATTACAGTTATTTGCTTTCTTCTTTTTACCTAGAAGCGAAGAAGAAAATCACTGCTGTTTTAGCATTATCTAGATTGGGAAGGAGTAATTACCGAATAAAAATAACTTGTAGTTCTAAATTAAAAATTACATCAGTTTCCTTACTGTTTTATACCGCAAAAATAAAATAAGCCTAATACTCCTATATTTTTACTATATTATATTATACTATATTATATAATACTATATTCTTAGATAATATTCTACTATATTTCTTTTTACCCTGAGAATATTGTTATTACATAAATCTTATTTTCGTCAATTCTGTGTGTGCATGCGTGCGAACTTTCCCCTATACCTACAGCAAACCTGAATATTATGAATGACTACAAATAATTAAGATTCACCTTTCTTACACTTTTTTCTTTTAAATTATTTAGGTTTTAAAATTCAAGCTTATTTTTCTCAAAATTAGGTGAAGCTATGTACATTATTAACGTATTACAAAGTAATTAATGGAGGATTCACACTGCGTCCGATTGCGTCCAATGTTCGTCGTACGACGATCCGACATCCAATAAAAGAATTTATTATTAGAGATAAAAATTTCCTATTGGATGTCGGATCGTCGTACGTCGAACATCGGACTCAGTGTGAATCCTCCATATACTGTTGGTTATAATTATACCTGGCTTCTTATCATCTTTATCGTCCTTTCTCTCGATCATACTAGCGACAGTCTTTTTGGATTTCTGACTCTCGTCAAAAGTGCGCATTTGCTTCGGTATTTTAGCCTGCGAGCGTGACCAGTGTTCAGCTTGTTCAAGCACCGTACGATAGGCTGGTTCAAACTCGAAGTTGGTGAACCAGCTTGAGCTCTCGAGCTCGTTCTTGAAGCGATCCCTGAATTCTAAATGGATGTCATTCAGAAATTTATCCACGTAAGATAACTGCAGTATCTTCTGATACGCCACCACAAATACCAGCTCGAACTCGTTGTCGAGTTTATACTGTAGTCGCAGAGAATCATGCTCGAAGCTGTGATTCCCTGTACGTTCCTGAAAAATTGACTTTTATAAGAACCTTATCTTTAAAAATCTCACAAATACAAAGAATTCTAATAACATATATTACGAAGAAAAAAATTCATTTTACATATTGAGTTCTTTAATTTGGTTCTTTTTACTTTTAATACTTTATATAAAAATATATATATTGACAAGTCTTAATTACACCAGCACTGACATATATTTTAACTTTTTACATGAAGGAGAGAATCATTGCCCAAATAAACTTTTCTTTTTAGAAAAATAAAGTACAACAAACTTGTTTTCTATAACATCCATTCTTTTGCTTTAATTTTATTTTGCGAAATAGAAGATCTTTCACAAGACAATTTGTTTCGATAACTATAACCATATGGTGCATTTAATCTAACAATCTCGTTCTTACTATTATGTACAATTAGTTCGCAAATTCAAAGAACATATACATATACATTTTAAAATAGTTTCAAACAAAGCTTTATATACATTCCTTTCTTTTTATATTATACTACTATTCGTAGAAATGACAGATCGAGAAAAAAGATTAAAGTCCGAGGACACGTGAGGATAGATACCCGCGGTAATTACAGTATTTTAAAAACAAATGGTATTAACTGTCGAGGAGTAGATGAAGTAGATCAAAAACGTGAGTTTAACGCGAGGAGATTGAAGAGATGCGTCGTGCAAATCGGGGTCAAAGGTCGCCAGACGTCAACTTGTGCCTGTCACCCTGTCAAACGACGGACGGTCACATTCTCGCGACTCACCTGCAATATAACGCTCCTTATCAGGGCATTGACGCTGGGCGCGAAAATCTGAGACGTGCTCTGGAAGCACCAGAGCACTATGCCGCCCTTGCTGAATATCGTGAAAAGATCGAGCATGATTCTCACGATGCTTGAACACCAGAGAGAGAGAGAGAGACAGCCTGCCTCCCGGACACGGCCACACGACGACTCTCGACCTAACCTACAAAACGGCTCGTTTACACGTCAGAAGTCGTCAGATCAGACTGGAGTCATCAAAACGCCAGTGTCGCCAACGTACTTCGAACTACGTTCACGAGAATCGTTTCACTCTCGTCGCGTTGGCAGCACTGTCGCGAAAATTGTCAGTTGAAAACTTCAGACCGGTGATCCCGATGGCGATCAGTCGATGCGATATGCGACACGGTGCGTTTGCGACGTTCGTCGCGCGAGTTTGAGCCGCACGAGTACGGTTTACGCGCGCATAGTGGCCGCGTTCCTTAACGAGGGTCTGTTTCGGATTCACATCAGTTGTGACTTTGTGAGTAACGCGATACATTTCATTATTCTCACGCGGAAGCACAGAACACGCGCTCGAGTCACTTATGAACGCGACGTACGCGGGACGTCCATGGCGGCGCGGCGCGGCGCGACGTCCCGCGCGTTTGCACACGGCATGTTTCCGGAATGGTTCTGAGATTATTTCCTCCCAGTCACTGGGAATCGAAACCAATATATTATGATCGGTATGATTTTGATGGGGGCTCGTAGCGAATTTTGCGTCACTCGCCGCGCTGCTCTGCGCTGGTGCATCCTGGGGCATGTCGTACATACACGAAGTCGCCCAATGAGAGAAACATGACCATTTTTACCGATAAAATACCCCACGTCGATGTTATCGTATTTTTTTTCGTAATGAAACGTACATACATATACGTTGGATACTTTATTGATCACTACATGCTTGTTACGCTTTTCCACTTAGGGTGGCTTCGACCAAGTTATGATTATTGATTAACTTGCTGATCAGTTAGAAACAGGTGGATTATGATCTGATTGTTCGGTTTTATAAGATTATAATTTTACCAAAAGTGCGAGTGATCAAGGTTTGTAATACTGATCTTTTTTTTTTTTCACACCACAATTAAAATTTAAAAAGATTGTGTTTAGAGAAAAGCATTGATCAAGATGTAGCCAGTTACATAACAAAGAGGATACAGAAAAGACGACTTAAAAAGAAATAGATAATTTTGTCCTATAATTTTGCAGTTTCACCTTTCTCCTCAGGTTAGTCGGAATTTAGTCAAAGTTACTTTTAAGATGATTTTTTGATCCACTTGATAATTACCTATCAATTTTGTTAACATGGATAGAATGATTAATCTTTTGTTTAATACATATGTTTAAAAGAACATTAGATTAGAATCATTGATTTATGTCCATTTCTACCAATGTAGATTAACTTTAATCTCGGTTTAACTTGCTTTCTATCTTTTTCTAGCTTTAAGAATTGGAAAAAGATGAAAGGCAAGTTAAACCGAGATTAAAATTAATCAACATTGACACAGAAATGGACATTAAACAGTTAATCACTGATTAATGTTTATTTCTACCAATGTAGATTAACTTTAATCTTGATTTAATTAATTTTTTATTTTTTTTTAGTTTTAATCTACATTGGTAGAAATGGACATACCTAAGTTAATCGGAGTTTAGATGAAGTCATCCTTAGATACCTTCGTGTACAGCAATCCTTGTAGCAGTAAAACAGAGTTATCTGCCAAATTCGCTATCAGTCTTCGACATTGTGTGATGTATAAAAAAGAATAATAATCGTAATTGAACAATAACAATTACCTGTACGTCTGTACATCCAAATCTGAATTCAATGATGTACTTATATATTGGTTTCATAGGCTCGTATATATAACCCGAACATATATTCAAGTTCGTCTTAAGTACGATCTCCAAACGTTGTACGGTTATTCCATTGGTTGGATGGAGTTTTAAAACTACAGACGATCTTGAACATAAGATTGGACTATGAATACCGCTCTAGAGATCCAATCTTATGTTGGATGCTTTCCATTTAGGTAATGACACAAGTCGACACAAACGTTGTTCTGTCTTTCTTGGCATTTAATAAGTAATAAAGAGAAAAACGACACTTGCGTACGTCACTTGTGCCACTAAATGGAAAGCACCCATTCAAGATTATCTTCAGTCTGGTCACACTCGGTTTACGATAGATATGTAGTTTAGTCTTTTGTTCTAAACTGTAAGGGCCATATGGCACACACAAAAACTTAAGCAGTGAGACTTAAGCAGTAAGGAAATCAACAGTATGGATTTGCTAGCGCTTACGTTTATGCCTTAAGTTCTTGACTGTGATTGGCTGATTCGCTTACTGTTTTAAGTTTTACTGCGCTTAAGTTTTTTTGTGTGCCATGGCCCTAATGATTTTTTCCAGCAAAAAGCGTTTCTAGTGCTGTCTTAAACCATAATCCCTAAGCTTTAAGTGAGCTGGCTAGATTGCAGCTGTAAATTTTAGAGCTCGGAGCAAAAGGCCAAAGGCTTACTATTGTACACCCTAATAGACCAGGTCTCATGAGCGGTTAATATTCTATCTAGCTAATGAAATGACTATATAACGTTAAGATGGTACTTAAGATAATCTTGAATACAAGATCTGATTATATATGAATACTGAGCATAATCTCTGCTATGTACAGCTTCTCTTTTTCGATATTTCTCTAACAAAAATGTGGAGGTAAATAATTAATTTCCGCAAGATAATATTCTATATCTAATTTTTGATATTATATTTCTGCAGATATATAAAGCTTCAGATTAAAACTCTGTTGCCTCATTGAAAGTCCTAACATGCAATCGTAATATAAAACATTTAAGTTAAATTACATAATCTAAAAAAATACTGAATAATTAATTATGCAATTAAGATATGTATTAATGACTGACCACTATTCTTAATCAGTTATTATTACTATTATTATTGAAAGTTTTTAAGGTTTAATTTGAATTTTATTTCGGAGTTTGATTGCGCAAGGTATATTAAAAATTCGCAAGAAAGTGTACGTTAAGTAATACTCCTCAACATTTTCGTAAAGGGAAACTCCATTGCGCGCGAAATCTGGTCGATCTCGTGCTAGAAGTAGAGGGGAATTTGTAGCGAATAAGACACTCGGTAGGCTTCGTGACACCTTGTATCCATAGAAGTTAGTGTGACACAGGAAATCAATAAGCACACCTTTGTACCTTCGCACCTTTGCACATAATCAATCCCTGACCTCTTGTGAATTGCGACCTAACTAACTGTAGGTCTTTTACTAATCTAATTCCTAATTGTTATTCGATACGAACAGCGTAGTTGTAAGTATTATACTACGTAAATAGTAGATACTTGTTTTTTTAGAAAGAACGAAAGAAAAAAGTTGTATTGCCATTGTTTCATCTTTGATCAGCCTGATCGATACGATCAGGTACCGAAGAGAGATTTTCGCTTCAAAACCTGATTGTTGAATTTTCCTATCTGCAGGGCGTTTAGCGGATCGTATTATAATTAGCGAGGGAAGCGATTCGCCGTGAGAAAAAAGAGATGTGGAGTAAAGGTTCTCCCTTTTCGATTGATCGTGCAGTTTTCGAGAGAAATTTGTAACATCAAGATAGTACGCGCATCCACATTCGATTCTGGATTGACATACACATACACGCATACACATACAGACTTTTCTGTAAGTATAAAAATAGGTGATTTACCTATTTCAATCAAATTTTGTCTACACATGTATTTTCTACACTGAACAGTTGATACAATGATGAATGAATATAAGTCGATATAATGATGAAAATGGAATGAAATAAGTTGATACATAACAATGAAAATTGAGGTCATTGATGGAAAAAGAGCACATAGGCTTATGTGCCCTGTTTCCGTAAATCGTCTAAATCGACTCAAGGTACCTATGTGTTCTGACATGAGTCGATTAAGAAGATTTACGGAAAAGGGGCACGTAAGTCTATGTGCCCTTTTTCCATCAATGGCCTCAATTGCTTGATATCAGGAAGGAGCAATAAAGCATTGAAAATGACATGTTTCAAAGTTAGGACACGCATCTTTAGCTTATTTATATACGCTATAAGGACTAAATTTAAACTCCATTTGAACAAATTTATTTAAAATTGTTGCTTCTAAAGAAGCTACGCAATTAATTGAAAAGTTTTATCCTACTCTCTACATTTTTAACAGTTTTTTCCACGAGGAATTGCTTCCTTATGCCGCGATTTATATCTGATTGCTTATATCGTCTACCCCAAATCTTCCTTTAATTTTTATATATGTGATATCTCGCATTTTTTTATCCTGTCGCGCCGTGCAAAAGCATTTATGTTTTTGTGTGTCGGATTTGCCACACAGAGAGCGAAGAGCCAAGTACCCAGCATGACTCGACGTAGTTTTATAAATATACACTACTATGTGTGTAACCTGAATTATATAACACATGATTTTTTGTTCTAAAATCTAATTTTTATTTTATTTAAATTTTTTTATTACATATGTATCTATAAGACATAATCATATAATTTTATTATGAAGATACAATACTTTAGAGAGAATCTGCTTTTTATATTATATTGATATATACTCGGCGACAGAATGGATGAGACACTTCTCTTTTATTAGTGACTTTTCCATGTATCTGATATCTTTTCTTAACAGGGAGAATCTATTTTGGTACAAAGCTATCACACTAGCTGTTATGCAGAGTATCCGACAGATTTCCATACAAATTGCTATTGTAGCTATTCTACTAATTATGCTAATGAAAAAAATGTTCTTTAAACATGAGTTTGCAAATGCATTCTTTCTAGTTTCACTATCAAAAGTCATTTAGCTATTAGCAGAAACATTACAATACCTAAATGAATTGTCAAACACGCAAATATTGTTTGACCATTATAGTAAAGTATAAATAATTGGATATCAAACAATTTTAATGTATCAAATAACAAGAAATGGAAATGCTTCTAATATTACGCTTCCGATATTAAGAGCGCACTAAACTGCTATTATTGTTATTTGGTACCTATCTTTTATATTTTACTATGGTTTATTAGGATGTTGTAGTATTTTTGTTAATATCTGCGACTTAACAAGAATGCAATTGTAAAACCGTGTTTATGTTACGGGCGAAGTCCGCATGGTGTGCAGTATCGGCATTGCCCGGGCCATGTCAGCATTGCACAACGCGACTGGGCAAAGCCAGCTAAAATTGTGTATTAGCGGACATGGCCCGGTTTGATGATGTGGGCAAAGTCAACATTCCCCATCCAGCGATGGCAATGTCAGCAACTATTATCACATTGCGGACTTTGCTCAGTACCAAGTGGGCAATGTCGACATTGATAAATATCCGTGGGGTAAGTTGCGCTAAATGGACGGAGTCCGTGGTCTAGGTATTCTCAATTTTTGAGGACAGATACCTATTTATGTAATAAAATTACTAGGTGCAAATTTAACAGTATTTATTAGATTATAGATCAAAAACTCAATACAGTCACATACAATAATATTTATCTGTACATACCTATATGTTTAATTTTGTATGTATTTTTTATTTCATAAGTGCTTTAAATTGTTATAAAATAAATGATTTGATTGTCTTATGAATAAACAAACATATAGGTATGTACAGATAGGTATTATTGTATGTAATTGTAATTGTAATAATGTAATGCTAATTTTTAACATTCTTATTTTATTTTGTGTTACTTTAAAAGTTTTTATTACAATTATTGAGATAAACCTGACAATGAAAATGAGCAAAAACCTGACTAGAACTGACTAGAATAAGAAATGTTTGCAAACAATAAAAATTTTAAAATAAAAATAATTAATTGTTTTAAAGTTATGTATAATTCATAATGATTTAATTTTTTCTATATTTGCAGTATTCTAAATAATAATTTAATAAGTATTTATTTTATTTTAAAAGAGAAACTATAACTGTATTGAGTGTTTGATCTATATTCTAATAAATACTGTTAAATTTGCACTTAGTAATTTTATTACATAAATATCTGTCCTCAAAAATTGAGAATACCTAGACTACTATGGATTCCGTCCATTTAGCGCAGCTTAGCCCACGGATATTTAGTAATGTCGACATTGCCCACTTGGAACCGAGTAAAAAGTCCGTAATGTGATAACAGTTGCTGACATTGCCACCGTTGGATGGGCAGTGTTGACTTTGCCTACATCAAATCGGGCCATGTCCGCTAATACCTACACAATTTTAGTGGGCTTTGCCTAGTCGCATTGTGCAATGCTGACATGGCTCGGGCAATGCCGACACTGCACACCATGTGGACTTTGCCCGTAACATTTATAAGATATTTTTTATCATTACAATAAATAGGATACATTTCTATTATTTTTTTAGTTAAGACACTTTGCGTGTGATACATCCCTGAAACAAAATCAAATATATATAGTATAATAACGATACGAACTCTTGCTTCTCTTGAAGCTGTCACTCATTAATATGCATGAAAAATTAGCAAATGCGTTACTGCCAAAAATTGTGTTAACATATGATGTTTGTTGATCTGCTGCATCAATCGTTCCAGATGCAACATTTCCAAATTGCACATTTCCAGACTTCCTCGTACAGAAGTCTAATGCATTTTCACTCTGCGCTACTTTACCGCATGGTTTTTTGATGCAATGAATTTATTACATGATAATTTCTTATGACAGATTTTACTTCTCAGATTACACTTCTGACATGTAAACAACCAAAAAGAATATTCTTTGAGGATATATTTTGCATTTATAATGTCATAATTATAGGTTTTCTCTCCCGCTTATACATGTATACTTCCACACATTTATTCAAATGTGATATTACGAGATGTGTAAAAATTTCATTATTATTTTGACAATTTTTCAAACTGCATCAGCTACGATGCAACTGCATATCTCATGCATTATATGTAACATATATACATATATATGTTCTATACTGAATTTTAAGCAGCGTTACGAAATAATTGTATATACATTTTACTTTCATAAAAATACATTTACATTAATTTATAAGTCAGAGAACACATACGCTGCAAAATTTACCAGCGTTGACATCATCATATTGAGACTATCATATTTTTTTGACGTTATAATCGATGAATTATGTTTGATGTAGTTTAAACAATTTGTTTTTGCTAGATTTGTCTACCATCTTTATACAATTGTATAAAGGATTGGCATAACTAGAAAGTATTGAAATAAGTTAAACAAAAATCATGAAATGTATATAACTACGAAGAATAAAGTATATAAATTTTCTTTAAATACAAGCTAGTATTATCTAGAACGGACTCCGGCCTTTAGAGTGGACTAGCAAACTGCTTGCTAGTCTGATAGAAGATTTTCAAAATGCAAAATTGGAACCAATGGCCGTTGTCAGCTGGTGTTACTACTGCAGTGCCGCAGCCACCAATTGGCTATGCACCAGGCGCGGATTCTACGACCCTGATGCAAAGTTATATGCAGTACTACAATCAACCAGTAAGTATGATTTTAAACAATTTATTACATTTTTTAAATAAAATGTATTGTATGTAATAGCCTTTTGACTAAATTATTAATAAACTGTATATAATCCACTTCTTGGCTATGTAGCTGAAGTTAATAATAAATTGATTGAATAAACTGTATATAAATATTACGTATAATATATATAATATGTAAATATAATAACTATTAATCTCACAACTTACGCAGTAACAACCAGTAACAACCGTGTTGTACTGTCATAGCCCATTTGTTACCTCATATTGGTTTCATTATCTACAGTCCTAAGTTTGTTTTTTTTTTTTTACTTAATATTTATATATAATAATTTATTAACAACTTAAACAAGGTGGTTTCACAATGCTTTATAAATTTATCTAAATAAGGATAAGTTGAAAGCAAATTGAACCAAACAAATTTTATGTTATGTCAATAAATTATTTATGTTCTACTTTGATATTAATGATTTAAATGAGTTTTTATGAAAAATTGAGAAAAACTTTCGTTTAGATAAAAAGATAGCCAATGATGGCTATTTTGATTACGATGTATCTTGATTTTTTAGATTAGTTTGATGTTGAGTGTTTGATTAATCAATTATATGTAACAAACATTTTATAATATTAATATAATATTTATCACACATTTATATGTTGCAGGGATTTTGTGTAATTCGTTTTTCTGCAAAATCGTTTCCTTAAGGAATCCATAAAAAACTAAGATAATTGTGGAATAAATAAAATAAATATAAATATGATTTATAAATATAAAATAATAAAAATCTCAAGTCATAATTTCACTGACAGAGACCAAGATTTTGCATAATCAATAAGATTGTGTAATTTTTATTTATTCCACAATATTCCATTTTGTGAAATCTCTAAGGATTTTACAAACAAAAAGAATCGAATTACACGAAATCTTTGCGACATACGTATATGTGGGATATTTAATATCCGGTGAATGTGTAAGCGCTTAGTCTTAGCTTTCTTCGAGCTAGCGTTTCGTCAAGATGTTTAGGCTAGCGATATCTCTGATATTTCTTTGCTTTTATCGAAAGAAAGAGGAAAAGGAGAAAGGATGGACGGAGAAAGAAGTACGGCTAATAGAAGCAGGTCTTTTGACTTGAGGAGAGCGCGGCAACAGTCGGCTAGAAGCCACTGAATGACTGACACTCCGTCTCCTTCCTTCTTTAACTTTGTAATTGCGAGAGGATAGTGGAAGCTAATATGCTATATATACATATCTTTATTAGACGCCTAGCGGATATACGCCGGAGCAATGGGCAGCTGCACAACAGCAAGGTTGGGCTCAATGGCAACAATGGCAACAACAATATCAACAATGGCAAGCACAATATGGTGACAAGGTATAATATAAAGATATATTGATATAATTTACTCTTTTAAACATAAGTAAAGTGTATAAAAATAACTGTAACGATAAATAAACATAAGTATAATATATTTTTAACATAATAAAATTAATCAATTTTTTTAGAGAAATTGGTATCAATTTTTTTTTAATTATTATTGACGCATTAGTATTAGACGCATTAGTATTAGACCTATTGTTTTATTTTATAAAATAATTATATTATTGCAGGAATGTATGTACCTATACATAATGGATAGAAAATATCTTTAAGATATATACAGCTTTAAATCTTTTTTGGATTCTTATTATTGAGTAGTATAATAAGATTTTAATTAAAAACGTTAATTTATATCTACAAAAAATTTCATATCTTTAGATATATATAAATGATTTTAATTTTTAAAGATATTAAATTGTTTTAAAATCAATATATATAATATAAATGTAGATAGTACAAATAAAAACAATATTTTTATGATTATTATTAAAACTGTTTTGTAACAGTTTCTTCTATTTTGCTCACGAAATATTGATGTATTCAGAAAATGTTTAATATCAATAGAAACATTAATAGTTTTAATTTATGAATTTCCATTAATAGGAAATTCTTTTCAGTATCAGGAGATGAAGCATTTGTCAGCGCAGGATATGAACTTGGCCAGTCAGGTGCAAGTGCCATCAAATGTACAACCACCGCCTCTTCCCAAAGAGGAAACGCGACCTCCTTTGCCCCCCGCTACCACAAATACATATCAATTTACGAACATGCCACCCCCGCATCAAAACAATCTTCCATTATTTCCCACGAAAGAACCTGCCAATAAGATGATGTCGCAAGCGAATGTGACAAATTATCCTACGAATCCACCATTACCTACGAGCCAACCACCTTTACCACCCGGCGAAATTGGCGAGAATAGGGAGAATGTCACATCTGAAAAATCCAATAGTAATGTAATTAGTGAATCCAATAGTGCTAAAAAATTGAACTTCGAAGATGACGAGTTGACTGAGACTGAGAAAACATTTGACGCACAGTTCAAACAGTGGGAAGAACAGTTTAATGTCTGGAAGCAGCAAAACGCCAATCATCCAGACAAGGTAAGTACTATTTTATGCATAGTTTATTACAAAATATTAAATGAATGTAATTAAAGAGTAATTAATCACATTAGGAGACACATTTTCGATGAGGTTGATTTTGGTGTTTGTTGAAAAAGTGAAGATACTGAATGACTTATCTTATTTCTATTGTCGACGACGAATAATTTTACAAATAATTTTCGATATATAATTATATTGAAAATCTAATGTTTTTTTACATTACTATGCTTTTTAATCATATTTTGAAAAAAATGCATTTTGAAATGTAATTATTAGTCGAAATAAAATTAATGCACATTCTTATTTTTATGATAGACATCAAGATCAGCGTTAAAATAATTGAAAGCGTGTATTACTTGACGTTATAAATAATTGAAATTGCATTTTTTACAGAAATCAAATCGATATTTTTGTATTTCAGACCCAGTATAAACAATACGAAGCAAAATGGACATCATGGCGTGAGAAGCTGCTCGAACGGCGTGAGCAGATGCGCAAAAAACGCGAACAACAGAAACAGGCTGCCGCGAAAGCAGAAGCCGAAAAGAACAAGAACATACCTGGCGACGATAAAATACTGAACATCTTATCGAACACCGAAAATCAGCGATTGATCAACAATCTATTGGGTATTGGAAAAACTTTGGGTCTTACAGGGAAGCAAGATATTCCCTCATCTTTACTGCCCCCGCCCCCACCGCCACCATTGCCGGAAACCACAAGTTCTAATAATCAACCTACCACACATGGGATGCAGCAAACTCCGTCGCAAGTGAACATGATTAGACCCGCAGCGCCAAATTGGTCGAATCAGCAACAATGGGGAAATCAACAATATAATCCTAGAATGGAAGCGCCGGGGTACGGTCCAGGGATGCTGACAATGCCTCCGACAATGCTCTCAACACCGGATGTTGGGCCTTCCCAAATGGCCTCGCCAAATTTTGCACAACCACAGCTGAATTTGCCAAATAACATTACACCAAACTTTTCGCAACCTCCGCCAAATTTTGCTAGCAATGATCGAATGCAATTGCAAAATGCGAAAGCGCCGGGTCCAGCAAACATGAAAGATTGTCCTCCGTTTGGTTTGGTTAATTCTTCAAGTCCGAATGCGCGTTTTATGCATCCAAACGATCGACCACCTCACAATTTTGACGGACAGTCGAACTTTAGAAGAGGCGATCAGGAACGTTTCGGACGAGATAACACTAATCCAAATTTGCACGAACAAGACCAGTTTAGACCTCCTACTGATACTTTTGACAAAGTCGATGCGCAACGTTTCAGAAGAGACGATAGAAATTACAGTGATTTTGGGAATAATCAATTATCGCAGAATAATTTTAATCCAGGTAATGACCGCTTTGGGCCAACAAATGACCGTTTTGGACCAGGGAATGATCGTTTCAATAGGGAGAACAATCGGTTTGGACCGATGGGAAGTGATAGATTTGCATCGGGAGGTGATCGATTCGGATCAAACAACGATCGTCCAGGATCTGATCGGTTTAACAATGAATGGTTTGGACAGGAGGGCGATCGGTTTAAACCTGGAAATGATCGACTCGGGATGGACAAGGATCGCCACGGACCTGGAAACGATCGATTTCCAGATAATGAGCGACTTGGATCGGATCGGTTTGTACCAGGTGGTGAACAATTTGTTCCTGGAACTGATCGTTTTGACTCTAAAGATCGCTTCTTCTCTGGTAATGATCGATTTGGACCTAATAGCGAGCATTTTCGCCCGAGTGATCGATTTGGTAGAGATAACGCGGATTATTTCGATCCAAAAGATTCAACTGATCACAGACGAGACAGTTTTGGTACTAATACTCGAAGTTTCAATAGAAATCCATCATTTAGTCCGCCAAACGAGCTACCACCAGAACTGAAGAAACTCATGGAAAAGCGAAAAGCAGCAGGGGACGTATTCAGGCCCAGTTTTGTTGATTCCGATAAGTCTACTAATATTGGTTCTCTTAGCGAGAGCTTCAAAAAGATTACCGGTGACTCACCCTTTAGAAGCTCCTTCGAGTTTCAAAAGAATCCACTAAATCGTAGTGGATTAGCAAGTAGCGGGTCATCGAGTTTTCAATTACATCCTTCCGATTCGGGACAAATTTCCATCTCGTCATATGGGCCACGAGGTCAACCTTTCAACCGCGATAACGAACCTCCTTTCAGAGGACATCTAGACAATTTTGCTAAGCACAATCCCGTAGATAATGAACGAATAGGGAAGAATATGGAAACCAGACCGCATCCCAATCAGTCCCAACCAACAAATATTCAGCCTCAAGATGCTGTTAAACATCCTGAAAAGATTGAAACTATTGATTCCGATTCTTCGTTGCAAACTGGTAATATCGCAGATGCAAAAGATACAGAAGCGATGCAAGCAAATGAGGCTAATAGGTCTATTGAGCAAAACGACACCGTTACTTCTGATGCCTCGAAGAATGATAATGGAGAAGAGAGTAAAGTTACTGGCGATGATAATTCTTTGCAGCAGGATGACAAGCAACATGATAATCAAATCCAAGACAACACCGAAAAAGTAGATAAATCTAATAATAACGATAACATTATTAAACAGCCTGAAAGCTTGCCCTTCATGGGTGAAAATGATGTACGGCCAGTGGATTTGAACATGGAACCACCACCGAACAAAGATTTTGATAGAAAGGGACCAGCTGATAACCAATTTGATATGCGTTTTAATAATAATTTTGGCCCCAAGGGAATTGATTTTAAGTTTGGCTGTCCGTCATCTGGTGTGCCATTTGGACCTCGGGGACCGCCAATGTTTGGTCCCAGAGGTCCTCGCGCGTTTCCAACTGGTCCTCCGTCACTTTTATCGCTAAGTCCTATGGATGTACAATTGGGTCCACGAGGTCCCAAAGATGGCCAATTTGGACTTAATGTACCCAGTGAAAGTCAATTTAGTCCTAGAAGATCTAATGATGAACAATATGGTGATCGAGATCGTAACAATGAGTTATCTGAACCTCCAAATAGTGAGAAATTTGACCCACGAGGCTCGACAGACGAATCAATTGGTCAGTATGGATCTCGAGTACCGGTAAACGCGAAGTTCGGCCTGAGAGGACCCATCGATCGACAGATTGGACCAAGAGGACCAATTAATTTACCATTTTCACCGCGAAATCCTAGTCCATTTGGTCCTAGAGGCAACAACATGCAATTTGGCCCCAGAGGAATTAATGATCGTTTGGATTCCCGAGCAATCTCCGAAAGACCGTTTGGTCCGCGAGGGCCCAGTGATGGATTATATGGTCCTAGAGGTCCCAGTGATACACTTGTCGATACCAGACGTCTTCCCGACTCGCAGTTCGGTGCTATGGGGTCTAATAAGTTTGATAAAATGAATGAGATACCGTTTGATAAGAGACCTCCTTTTGATAACAGTGGATCTTTAGGTTTTTCTGACGAAAGAACTCTTGGCTCTCGAAGATCTAATGAAGGTATGATTAGTCCCCGTGGTTCTAATGAATCTATTTCTCTTGGTTCAAATGATGCTCTGCTTCAACCTAATCCGAAGAATTTCAATGAGAACCGATTTGAATCTCGAGATCCTAACAATGGACCCTTTGGATCGTCGGACTTCAAAGCAAAAGGTCCGATGAACGATTCAACTAACGCGAATTTTCCACCTCCGAGCGATTCTTCGCTTAATCGCGGCGATTACATGCGTAGAAACCCCTATATCAGAAAAGAACAAATTGAAGATAATATTTTTGCTAAGAGGGCTAGGTATGAAAACCCAAAACCGGGTGAGGAATTCAGTAGGAGTTGTCTGGACAGAAATCTCGATATAGAAATGCGGAAAGAAAACACCAGTGAGTACGTTAAACGTATACCTGATCCTAATAAAAAAGAATTAGATACTGCACCTCGTCCGGGATACGGACCGAACGACACTTGGAAAGACAAGTTCGGCAACAGTCAGAAGTCCGATGCACAGCAACACAATATCGACAGAAACGTTCCAAATACATTCGACGAGAGATCGATGTTGGAAAGAACCACGATCGAACCAAGGGTGAGTGATTACAAGTCGCGATATGGTGAATCCGCTGCTGGACCCGACTTCCAATCGAAGTATGCCTCCAATTTATTCATGAAACTGCCTCCAAAGGGTGGTCAAGAATTTTGCGTGCAGAAGCAGTTTAATTATAATCACGGTGCAGGTGATAAGAAATTCGTTGAATCGCTTCACTTCACTCCGGCGAAGATGATCGATTACGGACACGTATCTCGTCCTTCGAATATGGATCAGCATCTGTCATCGGTCCAGTGCTTTGATTATGGCCATGGAAATTTAAAACCAGCAGTGAATCGCGAACAGCAGCAGCATTATCCGAAGAAAGATTTTAGAAATTGGGTGGAGAATGAGCAGAATCTGAAAGAATATACTGAAAAGATGAAAAACTACGAGAATACGAAAAGATATGCCGGAAAACCGAGAAACTACGCGATGAATTACGAGGCGCGCAGATCCGTGGACTATAATAAACGAAAGGAACATGATTGGCAATCTAATGATAAGAAAACCGATGAGGAGAAGAAACAGAACGATGATCGTAAAGAGAAAAGATATAATCCCGAATTAGAATCCCGAATTTTTGAACGAAATATTGATAATGACCAGAGCGACCGGTACCAAAATGATAGAAATATTCACAAAGGTAATTTTAAAATGAATATTTATTTAGGAATAATACCTACTTTTTGTTTCAAGTAACAATAGAATCTCAGAAAATCCGAATTTTTTAATAAATTGTAAACAATGTTTATTATCTATTTTATTAATTAGTTTATAATTAGTTATATAAGTATATAAACTAATTATTAACTAATGCTAATTTACTATGTGGCAGTATACTGGAATAATGTTATTCTTAATATTATTCACTATATATTTACTTACTTTAATATCACAGTATTTATGATCTATTGTCTTAAAAATATGAAATGTCAATCAATTTTCTGCTTGTTTAAATATTTTAGTGTATTCTTTATTTGTGAAAATGGACCAAGAATCATCGAAGATATTTTTAAAACGTTTGGCCAAAGTTTATTAACTTATTTTTTATTAATTGTAATTGATGAATGTCATTTACAACCATAAAGATAAAGTGTAGAATACGCTTATAAAGTTTGGAGTGCTGATTTAGTTTCAACATTTAAATTGTACAATGTAATTGTACATTGAAATATTAGGGTAAACAGCTTACACTGAGTGTTTCATTTTATCCATTATATCTTTCTATATCTTTCAGATATAGAACGGGTTCAAGAAACACGTGATAGTTCCCGAAGGGAAATGAATAAAGACAATGACAAAGATGATAATAGGTATTGTAAAAATATTTTATTTACCTTTTTGTAATATAAAAGTAGCTAATGATGTTATATAAAATGAAGTTTACGGGATACATGTGTTCTAAATGTATATGGCATTTTCTTTAGATTGAAAGGAAATGTTAACTGGCAGGAGAATTCAAACAAAAACGTCGTAGATACAAAACTACAAGAGACCAGGTATGTTAACGTTACTTTTTGAGTTTGCAAAAGCTTTAATCTACATTTAATCAAATACTTGGAGAAAAAAGGGCAGTAAAAGATATCAAACAGAGAATTTAATTCTTAAAAATGTAATCATTTTAGTACAAATATGATAATTTTAGTAAACATTTTCATAAAAAGGGATAAAAACAGTGAGGGGGATACCTTGATGAAACTTTATGTACAAAGTATTTACATTATATATTTCCTATTTTTACCGTTAAATTTAAATTACTAATTAAGAATTAATCCAGGAATAAACAGGTCTGATATCATGCAAAATATAAAAGAAATACAAAATTTAAGAAATATAATAGTTTTTAACGGTATATTTTAGGAAATAATATATACATTTATTTTTATATATTTTTTGACATTTTTTGTTGGGGTAATTTTATTAATATTATTGGTAAATGGTCACACCAATTATTTTATTAATAATATTGATAAATTATTAATATTATTTGTAAAATAATTGGTAAAAAATCATATACCAATTGGTATAATATCAATCATTGTTAACTAATTGATTACCAATGATTGATAAAATAATCATTTTGACTCCAAGTTAATGGCCTACAAGACCACGGTTATCTTCAGATAATTATGTATCATGACAACTGCGTCTGACAATTTAATATCTACACGTATAAAAGATTAAATTAAAAACTAAATACAACAGATTGTAAAATAAAACATTAACTAGTAAAAATATAGTTAGGACTTCGTAATTAATGTGTTAGTCAGTGCGTGTTTTTAGCATAATACATATAAATATCTTTAGTTGGGGTACATTTAGGCCGGTATTTGTAGTTGGATCTTATATTTAAGACCGTCTTAAGTACAATCTTAAGATGTCATAAACCAATCACAGAGCCGTATTAGCGTTAAGATATTACTTAAGACGGTCTTGAAATAAGATCCGACTATGAATACCGGTCTTATGTGATCTAGATCCCAGCAAAAAAATATGTTTTGAAATGTGCCTTATGGAAATATAAATATTAAAGCATTTACGCTTTTTACTACGGGAAATAATGAAAGGAATAATAATGCAAAAAATGCAACATATTTAAAGAAAGAGTATTCAAGCGTTATAGGAAAAGTTTATGAATGTTATATTGAAAATTAATAAATTTCATGTAGGACAAATACATATATATTTGTTATATGTATATTATCTGTTATCATACAACATAACAGAGAAATTAGTCCTAATGTGAAGTTTTATTCTATACTACTATGGAAATTATTCCCATAGAACAAAAATTTTTCACCATAAATCCCAAATTCCAATATTTTACATGGCACCTTGATTTCTCCACTTGTTAGTGGTATTTTTATTTGTTTGTACATTTACAATAGGATTATTTAAAATAACACAAAAAATTATGAAGATGTGTTATGATCATTTTTAGTAGATCTTTTGAATTATACCTCGACAATGTTGGTGAAACTTGATGGTTTTATTAATTATATTTTATCGTATAAATATTGCGCATATGCAGTTGTGCATTTGCTGCAACAGGATTTATGCTATATTTGTCGAAGTTCGAAAAAGGGGTTTATGTAATTTTTAAGATGCCATGAGATTTATAAGCTATTTTATGTTCTATGATGTTTTATAATTTATTGAGACGGATATCTGCATATCCGGGCTTGAGTAACCAGATAATAATTACTTTGTGTAATTTTTCTGATATCTGAATGTCAATAAAATACTCATCTTTATAATTGTAATACTGACATAGCAGATATATCAAATTTAATATATCTGTGTTACAGTCAGTCTGATTAATATATTAATTACGCATAGGTATCAAATAGGTACTATGCATATACTCAACAAAATTTATCATGTCTACCGGTTATTTTTCATAATTTTTAGAGTACACGCCCTTTAATTAAATACTATATATAAAATATAGTTTGATGAATGCTTTTCTGCATGTGTAAAAGTCTTCTCCGTTTGGCGGACAAAACTATAAGAAACGCTTCTGTAGAAATGAATTTACTTTAAACAAATATTTGTGCGAAATTTTCATTATTGCTTTAACAAGATACCTACATGTATGTAATATGTATTTATACATATTATTACACACATTTTATTCCCTATGATTTTTAAAAATTTTACTGCAAGACTGTTATAATTCTACGTCTATAATCATAACTCTAGTATTGATCACAATGAATTTTTCTATTTTTATCTTGAATAAACTGATTTTTTACGGTATAATACTGATCTGTTAACAATGTATTTGAAAATTTATTACTCTAGAAATAAATAGAGGATTCGTGCCATTTTACTACTTACAATGGATATCTTATATCTGACGTACAGAGTTTTTTTTTAATAATATATAAATGATATATGTAGCAAGTTTTTATCATTGCTCTTATTAAAATGTTCATAATATGTCATTTTATTGTACCTAACAAATATTTCTCTTTTTAATGTATTTACTGTAAGATATTTGTTATTTTACTTACAGTATCGAGAGATCTGTTTACAATAAGGTTCTCACATTTTATGTCTGACAAATCGAATTTTTTTCGATAAATGATATTTGTATTGCATTTTTATTACTGTTCATATATAATATGATATACAGTATGTGTCATTTTACGTATGGTATCGATCTGTTTATGAGGAATAATTTTCTTTTAATGTTCGATACACTTGTGGATGCACACCTTTTAAAGCCAATTTGTACAATTACATGAATATTTAACGAAAGATGCGGTTGTTTGCGAAATACTTCTTTCAAGTTGTCATTTACATGTATATGCAACTGCATAATTACTAATTGTAAGAAGAATTTTTACAATAGAAATATATATTTATTTGCATTTACTTGATCTGCGCTTATTATTATAAAGATTACTATACTTTTATTATAAGATTATTTATAAGATTGATTAGAGAGTCTATTCGTTCTTTTGTTTATTAGCACAGAAACAAAAAAAACGAGTGATTTTTCCGATCAATCTGCTGTAATGTAATTATTTATAAGTGTGTGGTCACATTTTTCTTATTTTATTAAGAGACAAATGTATGTTACAGCCTTTCTCTAGACACAAAGAAAAATGTTGCTGAATCAAGTACGAAAACCTTGGAATTGGCAAAAATGCCAAATTACACGATGGTCGATGATCTATTGTGCCCACCGGGTCGCCAGAACAGACCACCAAAAATAGCTATCATTCTTAGAGGACCACCCGGCAGCGGCAAGTCTTTTGTGGCTAAACTTATCAAGGTACGTTATAGTAAACGCTTAAATAGGTTATTATTACGTGTATTAACAAACATTAGTAAATTATTATTCATGTATGAAATATAAATATTAATATATTACTCTGAATGATATATATTATATTATATTATATTTTGAATATCTGGTTCAATTGCATCATATACATTCTACAAATGTATGAAGATACATCTCGTTTGTTATAATATTTTCTTGCTGTGCAGGATAAAGAGGTCGAGCAAGGTGGCTCTCCGCCGAGAATACTGAGTTTAGATGATTACTTCCTTGTAGAAAAGGAAATAGAGACTAAGGATGATAATGGAAAGAAGATCACAGTTAAGGTATAATACTTATGTTTATGATATAAAACAAGCTTTGATTGACTCTTACTTTTATTTAGAAATAACGTGATGGCAATTTGGTTATGTCAAATTTGTAATGATACCAATAACATTCAATATCTAAGCGAGTCTTTATTATTAAGTAACAATTTGTCTTTATAATTTATGTGCCGAAAATTAAAACTTATTTATATAAAGTACTCTAATTTTATGGATTCAAAGCAATTGTAAATGCTTTCCTTTATTTTAGTTCTGATTTACAGTTTTATTGAAATTAATATTATTATATGGATTCCACTAAACATTATTTAAATATTAAATTTGATGTCTTTCTGGCAACTTTTGTTTTAAGTAAAATTAGTGATTTGCGCTTTCTAAAAAAAATTTTAGAATTCCTTGTAGATGAAAAATTTGTAGTCATTTAATACAATGTTAATTCTGATTAATAAAGATTTGGTGTAATTTTTTTGCTTTATCCGAGTGAAATATTGTTCTGAATTTTTACACTAGAAATATATAGATATTTATTTGCATTTACTTGATCTGCGCTTGTTATTATAAAGATTACTATAATACTTTTATTATAAGATTATTTATAACATTAATTATAGAGAGTCTATTCGTTCTTTTGTTTATTAGCACAGAAACAAAAAAAACGTGATTTTTTCGATCAATCTGCTGTAATGTAATTATTTTTATATATTATTTAAATACACTTGCATTCTTACAAATTTTATTTGTAATAGGAAATGGCATACGAATACGAAGAGGCTGTGGAGCAGAGTTACATAACATCTCTTGTTAAAGCTTTCAAGAAAAATATAACGGATGGATTTTTTAATTTTATCATATTAGACTGCATTAACGAGAAGATTTCGGATTATGAAGAGATGTGGAGTTTTGCCAAAACAAAAGGTTTTAAAGTAAGTTATTGATATTTATTTCATATATTTAATTTAATATTAAATAATTAATTTAATTATATATGGTTTTCTAAGATTTTTATAGATATTTTTCTTTTTATAGAGTTTTTGGTTTAGTCTAAATTATTTCACAACAATAAATATTAAACAGAAAGTAATGGTATATTCTGCTAATATTCTAATTAACATCCGTTAGCTAGCCAATTGTTGTCGAAATTAATAAATATTTTCTCGTAAATAAATATTAAAGTTGCATGTATCAAGTATATAAAAATCTCAAATCTCATGAGCATATAATATTTTAGAAGGAATTAATATAAATTAATAAAAATATAAATTTTCTAAAACACATATTAATACTGATTTCAATCTTATCACTACTTGCAACAGCAATATATATTACAAGTATGGTACTAATAGTTTTTGCTAACAACATATGGTATCATTAAAGGTATACGTATGCGAGATGGAGATGGATCTGCAGATATGCTTGAAGAGAAATATTCACAACCGTACCGAGGATGAAATTAATCGGATTATAGATTATTTTGAACCAACGCCCAGCTACCATCAGAAGCTAGATGTAACCTCAATGTTGCAAGAGCAGGCAATAGAAGAGGTAATTTTATTTAAATGAAGAGCGAATGTCTGTACATACTTCGTAACAAAGAGATTGGTCCATTGTTAGTGTCTGAAACATTTTTCATAAGTTTGCAATTTATAATTTGAGTTTCATAATACATGAATTGATGTAAATTAACGATACTGCAAGGTATGCTGTTCTTTCGTCGTAATGTATATATCGTAAGATGTATTTATAATCACAAATATTTTTATTCAAGGTGGATATGGAGGATAGTCAAGAGACGCAGGAGAAATCTACCATGCAAACTGAAGATAGTCAAGATAGCCAGGAAGATGCTCAAGATACAATTGTAATTAAATGAGTTTAAGAACTGCTTGCTTTTCTTACATGTAATTGTGAGATTTTACTCAATGGTTTTTTTTATATGCATTCTTGTTTTCAGGGTGTCAGTAAATGGGAGAGAATGGAAGCTGAAGATAAATTAGGTTAGTCACTTTACAATAATTTATACTGATAAATTAGTATGCGTTCATATTCTATGCATATTTTCTATATTTAGCGTAAATGATCTGTAAGAATACCGTAATTATATCCTAATTTTTTTTAAAAATTAAATCAAGGCCAATATGAGTTTGCAAGCGCAAATGTTCGTGCACAACAGAAAGTAAGTTTATGTTTGGCCATTGACTGAAGAGCATCTTAATAGAGATGGAAATTAGTTGCAGATGAAAAATATTAGAAATATATAAGGAATTCTTAATTGGAAAGCATTAGAATATAATTATGTTACCGCAGGAACATTTGTGCTTGTAGACTCAGATTGATTTTGTTACAGTTTTTTATGGCTAATTATATATTATTTATTTTAATTTTCTTTGTAATGTGATAATGTAGATCGATTGGACGGTTTGGCAAAAAGGAAAAACGAAGCAAGACCGCAAACTATGGAAGATTTCTTACAAGTTCCCGATTACTACAATATGGAAGATACTTCTGGTAAAAAACGAGTACGTATCACACTATATAAAACAATGTTAAATTATAATATCTTTTGAATCACAACTTGTTTAGCTAATTTGAAGAGATATTTATCTTGGCAAAATAGGAAATATATTTACTGCATTTTTTCCCAATTTTTAAATATTGTATATATTCGCAACAAAGTATGTATAAATTAAAATTTTGTTAATATCTATTTGTGAAACAAACTAAAACCTATTTAAAACTAATTTTATTTTATTTTTCTAATGTTTATGCAATTTTTATTTTTGATATCACAGTCCAATATGACTGCAGTGAGAGCTTTAAGGCTCCTGGGTAGTCACCGCGGCCATATTAGATCATGACGTGAGAAGCGAGAAGTGACACGTTGAGAATAGAATTCTTGCGTATCATTGCCAAATAAAAAGACTTCTACATAAAATGACACTTCATATCACTTTAGCACACTTCGAAAATACTTCGTGGTTGATCCCTTTCCCTTGATAGTTGATAAATAGCAGTAAAACGAATGTGATACGAAGCCTAGTCATGCGCCTCGCATAAGCCTGCATGACTAGGTTTTGTTGTGGTTTTGTATTACATTTATCTTACGGCTATTTATCAACTGTCAAGGAAAAGGGATAAACCACGAAGTATTTTCGAAGTGTGCTGAAGTGATAAGAAGTGTCATTTTATGCAGAAGTCTTTTTATTTGGCAATAACTCGCAAGAATTCTCAACGTGTCATTTCTCGCTTCTGACGTCACAATTTCACATACCGCGGCGAGTACCCAGGAGCTTTAAATATAATCTTTTGATAAGTACAGGATTCTAAAAAAAAAAAAGATTACGCTTGCTTCTTTTACAGGTACGTTGGGCCGATCTAGAAGAGCGCAAAGAGCAGGAAAAGATGCGTGCTGTCGGATTTGTTGTTGGGCATACTAACTGGGATCGAATGATGGATCCTACAAAAGGTGGAAGCGCCTTAACACGCACAAAGTACATATGATTCAAATTTACTTCTAAAGCATGTAATCAACGATAAGAATAAAATTAGACATAGACATATTTTATTATTTGTTTTTCTCACGAGTTTCTTTTTTAAAGCTTTTATTTTTTTTAATTTATGTTGCTGTACTCTGTGCTATTATTATTCAAAATATTGTCAATTATATTTGTACAAAGTATAAGAGATAATTATGTGCATAGCACATAGCACTATATATTCTTATGATATGTATGTAATACATAATGTATAAATATAACTTATGATTTATAATATTTTGTTAATATTTTATTTATATTTGTTTACAACATAATACATTTAACAAAAAGTAATAGAAAAGAAAATTAGACAAAGCGGCTAATTATACTGACTTTCCTAGTAATAAATAAAATCATGTATTTTATATTACGTTGTATTCTCATTGTATTGTAAAAAAATATGTAATCATACATTATTTACATGATTATTATTATTACAGGTTTTTTACGCTGTCATAGAAAGATTGATAGTTTAACCTGAGCATTAAAATGAAGTGCAACAATCAACATTCAACTGATTGGTACATATTATTGTTTTATGTTCAAAGTACTGCAGTATGTAAAAAAAAATTAGTTATAAATAAGTATAAACTATTCACAATTATTTAGGTAGGATTTAAGATTACAGAATTGTTATAAGATGGTTATAAAAATAATAAAAAAATAATATGATTTTAAGATAGATAAGTTATAAGTCTTGTACATAAAATTATGTATTTGTATCGTAAAAATAAGACTTTGTACATATAAGAAAAAAGTGTATTAGAAAATATATATCTGGATATATATATATTCAGATATATACATATAATTGATAATAAAATACACGTTCACACACTTTAACTATAATAATATTTTTTCTTTGCTGACTTTCTAATATTTTGTCGATTTCTCGCCCACTTTTAGATCGCTGGTTTGCCGATTATGTAAACAAAGAAAAGGAAATAATAAATTCAAAATTTATAGGACTTGGAGTTTTGATTTGTACCATATTTTTTTCGCTATGGTAATCAAAAGAGGTGGCATTTAACACTCCGTGTGTCAACATGGGTCTACGGCGTACGAGCCAAAACATCTGCTCATCTTTGAATTGACTGGCACCGGGCGAAGAGTTTAGGGTCCGCCCATACGGCCATATCTGCTCATAACTTTAGAACCGTCAAGCCTGCCTGTCTGGCTTCCCACTCTATAAAAAAAAAAGTAAGTAGGAGTGGGGACTTAAAAACGCAGAGCCACGGCCTTAGGGCCATGGCACACAAAAAAACTTAATCATTAAAACGTAGGCAGTAAGGAAATCAACAGTGGATTTGCTAGCTCTTAAGTTGTGTCTTAAATTCTGGACTGTGATTGGCTGATTCGCTTACTGCCTACGTTTTACTACTTAAGTTTTTTTGCGTGCCATGGCCCTTAAGCTGGGTATACACTTAGCGAACGAACAGCGAACGCGAACGTTCGGATATTCGTGTTTGTGTTGCTAGATTGTTTATTCTTTTTCTCGGTTGCATCAAGCACTAGAATTCGACCAGATTCGGTATTTGCTGCATGTAGTAATTTGAGATTTTTTTATTATATATGCTGAATAATGACAACGAAAGTTTGCGTTCGCTGTTTGTTCGCTAAGTGTATACCCAGCTTTACATAGCGAAACATCAACATATCGCCGAATGCCGAGCAAGTCAGATCTCGCACGGACGTCTCAGACCCACGTTTACAATCAACGCATACCTGTATATTCTGTAAGTAACAAGTTCTGCTAATTGTTTAAGATAAATGTTGTTTTTGGTCAAAACAACGTTCCCTTAAAAGATTTTGACGAATCATTGCTTCTCTACTTATTAGTTATTGTCAAAAAATGGATTTTCGGACGGCGGACGAAGCTCGTTACTCGCTTCGACCTCGAAAAAACGAAGAAGTATCGTTTGGAGATGATTCTTCGGATGAAGAGGACTTCGTCGAGGATCAAGAAACGTCGGATACAGAGCAGGAATACGTTGAAGATGAGAGTTCTGAAAATGAGGAGGAAAGTGAAGACGAAGCGGCTTCGGCTGAATCTGAACAGGTAGTGACTTCAAGTATTGGCCCGAGATTATTTGTTTACGGAAAAAATAAGCACGAGTGGTGTTCACGGGCTCCTGAGACTGATGGTCGACGGTCTAACACTGTAATCCACTTACCGGGTCCGAAGAATGATGCCGTGAACGCTTCCTCGCCTCTAGAGATATGGTCGCTTCTATTCACGGACGCGATGATTGATATGATCGTGCATCACACAAATGAGGGAATAGAAAGGCGAAAAGTGCCCACAGATGAGTACACATATAACAAAAAAACTACGGCTACAGAAATAAAAGCGTTCATAGGACTCTTATATTTTATCGGCATGATGAGAAGTTCTAAATATAAATATTGATGAACTGTGGTCAACGGAATTCAGTTACACTCTGTTCAAAGCGGTAATGTCCAGCCATCGTTTTGCATTTCTTGCTTCTCGACTGAGATTCGACGACAAAGATACTCGCGCAGAGAGACAAGAACACGATTTGTTGGCTCCTATAAGAGATCTGTGGGAGAAATTCATACAAAATTGTACGACGAATTACACACCTTCTGAGGAAATGACTATTGGCGAACAGATGTTCGGTTTTCGAGGCAAATTCGCGGCAAAAGTTTATAAAGTCAAGGCACAACGTTATGGGATTAACATTGTGTGTCTGAATGATGCGAAAACTAGTTATTTATATAATGCTCTTCCACACGTGGAGAGAGTAAACACGCTTTCTGACGATATTCCCAGCTACTATATCCGAACTATATGTCAACCTATTTACGGATCACACCGTAACGTAACTTGTGATAACTGCAGGCTTTCGTCAATAGAAATATGCGATAATATGCTCAAAGAATCGCTAACTATGGTTGGCAGAATGAGAAAAAATGACCCGCATATACCGCAATTGTTTAAAAGAACCGCATCGGTAGGCACTGTGCGTTATGCTTATGATGCCACAAAAACATTGATATCTTACTGTCCCAAAAGAAATAAAGTCGTACTGCTGTTCTCGTCATTTCACAACAATGGAAAAACTGATGAAGTGTCCGGTAAGCCGGAAATTATTGAATATTATAATCGTACAAAAAGAGGCACATATTGTTTCACTCAGCTATGCAACTTTTACTCGTGCTTGAGAAGAACTCGGCGGTGGCCCATGCGGCTCTTCATGGGAATGTTGGACCAAGCAGGAGTCAATTCTAACATTTTGTTCAATTTTATTTCTACAAATACTGTAAAAAATCGACGAGAATTTGTGAAAGAGCTTGGTTTAGCTCTTGTGATACCTCATATGAAAGAGAGAGCGCAACTGCCGGGACTCCACAGGGCGATCAAAGATGATATATTCAAAATTATAGGAGAAGGCGGCAATACAATTGAAAAAACAGACAAGCTACAGAAACGTAAGCGGTGTAGCCTTTGTCCAACGAAACTAGATCGAAAGATTGCACGGTGCTGCTGCGAGTGCGGGAAAGCGGTTTGTGAGGAGCACCGGCGCTTGATATGTATCAATTGCATTCAATAAAAATGTAAACCAAAAATGTCATATATGCAAATTTATAGATTAGATAGGCAAAAGCCCTCTTAGCCTGAATTATTAGAACAAATGTTTCAGAATATATCAATGTCAATCCTATGTATAAAAAAGTCAAATCTCAGTTTGGAATTAAAAAGTTAAATTTTACATTGCGACGGATATAATGAAAATATAAAATATATAGCACGTAATTTTTACTAACTCTTTGAATTATACTTTCATTATTTTTCTGATATCGTGATCAAATATTATATGTATCGAATAGGTATCTCTATCTCGCGATTATTCGAGGACACTTAATTGTTCTTTGAGAAAGTGACGATAATTATATTTTGTTCATAAGAAAACATGTACACACACACGCGCACGCACACAGGATATACTGTGTATATGTACATATATACAAATATAGATAAGTTCTAGATTAAAATTATATTGAATAATTTATTTGACGATATATTTTATGCTACATTATTTGAGCAAGGTCTTTCGATTATCTTGTAGAGAACTAATAAATGCAGTTTTCGAAAACGATTACTTAATTTTAACATCTATTATCATATAATTTGATTATCTTATAGCAATTCATCGAAAATGGTTATTAATTTATTAATTTAAACATTGTCGACTGATCAATTATGATGGAAATCTAAAAGGATTTTCAATACGCCTATTTAATAAAAAAATTATTCTGCTTTCTTTATTTACGAGACAATATACAGGAAATTCCAGAGTATTTATAAATACATTAAAATTCTTCATTCATCCATGATATCTCGATCTTTAACAATGTTAAATCTGTTTTTTTTTGTTTTTCTATTGTAATTGATTACCTTTTCTTATTATGTTCGCTATTACCGTAAGTTTTAAAAACAATTAATTTGCTTCCAGAAAGTGAAAAAAATCACGCTGTACTTTAAATAATTCGATTGCAATATAATACATGTATTTTATTATATACAAAGGAATTTGTTACATAAAATTCTCATCGTCATACATATAGGGTGTGTGCGATAGCGAACTTGTCAAGATATTTTTCGATTAACCCTTAACCCGATTACCCTAAGATTTTTTTCACCTAACTTTTATGACAAATTGGTTACTTCTTTAATGTTGCATACATGTGTTTATCTATTGTAATAAATTTTAACAATTGACAGTAACAAAGTTGTGCACTTGGCCCACTCAGTACTTAACGGCCTTTCAAAAATTTAGGTATTAGATATATAGAATAATATATCTATAATAGATGTTGTATACGAAAATATATTTCTTATACTAGAGTGTTTCTGGTTTTTTCCGCCAAACTGTGCCAGTATATTTTACGAGTAAAAATAAGAAAAAAATGTCATATAAAGATAGGCTTACTTACAAATGCTTTATTAAAGTTATCAAAAAATGAAATTCTTATTATTACTATGGTACTGTATAATGATGATCTATATAGTGTTTACTATTATTGTTCCATTTCAAAATGTCCACCATTGTTTTCAATACAAGACCGATATCGCTGAAAAATTGAATTTATCACCGTATAAATTTCGTGTCGAATATTATTAAAACTTTTTAATAGAGCATTTGTAAGCCTATGTTTACATAACATTTTTTTCTTATTTCTACTTGTAAAACATACTGGCACAGTTTGGCGGGAAAAACCTAAAACACCCTATATATGTATATAGTATATATGATCAAATTAAATGTTATATAATGAAAAATATCTGTTTTGCTATATAAATAATATTTTTATATGGGACATATTATTTCTATATAAAAAGTAAATAATTTTTTATATGTCAATATAAAAAATATTTTTGTACAAAATGCAAAATAAATATATTTTATACAACATAAATTATCTCGTAAATTATTTTCTAAGGTATATTTTCGAATAGATACCTACACTATCTTATTTATATAATACGATTTGTAAATCGAATTTATAATAATATATAATATCTAATATTTTTGTATCCTCGTATGGCAACACCATTTTCAATAATTCCATAATTAAAATGTAAGATGGTTTTGGCAAGATTATATCCTAATTATGGAATTATTATAATTAATTTTGTGCGCAAGCATTGAGCAGTTACAAAATTACGCACGTTATTCAAACGTTATAAGCACATATAACGTATATACACGTGCATGTGCTCTTATATTTTCTTGATGAAAAATATAAGTCAAGAACGCACACAATAGCAATTTTTCGAGTTAAGGGTTAATACTTTCAATGCGAATTTTTTTCAGAAAATTTAATGAAAACTAATATATATATCAAGAATTAACAATTGTAACGTAAATGTACAAATTTGCGAATATAAATAATTCGTAAAGCATCATCTTTCAATTAATTTGAATGGAAAATTAACATTGATTACGGATTTATAATTCTGTAATTGGAGATCATCGGATTGTTGAATACTTAAATAATTATACTTTCTTAGACCTTCAGATTACACTCAACAATCCTACATACAAATTTTTGTTTTATTTACATTAACGTAAAGTCAATCTAGCGTTGAGCTGAAAAATTTATTTCACAAAATGTCGCACTTTTCCTGCAATATATTATAATATTATAGTGAATGTTAAGGAACTAATAAACATTCCCGGTTAACATACAAACATTTTTCGGTTCTCACATAAATAAAGAGTTATCTCTTGTGTTTTCGGCACTTTTTCACTTCATTCCGTATAATTCTTAACGCAAATTTAACATATATACTTATGGTCCATCCTGTATACAATCTACATATACATGTATGCGCAGCTCACAGCGTGAGTGGGTTGTTTGTATAATTTTATGAACAAAACTTGGATTCTTTCGCTTCTAACAACTTCGTTAAAGCTACAGATAACAACAGTAAGAGATAAATAATCGTTATAATAGATGTATGTATACACGAACATCAATAACGAAATTAACGACAAGCGCAGCGAAACGATCTGCGAAACGGTACACACATGCACATTTATATATGTATACTTATATACGTATATACACAGGCGCATATACACACAGTATGTATTTTATATATATATGTATATACACATATACAATACACATATATAAATAAAACACATACACTGTTATATATACATATAACAATAATTCCTAGTTCAATGAATATTAAGTATTCGCTTAAACGAATCAGCGTGCTCTTTATATATGTACATACGAAAATCGCGAAATTTCGCATCGCGACTATATGGCCTTCAACGTAGCTTATTGTCGAAGCTCGGTTTGCAATAACGACGTGGCTAAATTTTAAAGATTAATATGTATTTCGTATTTCGTTCGGCTTTGTATCTCGATGGCGGGCAAACTCTAGAATAAGATTTCAGGTCGGGAAAAATAAAAGAAAAATCGTGTAACAGGTATTGTGTGCGACGTGTGGACACTATGAATAATTTTTAGAGCAGAGTACCAGTGGCTCGCAATAAGAATAAATAATGTCACTCTATTTTGAAATAGAAGAAATTAAACAGCCTGTTATTGATGACAAAAATGAAAATGAATTGATTCCACCTGAAAGAATAAAAAAAAAGCAAGATTATTTTGAAAGTATTTTCTCTCTAATCGTGTTCTCTAATCTTTTAAGTAATAGTATTAGCATTTTAATTCTAAAATATTGGCATGATTAGAAAAGTAAAAAAGCATGAAATGGAACAAACTTCGATATTTCACGATCGAAATTTATTTAAGCCGCTTAATGTCGAAATTGATTCAAGAGTTACCCGCCGCCAAGTCGTCTAGATATACATGCAAAATGAAGAGAATGATTGCATGATAAGTGAAAGAGACGATAAAAAAGAATAATCTCAAGCGGCAGAGAAAACGCCAAAAGGTCTAGTCTTTCTTTTTTCGTCTCAATAAATTCATAAGCAATGCTACTACTATCTAGGCTATCACGGATACATCTCTCTCGATATGCCAAGGTATGTTCAGAAGGGAGATATTTTATTAATATAAATGTTTTTTTATTTCTAGCATATGGATTAACAAGTATCCAAAGCTACTGAAATTACTGCCTGCAACACTTTGCGGTACATTGCCGACAATAATCATTATAACAAGCTACCCGTTTTGAAACATAGCTTTAATTGTCTTATAATGTAAGTATACCTATAAACTCACGAAACACAGTCGTTTCATGAATCTATAAGTCATTACTGTTGATCATTTACTACTAACAATACTTTACGTTACATCATTTACGCATAATTGCTCCGAAAAGTCATCATTATAATGTATTTTTAAGTCATATGTGAATTGATAATTACTTGCTCATCAATTATTGCCATCAATAATCGGTAGATGCACAGCTGGCAATAATTGTCATAGAGAGTTGTTACTTTGTAGAGAGTACCTTGACGCATTGTACTTTGTGAAATTTGTTCAATCTAAGAGGACAAAAATATTTGATTTGATTACACATTGTAAGATAATTGCTTGTAAAAAACAGCGCAATTTATTAATACATAAAACTTTTCAACTGATTCATTTATAGATTATTTAATTAATAATAAAAATTTACATTGTTTTACTTGACTATTATCTGTCCTGCCCAACTCATATTATGTAATCTTATTATTTTCTTTCTTATAAATAGCATTATTTCTTTTTCAATGTACAATAGGATAAATATTACTAGTCCAGATCTGATAAGATCTAAATTCGATGCAGAAAAATGTCAAATAATTTCCAGAAATTAAATATATAAGGAAATGCAAATTATTTCTATATACAATCAAATAGAATAATTTCGCCCTCTTATATATTTGGCCAAATCTCACATTGTTCTTCGCATATAGTTTTACTAAAGAGGATGATATGCGGAGACACATTCATGACATATAACACAGTGTTTAGTACGTATATGTAGAAAGAGAGTCGCTAAATGGCAGTAGGGAATAAAACAAACTAATACATCGCTGTTTTTTCCCTCTTCAGGCACCAGCGAAGCCATACACCTCCAACACTCTGATCTCGAAGTCGCCACTAGCGCAGAGGGGTGGATTGTTAAAGGTCGAACACCGATCCGTTTTGCCGAATCTTATATTCTCGTCCATCCAGATCGCCTGACCGTCCCTAAAATTAAATGGTACATCAATAAATTACTGTAATATTACTGCGTTTTCCGAGCCACTACATAGTTACACTGTAGTCTATAAATAATTAATGTAAATTATTCCGCATAAAATATGTTACTGTTTGATCCGAAATAAAAAGATATCAGAGCTACCTCTTTCCATATTTTTCGCTCTTTGCGCAATAGCATTTTAAAACAATTTATCAGCACTAATTTATATATATCAAAACTTACCCGCCACCGATAGTTATCATCTTCGAATCAGCAGCCATAAACAGCTCGGCTGAATGATGTACTCGAGAGTCATTGTGCGATGAATCCATCCCTATCCAAGGATACTTGGCTCGTTCAGGATACAAACTGAACAGGAATGTCTCACCGGTACCAAAGTATGCTTGTCTTTGACCCTTATCGTCCTTCAAATTACGCTCGCACCATCTAGTAGAACAGTAAGCTCCAAATACCTGAAAAAACTCGTAAAAATTAGCAAGTAAAGTTGAAAAATAAAACATGTAAATTTTCGAGAACTTAAATAAAATATCTAAATTGTATTGAAAAATCGAGTCAATAGCTTCTTTCGGATCAGCCTCTCGATATTATGTAATATTTTATAGATATTATTTTGTATAAATTTCTAATGCGTGCTAGTGAAAAATGTGAATAACAGAACTTTCGGAAACATGCAAAAGAACGTAGCACATTTACATGTAAAATAATATCACTAAATATAAATATTTTTATCAATGCATCAAAAATATAAATACTTATTAATAATACCTCGTTATTACAGGTTTTTATCATCAGAAGGGTCGGTTCATGTTGCTCAACTCGCACATAGAACGTTGTCAAGGAACATCCATGTTCTTCGGTCGTGTACAACAAGATAGGCTGGTACATCGTGATCCTCATCGGTAGCCATGACCATAGGGTAAACAACTGGTAAATAAACAAATTAAGATAATTAATTAGACGTAAAAGATGGTTTTTGTAATTGTACAAACATTAGTTTCTAATGGCTCACTAATAATTTAAGAGGAGCAAATTAAATCATGATAAGACATGCGCTTTACTGATAAATTAAAATAACTATATCAACTATTTATGGAAAAATACAATAACTATTTATGGAAAAATACAATAACTGATATGTTAATAAGGATTGAGATTTTTATATATTCTTGGTGACAAAAATTCACCGTTTGTTTGAAGCATTTCTCCAATGAGATAATCAGTGAAAAACAAAAAAATTAGCTGATATTTTTATTAAATTAAAAACAATTTGTTTTTGTGAAAATATCATTTTTTCTTATCTTTCATCATTTTACTGTTCTCTTTTACATTTACTATGTTTTTCCATAATAAAGCAAAAAAAATATCAAAATTTTCTTATTGGTAATCCTTTGTTTTCTAAATAATACTATTAATAATGAAAGATATAATTGTGATACAAATATATGTGTAATCTAATCGAATA
Source organism: Leptothorax acervorum (assembly GCA_035220615.1). Lineage (NCBI taxonomy): Eukaryota > Metazoa > Arthropoda > Insecta > Hymenoptera > Formicidae > Leptothorax > Leptothorax acervorum. The sequence continues at coordinate 1,248,560 of JASTWQ010000020.1, read as the reverse complement.
TAACAGATATTTCTGAAACACTAACTACATGTTACAAAAAGAATTTAACTCTGTTTTTACTAAAACAATTTAATATTTATCTCAGCTCGTTATTTTCTTATACGTAAATTATTTATAATTAACATAATAGTAATATGCTAATTCGTAATTATTCTAATATCATGAAGTATTACTCTCATAATCATCTACATTTACATATACACATATACGTATATCTCTATGAAAAAATATAGGACAAAAAATAATTAGAACATTTTCTATTTATAATATCGCAAACATTTTCTTATAAAAGAAACATCAATTCTAACGGCAAAATGTGTTTTTATCTCGTTTATGTGAGATATCAACAAAACACAGAGAAACAACGCTGGCGAAAATAAACATCCGTATCTTTTGCAAATCAGTGCATATCATTCGTCATGCAACAATCAGGATAGCATCAATCGGTTAGAGATAAAAATACAAATGAATGTTATCGAGACGTCAACATGGGTTTTTGCGCTAGCGATGATAAATGTATTCTTTTTCGGCTGCATGTTCTGTACTTTTTTTCTAATTTTCCTCTTTCACTCTTTCTTCCTCCAATACAAGGAAACATTTAACGGAAACATTTAATTGCAGATATTATCTGTTTTATTTATTTTCAACTGAATCCATTCCCATTTCGAACGGTACCTCAACACCTACATTTCGAAATTTCTTAGCGCAAACCTTCTTCAATCACTTACCCTATCTTAAAATAACTCTATAAGGATTATATAATCCCTCTACAATCATATAATAAAATACTTCGATCTTGCTTTGAAACATTCTGCATGTGTACAGGATTCTGCAGTGTAATCAAACGATATTTTCGAGCTTGTTCTAAAGAAATGACAAGATTTAAAGTAATAAAATAAAGTAATAAAAAGGAATAATCTTTTATTGTCACTTATTTATAATAAGTTTAATTTGTATTAAGTTTATAAAAATAACATCTTGTAAATGAGCACTTCTACATTTAACAATTCTTAGCAGTCGTACGTGAAAATTTTTCTTTACTCTATTTTCAGAGAATACATTTCGATTTTGATTTAATTCTTGTATTTACTGCCATATGTTATTTTTCAGTTATTAAAAAACATTTTTATTTATTGAATAGAGTAATGAAAACGTTTTTATAAAAGAATGCTAGGAGTTGTTAGATATAGAGGTGTTCATTTGCAAGACGTTATTTGTAGAACCTAACTCATTGCAAATAAATGGTAATGTTGAAAGATTATTCTTGTATTTTATTTATTGCTTTAGATCCTGCCATTATAACGAAAAAATCATCAGATCCTACTGCACAAACTTTTAGGCGATTGCATGTACATCAATAACGACAATATAGACATTCCACATATTAAAGACCTACGACTATCGACGGAGTTTTTGAATCTTAACTCAGTCGAATGAAAGGACGACCGTGAGTACTTACATCAGGCATGTCTAGGATCTGGGAGCATATACTTTGTATGGGATAAACGCCCATTGATAGGGCGCGTGGTCCAGGACTGTGTGCGCCCTACACACCCGGTACCATTTAATCCATCATTCCAGTGAAGGCAGCACAACACAAGACAGCACAAACACGTCAGTTACATCGATGTACAGTGCTGGGCACTAATGGTACCAATGCGAACTTTGCATTTGCCCACTGCACAAACGTTCCAAGGAGATTGGATACTTTTTTTTTTTTGTAACGTAGTTACACAAAAGAATATGGGGTGTAAACACTACGTTTACTTGATACGAATAGCCGCACAGAATTTCATGAATTTAATATCGATCATCCTGGACATTTTAGAATGGTGTATATAAGATCCCTAATCTTTCACTACAATTGCATCGCATCATGACATCAGGAAGATAAAAATCGTGTAAATGTTTTTCTTGCACTATACATCGAAATAAATCAGGTTTCTTTGCATGCTACAACTTGTATTCGATAAAATATACATGTATGAAATGTGCCGAAGACTGTTCTTGCGATCCACGGATTAATAAATAATTGATTAATAAACTTTGATCAATAGTTACAATGTTTTTGCGCGGTTGATACAAATTTTAAAGGCATAAAACTTGAGTGCAGAATCTTTCGACAATGCTAAGAAACTTAATTATGATTATCTAACAGAGCAGAACATTTTATCTCAAAGTCTGCAATGAAAATCCTACACATTCAATACTTTTCCTTCTGCAAACTGCTCGCTTGTATCTTCCTCTTCTAATCACTTTATTTCATTACCTCATGACGATATTAGCGAATAACAAACACAGATTCCTAATATGTATATAAATTATTCGCGAATATGATATACATTATTAAATATATTGTACATATATATAATTATATATAAAATAGTAGTAAAAGATTTCATTATTCGATAAAATATTTGTAATAAATTCGAATACTAAAATATTTGTAAAAAATTAAAATCAAATTTATATTTATAAAGATATTCAATGTAAGTATATTATTTTAAATTTCCTACTTCATATAAAATCCAGTAACGCCTACCTTATATTAAAATCTTATATTAAGGTTATTAAGTATCTAGTTATTATATTATGTACAACAATAAAAATAAACAGCCAATATATTTCAAAAATTAACTGTTTAATATCCGCAAATTGTTATTACATCGCAACCACATATTGCTTCAAATATTCCGAAATTTTACAGGCTTCTTTAAAATGTTAGCAGATAAAATAGACGGCAATATTGATTTCCAATTGATAGAAGAGATGCCCTCGATTATATTAGGACAGAGGCAGAATGACCGGAAAATTTTTTAACCGTGTAGTAAGCTTTTAAGCTTTTAATCGTCTGTAGACGATTTTCTAAAGATATAAAAAGATAAGATAAAGATATATAATTTGAAAGAAATTATAATTTGTTCCACAATTTTTGATATTATGTATCTTGAAAATTAAGCTTTATATGTATTCTTAATAATGTCCTCGAGATTTATGTTGAATTCTAATGAAAGTAAAAGCCTCTTGAGGATTAATTAAAAACTGTGATTTTGATATCTGTTTTTTTTATGTTCTTGTGTACTAGTAGAATTATAAATTCCTGTAGCATATATTTGAAAATACAGAGAAAAACATGTAGAACGTATCTTAGATGTTTTCGGACAACAAATATGATAAATGTGAATAAAGTCATATCTGAGGAAAGCAACTTCCAAAAGTTGGTATAATACTTGAATCAATACTACAGAGTCACATTCAAGAAAACAGGGTTATGAGTTTATAACAGATAACACTAAAAGGAATGAGACTAATAAACGTTCGCCAAGCAAAGCTCGAATTAAAATTTAATTGATCGATAATTGAAGATCCTCTTTTTTATATATACTTGTATTATACTTTCATGGCTTAGTTCTTAATATATCTCAAAATATAATATATTAAAAATCTAATCAATCCGCGAGTTCGTCAAGAAATTACCATACCTAAATTGTAAATTAAAGCTTCGAAGGAATTAATTCGTTTTCCTTTTTTCAAGATTTCTGATCCCGTGCAGCCATATTGAATTATAATGTTAGAAATGAAAAAATATGATTTTTTCTTGTATATCGAAACATATTAATCTTTTTCGCATACCTCTAATTATGTTTGATAGAATAGATTTATAAAATGAGCCAAAGAGAGTAGACAAACTTTAATATATATTATTATAAAATACATTCTCGCTGAAAATGTAGGACACGTATAAATATTTGACACTCTCTATCATTTATTAATAAAGCACAATTAAACATAGTTTCTCTGGTATATTTTAATAATTTATACTATCGAACATGGGATGGTAGCATGCGAAGAAATTGATTTATCTCGATGTATAGCACAAGAAAAAGATTTATATACGTTTTTTATTTCTGACTCATAATCTAATACGGCTGCAAAAAAGACTACGAGAGTCTTAAGATCCTGTCAAGAGAAGGAAGAAGAAAGAATAACGCGACAGACAAATAAGACAGTTATGTCTGAAAAATTCTAATCAATTCATTCAATCTTTTGATTATAAAAGTTACTGGATTACTTTTTTTTATGAACGCTGATCTTGTGAGCTGCTAATGCTGCTATATATCATTCGTGATTGCAATCCGCACTGATACACGCGGAGCCACACTGAAAAAGCCAGCGAGAATTTCACATTATGCGTTGCAGTAGACATTGCTGACGAGAGTATTGGTTACTGCCGCGTTGATAGTGGAAGATGTATTAAAGGAGTCATTGCGGATGGATAAATAACAGCAATAAAGCTGGCACGACAAATGTATGGCGATGAGTGAGTACGTGTAGAGTATGTAATATAAATGATCTCTGAGTATAAAGGGGGGGAAGTAAAGGTAGAGGTGGGCAGAGCACATGAAACTGACAACACATTTCCCAAAAAGATAATTATACGATACCCTGTCTTTGTACGTGTCTTCACATTCTTTCTGAAAACAAATGGAATCATTGAGAGATTCAAAGGCTTACCGAACCCTATAAGAGACTACTTTAACACGCTGGGCTGTACAAAGCGGAGATTGAAACCAAGTATACAGGATATTCAGTAAATTGCAATACAACCAACTTGAGAGAGCAATTTCTCGTAAAAAAAGAAACGGTTAAAAGAACATGTAAATAAATCTTTCAGACTGCGTAGTTTTCAAGAGAGATTGCTTTGAATATAAAAGTACATCACAGTATTTGACTATACACACATTGATACTTATATGTCGAACATGGGAATTTTTTGTAACAATTAATTACAATTGAAAAGATATCGAATTTTCAATGCCACAACTATATCATTGTATTCACAGTTGCTATCTCACCATTTCGAGAAATCAGTACCTACTATTAAATAGATACATCTTTCTCTCATATTCATCCTTTTTTTAAAAATTATGCAATCAAAATAAAAATAATATTTGATAAAAAATTTTTATCGAATATTTTTTAATCGTTTCTTTTTCCCCGGAAAATTGTCTTCTTATTGGTTGTATCACGATATACTGAGCATTCTGAAATTTCATCGAGTTAAGATTTGGATACCGTAGGCATGCAATAATGATCCTTACGTTTATCCGTGAGTTAACGAAACGCGATAATCGGCATAAGGTCTTTTCTCGCATACCTGTAACATCGTAAATCGAACTCAACGAAATTATATCGGTTTCAATTCTCATTACAAAGAGAAATTATACAAGATATCCCCCAGCATAAGCATCCCCTTTCATTCCTTAAGTTACAGAAGATAGGCATACTACAAGTGAAGCTTATATTTAATAGTTTAAATTGTCTTTGTTTTAGGAAATAAAAGGGAATAGTTACGTACGCTGAAACAATAAAATATTGCGTACCAGTGAAACTATAAATACTTCATATTTGTACCTGTAAAAATTTTGCCAAATAAAATTACGATTATGTATTCAAATTTCAGATCTACTCATAAAAGAGATGTGTTTCTGGCGTAATCAATATTTCTGCAGAAAATTGTTTACGTTTAATACGTTCGATTTAAACTTACTATTTAATTTCAATATGTTTATTCCATTAAAAATTGTGAAATAATTATATTAAGTACCCTGCCTATATATATGTCAAACTATAATTTTAGTCTTTAGTTTAACTTTATAAATATTTGTCAAATTATAATCGTTAAACTGTAAGATGTTCAAAATTCTTAAATTTTATTGTGATCGATAGATGCATTAATAATCAGCAAAATTTTATTAAAAGATTCAAACAAATGCGGAATTGAGTTAAGAAAAAGGAAGATATAGATGAACAACATACTTCTCGTATTGTGAGTGTGTGTGACATCATTTGAATGTTGACTTGGGACTGGCTGGTAGGTAGATTGTCAGTCGAGCGTGACCTAGCCAAGGATCGGGACCCTGTTAGGACACTCTTGCTTTTAAGAGCCATTTCCGTACGCAGAAATACTCGTGATATGTATGCTGAGCTGAGTCCGCGTATCCCAAAAGCGGTGCGCAGAAATTTAGCGGGTGTCACCTGAAAATTGATGAATTATCATTTTTAGCAGCATTCTTCAGAATTAAAGCCTTGTAAGATTATAAAGTATTGAGCAAAAAATATATAATAATTCAGTTTAAAATTTATTATAAATGTAAGCTTCTAGAGACAAAATATTACATGTATATTTAGATATTTACATATGTAGGTATCTATATTTAAATCATTTTTAGCATATTTCATATTTAAAATACATACTTCTATTCAAATACAGACGTAACGGTTAATCTTTCTTTTGTTATTTAATAATATATATTAATTTTTTGCGCCTTTCAAAATTTATTATTTGTAATAAATATAATAAATCATATTAAGTAGAATCCTTTTAGTTTTTATAATAGCCTATATATTCCGCTACACACAATCTATTTTAGATTTTGTTACTCACTGGCATTTGTCTGCAGAACTTTGATAGAGCAGCATCTATTCCATTCTTCGAAATCTCATTCATCCATTCGGAATTCTGCGGCGAAGAGTGCTTATAAAATAATAAAACTATAGCCATAGCAACTCGATAAAAGACCTGAAAGCACAAAAATTAATAATAATTCAATAATTGTTAAAGCAATACTCTATAACAATTCGCGCATACGTCCAAAAAGAACAATTTTATGCACAATATAGATAATGCTCAAAAATGCTCGCAAAACAACTTTCCGCTGGCACTGAGTCAAACGTCAAATTTAACATTTGTCCTATTCCTAGAATATAAGTGCATTGCACAGTACACATAACATGCGGTTGATCGTTATCTGTTGGTTGGGTAAACGCCAATTTTTCTCGCACTCTCATATGTACGGTAGATGGACGGTTTCACATGTCGCTGACTGATTCCTTGAATGCATAGCAAGAACTAAAGTTCGGAATTTTCCGGTTGACGGACGGTTCAAACTAGTTTCAACTCGGAATTTACAATAACCGGTGATTTTAACAGTTCAAATTTCTTTCTCGAAATTGTTCGGATCTTTATGAGCATTTAGGTTTAGGATATAAATTAAGTATTTATATTCGAGCAATTCGACCAATTGTATCGTAAGAACACAAAAATATGCACTTTCTTAATTCGTAATTTAATGTATACTGTAAAAAAATATATATGGCATACCGATTCTATCTCTGTGTATCTTTGATCGTTTCCGTTCGCAATAAATATTATTTTCACTTGACCTTTTAATATCAAAACTACTTAAAGAGTTTGATATCAAAACTTTTGAATATTGTATATCGTTCAAACGATTTGAATCAATTATATTCAACCTATATGAGACTCAAATTTTTAATTATTAGTTAATATAGACACCGCACATCTCGCAAAGTTGAATAAAACTTCTTATAAAAGCTATCATAGAGTCAGCATCGTCAGCGATCAGATTTAAAACATATAAACTTACCTTAATGCCTTCATGAAGAAAACAGTCCATAACCCTGACTAGATGTTGAAATGGAAGAAGTTGAAGAATCCACCAGATCCAATCCATGTAGATTCTTTCTGCTCTTGAGCCGGAGCAATGCCTCGCTAAATGTACAGCAGCTGATTTCTTAAAATCGAAAATTGAAAAACATATATTACATATACATATGTCGCTAGTCTACTGCTTGTAAATTTTTGACAGCGAAATAATTTTATATATCCTAAAGTTTATGTCTCTTTTATATCATTTTAGTAAATATATATCAATCTAAAATAATATCAATTGAACGAAAAATAGATACATAGATAAAGAAGTTTATTCTATCACAAGATAAGGCATTGAGGTGGTGAAAAATGTCTTGCGTAAAATATTACGAGCCGTTTTCTCCGAAAATATTAAAGATGGTAACAAGATTTTTAAGATTTATTCTAGGATCGCCGTAATTACTTTTATATGACAAATAGAATAACATGTCCGAATAACAAACTTATAAACAAATAATATTTACTTTTATCCTTTTATTTTACATATAAAAAAATAAATATTCAAACACACACACACAGTTTAAAAAAAGAGAAAAGTATACTATTCAATTGGGAACAAATATAATTATCTAAAGTATAAATTTTAGGAAATTATTGCTACTTACGACGTGTTTCTTAGTGATTTGTTCTACCGTTTTCCACGTAACTTCATAAAGGAGTTTGGTTTGCGTGATGAACATTTTCTCTTTGGCAGCTACCAAAGTAGCCATACAGTGGTAACATTCCTCCTCTAAAAAATAACATTCCCAAAATAACATAAGTAGTGGTTCATTGGAAGTAAACAAGATCTTTACCATAAATTTGAGACTTTAACACGTTAAATTAAAAGATGTATAAAACTGTAATTCGCAAATCTAATTTATGAATAATTGTCAAGTAGAAATAGAAATACTATAAATTAAAAACACTATTCACAAACCATTCATAAGTAACTAATATTAATAACTAATATATCTATTCATTATTGCGGAATAAATAAAAAATATAGAGTAACATTTTTCCGTCTGATTTATTTTTCGAAAAAAATAAAGACTGAAATACTAAGTTGAATGTAAGCCTTATTAAATTTCTACTGTTTTTTTTTACTGTTAATTGTTAAAACGATATAAATAATTGTGTAGATTTTAAGAAAATTGTCTTATTAAGTACATTTTCTTTGTGCAATCGTGGCTAATTTGAAGTCGATATTTTGACCATTAACACTGCCCCATTTTATTTAATCTGGGAACGGTCACCTGTGCCCCTATTCTGTAACTCTAACGACAGTATCGTTATCGTTATACTGTCGTTGAGCAGCTCTTTTACCATATTATACCTGCGCAACGACAACATAACGATATCGTTATCTGCATAACAGTTACAGAATCGCACCACAGCGTAACGACAAAACATAACGATAACGGCACTGTCGTTACGAGTTACAGAACAGGCCCACTATGGGGTAATTTTTACACCCCAGTGTCGAAAAAATAAAGTTTACGTCAGTTATTTTAATGTGCTGTTTTCGTTTTTTGAACATCTTTTGGGGGTTTTCCTTATTTTTCTCAGAAAATATTGAGTAAATCTATATATGTACATACATACTGTCCTCAAATACTAATAAATAAATTATAGAACAGTAAAAAATATGCAATATGTAATTAATAACAATAACTTTTAATTAGGGTGTAAAAATTATCCCAGGTAACCATTTGCGCAAAAAAAGAGGTGACTGTTCCCGAGTTAAGTAAAGTGAAAAATATAATTCTTGTAATGTATCGAGTTATTATTGATTTAATATTAACTTACAATTAGTATTAATTTACCTGGCACAAAATGCAAGAGAAGTGCAGTTAACGGATAAAGGGATGGGCTGTATGTGATGTCAGGACAAGCATATCCCAGTACAGATACAATTCTGTCCGCCACGTTTCTGCCCTTTCTCGTCAAATTGTAAGACAAGCAATGCGTACTATCGACGAATGGCGGTAGCATGATTGATTTTTCAGGTAATTCTGCAAACAAAATTATTTAAAACCTTACATGGATGTAATCAAGATAGCTTTCTTATTGGATTGTACCGAGAGAAACAAAATTATCATTTGGAGCTTTATCTTTCTTGGATCGCGCCTTGACTATGTATTATGTCTCCTACACTTTTCGATGATTATAAATTCGAATTCAAGTGCTATTTTCACAAACGTGTTTCTCCAAGTTGAGAGCGTTATAAATGCAATAAAACAAGCTGCTCTCAGATTTCGTCCATGAACTTTTTGCAATCGGTATAAATGCGCCGACAAAAGTATAGTAAGAAAAAAAAAATAAAAATATAGGTTAAAGATTCGTGGTGGTACTAAATGCATTTACTAACCAGTCGTTCCAAAGACCTGGTTCACCATGTCCCAATAGAATCCGTCGAGCATGTTCTTGCCGAGCGCGTGCTGATCGCAGAGCGCCGGCCAGAGCTGCGCCCTGATGCCGTTGTTAAGTGGCCAGGCATTCTCCCGTATGATCAGCTTCGCCTCCCGCTTTCTGCCGGCCTGCAGCAACGTGTTCACCTCAGCGAAAGTCTTCAGCGTCTGCTTCTTGCTGGTGGGCGACTCCGGCTGGATGACAATGTTGCTGGTGTCGACATGCGGCGGGAACGCGTCGTCGATGTCGGTGACGTTCGTCGCCTCCTCCTCGACCACCGACAGCGTGTTCGGCGAATTGTCCATCGGGGAGGCAGTCACTAACATCGCCTTAACAACTACGGCACGAGATTCTTCATGGCGGCCGCTCCGGCGATTTTTCACGCACCTGCCGCTGTCTACGTCATGTCTTGTGACGTTTCAATTTTCATCTGAACGACAAAGACGATTTAAACACGTAAGTGAACGAGTTCGAAGACTTTTGGAGTATATAGATAAACAGATATAGGATTTTAGAGTATTATTAGTGAATTTACCTTACAATTAGCAAGATAAGATAAAGGCAATTTGATAATATCTCATTATAGGATTATAGAGAGATAAAAATAACTTTTACTTATTTTACTTATTGTATATGGCAACATGTATAATCAAACTTTTATATTCTTTATTTTATATTTTTTATCTATTATTTGATTATTTCTACTTTTGCTGTTTTTCTACTACTCGAAATTTGTTATTTTAATTTCATTTTCATGCAGATAATACATGCGTAAGACAAGAATGCCATTATTCGTATAATCAAACGTAAAACAAGCCTGACTGAGGAGAAGAAAATATCCAATTATCATTATCAGAGTCAAAACATCCCATTTCTTTGCATTAGCGAGAGGAGCAGAATTATACTTCAAACATTGTCAATTATCTTACTTTTGCTTACATTGCCAGCCGTATTATTACAACTAAATTTTCGTATACTCCCTTCTCGTAATAAACTGCCCTAATCATAATCCCTAACTTCGCTACATTTTCGTGAAATTCGTGTTCGCAGACTGCGATTTACGCCCCTCAGGGCAACTTTAATTATCTTAATTAACGACTAATTTGTCGAACAATGGGATGTATCATTTGGTTCACGTGGGCAGAATTATTAACCCTAATAGGTCACACTGGGTAAAATAGACCCCAGCGTTTTTTTTAACTTCGAAAACGACCCAGTAAACCAATAGAAATGGGCTATTTTTTTACATATGTTAAATTAATTTTTTGCAAATCAAACCTATACAGTCTTTTTAAGGAAGACTTAAACTACACCAGGATATTTTCTTTTTTTTTAAAGGTCACCTACAATTTTTTATACACGTGCAAACACGCTGGGGTCTATTTCACCCAGTGTGACCATTACGGGATTCTCGGGAAGTGTGACCAAATAGGGTTAATTTTTTATTATTTAGCACAAAGAGGAAGATTATATTAAGGGTGGCGAATTATATAGTAGAATCATATAGAATTATATAGAAATTTTACTGTGAGAAAATCTGCCGATTGAATTAATCGCCGATTGAATTAATCGGAGCTTAATCGAAGTCATTCTCAGATTCAAAAGATAACGGGCACAATTTTATTTCAGAGTGGATTCAACAGGCAACGTTACGGCTCAACCCTTTGCCTCGTTAGGCTCCGCGACACGATTAAACACGGCCGGAGGAATGCACGTGATTGCGGCGTCGCGTCGAAACTCGCGTAAACTCGCGCGAGCTCCGAGATAATGTTTTAGCGCTTACTGTGCACATCTGTCTCGCTATCGCGTTGCAACAACATCCTTCCCTCCTGGCGTCGTCGTCGCTCGTTCGTTCGGGTAACCCGTCGCGCGACCGAAATCAATTGTCTCGTTGTAAGGGTGCCAGCGTAAACAAGCACGGCGAACGCGTATATAACGGCGCAACCACGTGCTCCCTCCTTTTTTTTTTATTTTTTTCTCTTTACCGCGCGAGTGATTCGAACCATTCGGACCCTCGTGCCACAAGCCACAAGTGGCCCCCCCCCCCCCCCCCCCACTGGGTCATGAGTGGCCTTGACACACGAATCTACACGTATATCGGGATATATTTGGGACATATGCTTTGTGTTGATTTCATATAACGTAATAAAATATAATAATAAATCAACAATTGTACCTATATAATATTATATTTTATGCGTTATTATTATAAGAAATTAATTATTAAATTTTCGCGGTCGAATAATTAGCAGTCACGATGCACGAATATTTCGATACAAGGCAAGCGCGCTCCGAATACGCCTCAATATGCGTGTAGATTCATCATGCAGCGTTAAGGGATTAGCGGCCCATTAATTACGTGCCAGTAATTATGAAAGTGTGGCCTAAGTAAAAAAAAATGTAGAAAAATGGAATTAAATTAACTATAATACTTACTTCATATTATACGCGCGTAGAAACGAGAATTAAAATGTGTTAATAATGTTGGTCAATTTACATTTATTTACCATTAATTACGATATTACGTTTATTTCGACAGCGGTCTAAGTTACTTACTCTATATGGCAAACTTGTGTAAATTCAGTTATTTCCATTATTTGCGAGTATGACCAGGAAAATATATAAAGATATCAGATATGATGGATTTACTTATTACCGTACATCCCCTCAATTTTTCATGAGTATTTTTAAGCTCTCAAAACATCAAAAATTAAAAATTCTATTATTGACGAAGAAAACTATAGAATATTGAAAATAAAGTACACGTATTGTAATCATAAAATGTAAATGTGTGTGTGTGTGTGGATGTTAGTTTTTCACTTGTTCTAACCCTTTGTTGCATAAATTTTTCTGTTAAACATATTTTGCTGAATTTTAGTATATGGAGGTTTTCAGGGACGTTAATTGCAAATTGGCGGATTCAATATGGCAGCCAAATTAAAAAAAATAAACTATGGCTTATTTACGTATAAAATTTTATACGTAAGAATTTTTTAGGCTTCTGATTTTAAAACTGCAGTTAAAATTTGAAAACACAAATGGATCCAATAGCAAAGAAATTTTGTCTACTTTTTAACAAAAAAGTTTAATATAAATAAAAAATATATACAAAGAAAATAGCCATACGGTCCAAGCTTGGATCTTAGGCAGCTCAATATAATTATTTTCTATATGTATTAATACGCGTATTTTCCAACATATTAAACTGCGCGCCGATTATTTGTCGGACTTAAAACACAGCTATTGTTGGAACATTAGAAATTCCCTCTCTCTTCCCTAATTAAAAAATATATAGATATGTATAAATATACCGCAAATCTAAATTAAATATAAGTAATTTTTTAAGTCTTGTAAGAGAATCTGGCAGTGTCAAATTTCGCTAAAAATAAATTTTATTTTAAAAATAATTGAAAAATTGAGAAATTATCAGTGGTAAGATAAAAAAACAGAAAAATAATTACATATTTATGTCATTTATGTATAATTGCAAATCTTAGGAACATAACGATACTAAATATGTTACATTAACTACACGCAAAAAAAAATTTGCTACTATAGGGACAGCTAACATTTTTTGCAGTGAGAGCTAAAAGTTTTGCTACTGTAGCTGAATTATTTAGCTACTATTGCTAAATATTTAAATAAATATTTAAGTATTGCTAAATTATTTAGCTACAGTAGCAAAACTTTTAGCTCTCACTGCAAAAAATGTTAGCTGTCCCTATAGTAGCAAATTTTTTTTTTTTCGTGTAATTGCAAAATTAGTAAAAACATAGAAAAACTGCGAAGAATAAGGTGTTTCCGAACGGGAACACTATGCAACAAGGGGTTGAATAAAATTCAATATTTTTTTGTTCATAAATCATTTTTATCGTTAATCTTGAAAATGGTTATTTGAGCTCAAAAACTAGCTATATTTATTTCTTTACAAACTTACTCGTAAAATTTTACAATATCACAGAAAAGATTTACACTGTCAAGTAGAGTACGTAGTTTGGAAAGTATTTTATTACGTAATAACACAATATTTTTTTAATACACACAAACGTTAAAGTTGATATAGTTCAAAACGAAAAGCATTATACGATTCTACTTTCATAATCACCGGCTCGTCGTAACTGCTCGTTGAAAAAATTGAGAACATTTATATTTTGATGAATTAATTTAATGTGGCGTATAGTATGTGTGAGATTCAATTTTTAGCTTTTTATTTAACCTTCTCCGTACATGTCAAACACGCGGCGTACATACAGCTGTCAAACCGTCGGAGAGTAATTCTGAGTCACGATGCAGGAATATTTATAGCGATTTTGGTGCTACCTGCACTACTCCGTGCATTACAGTATTACACGCTAAATGTAGAGTTGTGTAAAAGCATCAGAACATAAACATCCTAACCGACGAAAATTCACAAAGGGCGACTTTGACCAAACTCAATCGACGATTAATTCAACCGGCAGAATTGATCAAAGCTAAATTTTTAGCTACACAGCTCGCTGTCCTTAATTTTTTCCCCATATATTGTACAAAGAAAATTAATATTTCTCTATCCATGTTATAAAAAAAATTATTTAAAAAATAATTCTATCAATGATTACCAAAATAGTACGTATATTAGTTAATCCACCAATTATGTCAAGTACAATAATAATTACAATTTGTACTCTTTTGTTAACATGAATAGAATTATTAGCTTTCTGTTTGACATATTAAGCAGAAAGATTGGATCATGGCAGAAGCGATAAATTACATGATTAGAAATTTTGCTATATTATTCTGTCGGTTAAATTAATTGCCAATTAAGTTAATCAGAGTTTGATCAAAGTCGTCTTGTAAAGGCGTGATTCATTAAAAGAAAATTATATTATTGTGCATGAATTGCACCGCGTGTCATTTGATTTCAAATACTTACTTGTCGGACAGTAACAAAATAAAATTACGAGGTTCGTAATCGTTTCGTGCGGAAAAAATGCGTCTTCTTACTCGTAAAAAAAAAAAAAAAAAAAAGCTTCAGGCATTGACCTGTCATCAGACACGCGAACACGCTGTCTGAGAGCGGAGACAATAAATACATAATATGACATATATAATTAACGCGAGGGAGCTGTCGCTAATAATAAAACAGCTCGGCCAGATGCGAAAGCATCTGCTGCTATAATCTCGGTGTACTTAACGGTTATTAATAAAAAGCGCGCGTTATCTCTCGGTTAGTAACATGCGTTCAGCGCTTATCAACACACTATGTGCAACTCGTGAAAGTACACCCGTACACACACGGTGGTGCCTACAAAGAGATTTTACAGATTAAATCTCTTCTCAATTATTTCAAAACAATACTCGAATATGACGCGAGGGCGCACAGAAAAAAAGAATATTCTTGATTTGAAAATATCTTTAATTTCAATGTGTAAATCTTGAAATAAGATTATATTGCGAAAGATTATACAAGCAAGATTAACGATACTCTTGCTTATACAAAACGACTATAATCCTCTTATAAGAATTTCAACGTTTTATTTTAATATTTCTTTCTTGGTTGGATGCTTCATTCAAGCAAGTTTTCTTCGTTTAATATAATCGTTTAACATAATAACGCAATATAATCTTATTTCAAGATTTCCACGTTGAAACTAAAGATATTTTTAAATCAATAATATTCTTTTTTCTGTGCAAGATTTTGTGATATAGGCTGCGGTCCATTTAATGCTACAAATGCTTCAGTGTGTTCTTTTTCTTCTTTCTTCATTGAAAGAAAGGAGAAGCAGAATGTTTCGAGGCATTTGTAGCGTTAAGTGGACCGCAGCCATAGTTTGAAGATATTTCAGGTATTATCGTTGATCGCGCAAATGCACAAAAGTGAAATGTTTTGTTTATATGCGTAACGCACATGTGTTGATGTGTGAAACACTAGATCGAGCAGATATCAAAGCACTTCTTAGCTCAATTTCCGGTCTTTCTATTATTTCTGCTATTTCTTATTATATTTACTTAGATTAAGAAAATGTTTCTTCTATATCCTATTTCTCTTATTGTGTTTCTCTCGTTCTATTTAAAAGTCGTGCAAGTGTTAAACTACGATAAAGATGTTGAATATATAGTAAATCATGTTAAATCCTCTCTAAAACCAACGCGGATGTTAAATAACCTGTGGTCGAAGGGGAGTAGCGATTTTAGGACATCCCGTATATATAGAATGCGCGGAGCTTGCAGTTGCTGCCGTAGATAAATATTATTGCAAGTCCCGAGCGCTCCGAACCACTTGATAGTATAAATACATCGCATCAAAGGCGGAGGCAAAGGCGCACGCATTGCATTGTCGAATATACGCAAAGTGAAACGGAGTGCCTATTCGCCGTGAGTTTCCCTCGCGGTGCTTAAATTCTCGCCCAAATTTTGCAAGGAGAAACACGCGGAACCTTAAAACGCTTCTCGGAAAAACGATAAAACTGATGATTTGTGTCCCGTCATATCGTCATTTCCAATCGCTCCACACTGATTGTGCGTACGACATTTGTCACTCTGCGCGTGCACGAAAAGTGCAAAGCAGTAGAAGAGAGCAACGCAAGAGGAAAAGTGATTACTTAGTAAAGTGGACAATACGAAGATTGTGTGCGAACAATACGCAAACTTCGGAGAAGACATAGATAAATGTTAGATAAAAATGTTCTTTCCTTTTCCTTGTACAATCCGTTTGTATTGTTGTATATACACAGAAAAAGAAATTCTTGATTTGAAAATATCTAGTTTCAACGTGGAAATCTTGAAATAAGATTATATTACGTTAAACGAAGAAAACTTGCTTGAATGAAGCATTTATATAGTTCATCCAAGAAAAAAATGTTGAAATAAAAAGTTGAAATTCTTATAAGAAGATTATAGTGATCTTGCGTATATACGAAACAATATAATCTTCTTATAAGAATTTCAACGTGTTATTTCAACATTTCTTTCTTGGTTCAACTATATAAATGTCTTCATTCAAGCAAGTTTTCTTCGTTTAACGCAATATTTCTTTCTTTAAAGCAATATAATCTTATTTCAAGATTTCCACGTTAATACTAAAGATATTTTCAAATCAAGAATATTTGTTTTTTTCTGTGTATTCCAGGGTGCATTATAAATTATCTGAATACATTTCTGCTTTCTAAAAAAAAGAGTACAAATCACAATTATTTCGCGAGATCCTTCTCAGCGATATACAATATTCAACATAAAAAAGGATAATAAAAAATACACAGAAAAAAAGAAGTGTCAAATCAACACTTATATATGCTTGTATATAACATATACGCAAGAATATACAATCTTCTTATAAAAATTTCAACTTTTTATTTTAACATTTTTTTCTTGGTTGAACTCGAGGTTGAACTATATGTATAAAACTTCGTTTAACTATATAAATTACTTCATTCAAGCAAGTAAATCTTAATTTAAGATTATATATTCTTGCGTATATACAAGCATATAAGTGATAGAAGTATAGACAAGCATCGAAGTGTTGATTTGACACTTCTTTTTTTTCTGTGTATGCTAAACTACAGTTAATCGATTACAGAGCTTACATTTTAACGATGACATTTATCTTCAAGTACTTAAATATATCGTACGGATAGTTTGGAATTTTGAACTAGATATGCACTTTGCATTAAGTGGAAATCGCCTCTAGTTGCTGAGATATTTGTAAATCATTTCGAAATACTGTAGCAAGATCCACATCACACGCCGCCCTTTAATCCGTAATATAAAACAAGATTTAAAAGCCTGACCCAGTTACTCAGCATTCTATATATGTTTTCCATGTATACAAAACTTTGCGTGGGAAATACGGGAAGCAACGAGTTTCCCCCCCCCCCCCACGTGATTCTTCCCACGTGAGTTTACCAACAGGTGAAAAATTGCGTCATTTCAAAGTGACACGTTTCCATGAAACCAGAAATGACAGACGCTTTATTTAAGATGCAGCTGACTCAGAATTCCATTCCTGCACAATGCGTCCCCAAGATCAAGATCAACGAGATTTAACATTCTCTATAAATAGCCGGTGAAAATCCTAGAGATAAAAGGCGGTGGCCTCTAGGCGGTGTGTCTCGCGGTATCTCCCGCGACTATAAGGGCTCCGCAGACACAATGCGAGGAATAAGGAACAAGGAATAGATATTAATAGTCGCATCCTTTTTCAATGCACGTCTATTAAAAAAGGATGCGACTATGAATTCTACATTGCTTGTTCCTTATTCATCGCATTGTGTCTGAGCCCTAAACATCGTGGAAGAGCGCGCCTGGGCGAAGCGAGCAATAAACAACGAACAGTGGCGTGCAACGCAGGCGGCCGGCGCGGCGCGGCGGCGCGGGTCGTGCGCGCTCGATTACGTAACGCCGTGTAATTTCAGTGCGCGAAATCCAAGCGTTCGGGTCGGGAATGTCGGGATTCGGCCGCGCTGAGAAATTTCGCAAGTGCCAAACGGCGCGCGCGGCGCGTCTTGGCGTTCGACCTTGGCACCGACAATTCCGCGAGTATCATCATCGTTCTACATCTCGTGGATTTGTGCACGCTGAATAATTCAACGAGCGCGGCAACGCTAGCACCGGTGGCTCGACTAACGAAGTGCCGTACGCAATTCGCACTTAACACTCGACGAAAATTAATAATATTCATTATGATGTTCACGTTAATTGAATTGGAAGTCGGGAAGAAGATGTAGAAATTTAATATTTTGCGAGAAAATGAACTACTTGGCACGCGAAATCTTGTAAGAGTGATCTCGAGACCAAGCTCCGATTAATCTAATCGGCGATTAATTCGTTAATTTGTTGAGTGTTCTTGAAAGCACATAAAGAATGCTTAATTACATTAAGCATGTTAATAAAAGCTACCATACTAATCTTTTAATTTTATATATAATTGAAACTTGAAACAAATAGAAGTAATAACTTGACTTTAAATCAGTATTTTTTAATCGTTATGTCCCGCTGAACTACTCAAGCCTAAAAATCAGATATTAAGCACAAAATTAGCGCATTAATTCTAAAATAGTTAATCTAACCGGCAGAATTGCCCAGAAAAAAATTTGTGGCATATATACTGAAAAAGAAATTATTATTTGCAAGAAAATTGATTTCTATGAATTTAGTTTCCTTATTAATTCAAAGAAATATTAGGTAGATTTGAGAAAATCTTTTTAATTCAGAAAAATGTTTTCTCAAATCTACCTAATACCTCTTTGAAAATTAAGGAAACTAAATTTATAAAAATCAAAATTTTCTTGCAAATAATAAATTTTTTTCATTGTATAATTCGCTGCCTCTTATTTAATATTTGTTTTTATGTGTTAAGCAACAAAAAATTCTATGTTAACAAAGTAGTAGGTACAGATATTGCCTGGTAAGTTATTCGCCGGTTAAGTTAATCGGAGCTTGGTCGAAGTTGCTCAGAATGTATATTTAGATGTTAGAATTCATAGATACGAATACTGACATAAACACATTAACGCGTAAAGTTACACGCATATCGGGGCATACTCGCGTGCTTCCTACCTATATGTTCGCGCATCATGTGATTGTCGCGCTATTTAAAGTTTAAACCAACAGTTTAAACGTCATCTCAAAGCAGCTGAAGGCTCATATTTCGTAATTTTATATATCTATGTTTGACGAAATAACAATACTAATGTAATAAACAAATAAACAATAATTGAAAAAAATAATAATAATGTTTCTCAAACAATCAAGCGTCGTCATGCGCGTACATTTAGACGGGAAGCACGTGCTCCGAATATGTCCGATATGCGTGCAAGTCCGTGACATTTGTAGCTTCACGTGTAGGCAAGTATATATATATTATACTTCGAAGTTCCTCGTATCGCTAAAGAATTTAAAAAGAAAATTGCGCAGAATTTAAATCATGCATGTACACATGATCAATATACGGTGTATAGAACAGATCCCTTCTCGGTTACGCTGCCAATAATCCACCTTGTACACGCGGGTACGACCACGTACATTAATCGTGTGCAAGCGGTGCGCTTGCACTCTCAGCGAACAATTTCCCCGCAGCGCCTAAGGAAACATATCTTTTCGATTACGTATGGTTAATTTGCATAGTTCAATAGCTTCACGCTCGCGAAGAACGGTAAGACCCGACGAGCCGCGCGGCTATCGAGGTGTCCTTGCGAACGCGGTCGCGCTGGATAGTCATTAACACACGTGGTTGTACACGAGACCGGCTACGAGATCGGCCGGTTAAACCGCAAAGTAACGCAGACGCAGCTTTACGCAATACGAGCACCAATAACGGAATAAAATTCCCATTTCTTTGCGGCTTGTATTAAAGGAGACAGCGCAAAACCGAGCGCAAAACGTTCAATGACACTTTTTACCTTGCGATAAGATGCAAGGTTGGTCGAAGTGTCCGAGCAAACGTAAGTTCGTTGAATCCGTAGTTGGATTAATGACTGGTGATGATGCTGGTAAAACAAATTTATTAACAATGTTTAACACACGATAATTATCTTCTTGTTTTTCTAACGGTGTGTATAGAATCACATTGCCCTGTTGGAAGCAATAAATATCGTTTATATCTGATCTTGAAGCACAGCAAATACTCGACTCTCTTATCAATAATAGATTTATAAATTCTATTATGTTCCATGAATAAAAGTCAAAATTTTCGATTCTATCTCTTTTGTTCCCAAATCATAATTTGTCAACTATGACGTTTAATTACGGGCTAAATATTTTGCTATTGAAATTCCAATCACAGAGCAAATACTCGACTTATAGATTTATAAATTCTTTGTTCCACGAATAAAAGTTATAGGATTTTCGATTCTATCGTTTTGTTCCAAAATCATAATTTATCAACTAACGTTTAATTACGGGCTAAATATTTTGCTATTGAAATTCCAATTAGAGCAAATACTCGACTTATCGATAAAGATTTATAAATTCTGTTCCATATGAATAAAAGTCAAAATTTTCTATTCTATCTCTTTTGTTCCCAAATCATAATTTATCAACTATATAACGTTTAATTACGGGCTAAATATTTTGCTAATGAAATTCCAATCACAGAGCAAATACTCGACTTATATAATTTATAAATTCTTTGTTCCACGAATAAAAGTTATAGGATTTTCGATTCTATCGTTTTGTTCCCAAATCATAATTTATCAACTAACGTTTAATTACGGGCTAAATATTTTGCTATTAAAATTCCAATCACAGAGCAAATACTCGATTTATCGATATAGATGTATAAATTCTATGTTCCATGAATAAAAGTAAAAATTTTCGATTCTATCTCTTTTCTTCCTAAATCATAATTTATTCACTACAACGTTTAATTGCGGGCTAAATATATTTTGTTATTGAAATTCCACGTCTGGTTTCCTTCATACGAATTTTCTTCTTGTTAGAAAAAAAAATTTGACAGATATTTAATGGATCACGTGTCCGTTAATGCGACATGCACTTTTATCCGTCTATCTCTCATCCTGCACTTGACGAGTGGGGTACGTAAAGATGAAGGAAAAAATTCATTCGCGGAAGCTGACGCGTGATCTCTTTTACATCCGGTATATGAAAGTGCTAAATGGCTATTACCAAAGCGTCAAGAGCGTGAAACGGCTCGTCGACGTTGGAGCAACAGCCCTCTCTCTATAGTATCGTTCCTCTCCTCATCTCGTTGTACCTATATAAACGAAAGTCCCTGAAACGAAAACTGCCTACTTCCGAGCAATAAAGACCAATGCCGTAATCATCGTGATTTAACGACATTGACTCGGCCACCGTGCGGGAAGTCATCGCGTATGTGAAATAAATGTTTTCACATCAAATCTCATGATCTCCGAAAGAAACACTGGAAATCATCGTCACGTGATTTCAAGGCGGTGAAT
Source organism: Leptothorax acervorum (assembly GCA_035220615.1). Taxonomy (NCBI): domain Eukaryota; kingdom Metazoa; phylum Arthropoda; class Insecta; order Hymenoptera; family Formicidae; genus Leptothorax; species Leptothorax acervorum. The sequence continues at coordinate 1,226,759 of JASTWQ010000020.1, read as the reverse complement.
GCAGTTTCCGTCGTGCCTCTTATATGTATACGTTGCGCGTGGCACTCTTTCGACGATGAAACGAGGCCTGTTCTTTGTACAGCTGCGCTGGCAAACTGCAATTATATATACCTTCCTCTCCGCTCTTAAAAAATAGATATATAATTAAACACTGGAGAAGAAAATGAAGAAGATGCAAAACGCAAACGGTTTAGCTGCAAAGAACTGATGTTGCTACAAAGTAAACAATTAATATATATTATTTATATTAAGACCGTTAAGATATACAATTAGTGTCCGACCGAAGCTCCGGCTTCGTCCTCGGCCAAAAAAAGACCTTCGGTCGTACACTACTGTAGTATATTGTTTGGAAGGGCATAAAATATGGAAAATTTTGGCGCAAGTTGGAGGTCGATACGTTGACCCGTTCGGGAGTTATTTAGGGTCAAAAGTTGACTTTTTCCAACTTTGACCTTAAATAACTACCGAACGGGTTAACGTATCGACCTCCAACTTGCGCCAAAATTTTTCTTATTTTATGCCCTTTCAAACAATATACTACAATAGTGTCCGACCAAAGGTTTCTTTTTGGCCGAGGCCGAAGTCGAAGCTTCGGTCGGACACTATATACAATCAATAGACAAAGGAAAGAGCCATTTACGGTCCAAGCTTGGATCTTACAATTAGATAGCTTAATAATATTTCTATATTATACGCGTATTTTCCAACATATAATTAAACTGCGCGCCGATTATTTGTCGGACTTAAAACACAGTTATTATTGGCCACAAAATAAATTCTCCTATCAGATATCTTGCGTACATTTCGGGGATTACTGTCAAAAGAAAAAAAAACAACTACTTATTTTAAAGTGGAATTTCAATAGCAAAATATTTAGCCCGCAATTAAACGTTATAGCGGATAAATTATTTGGGAACAAAACGATAGAATCAAAAATCTTAACTTTTATTCGTGGAACAAAGAATTTATAAATCTATATCGATCGTATAACGATCATCTTTTGGATATGCGCGTGCGAAACCACGCGCCGTCGGTGCTAATTTACACTCGTTTGACTCGTCAATGTTTTAAATTTGAACGAAATTACGGCGTCCTAATTTCCAATTTAATTTGCAGTATTTCGGATGCATTGTAGAACCCCTCTATCTCGAATCCCCCCCCCTTTATTCTGAAACAGCTGTTCCCCTGTCAAGTGGAAGTCTCCTCCTGCGTCGCTCTCCCGCTACGCGTTTGCCACGTGACCGCGTGGCTGTGCGTGGAGCGAGATAACGAGAGCGAGAGATGGAGAGCGAGCGATGACATTTTCGTTTCACGCGCGTTTCGTTAGGACAAAAGTTTGTGGATTAAGGGTCGAGCTCCAGGATAGCGAGGCAGTTCGGTCCAAATGATTCTATTACAGAATATTCTACTGTAAAAACAAGAAAATGGTCATCATAATAGATTCGAAATTTGAATTAAACTTAACTGTTCACATATAATGTATATCTTGGATATACGTCATATTTAGTTATGCTTGTACTTAGCTAGATTTAGTTTTGCTCATATATGTATATAGTAGATATATCCTCTTACTATAAAGCACAATGAGCTTCCTAAGCAGTTCATAGGCTTTGAACCACACCTTGTCTATTATTATTATTGTAGTATATCTTCAATTTAAAAAAAAATGTGGTCACCTGATGGGGCATACCTTGAATACTCGCTAAAATACTGAAAATAAAAGAAAGTGCAGCTGAAACAAACAAACACGAGCACATTGGGTACTCTTGTTCGAAACAAAATAAATGTAACAGTAACTTTTTTATAAAGAGAAAAGTCACAAGATCAAAAGGTGTAACAAAGAAGGACAAATGTGTCCCTTGCGGGGGAAGAGCAAGATGATGCAACCAAAACGTACGAGTAATACAACAAATACAAGTAATACGAAGATAAAACAAGTATATGATTTTCGAAAAACAATTGACATTTTCTTTTATAGCAAAATTCAATATCTAACGGGGGTATTCGATCTCTAAATGTTTCCCCAAAGAAATTAAAAGAAAACAATTTTTTTATAAACCTGAAACATACTCCAATATTTATTAAAAAAGTATTTCAATCATCTTGACGCCATGTACATACACGAGTACTTCACGAAAAAAGGTCACCAGTGCAGAAAGTGTGGTTGAAAGAATAATATATATCTCCTGTTCTGTCGCTTTAATCGCACTTTTGGCTCCAGAGGAAGCTCGGATCGCTTTGCGCGATAAGGTCGACTAATTTTCATGAACCCACGTAATGCACTTGGCAGGATCATTGCGTCATTAATCGCTGTCGAGGCGATCCAAAGCCCGCTTCGGTCGGAAGCGCCGGAGTACGAAAAGTGCAACCGAGACGAATGGATCCAAGGGCGATCGACCCCGGCGGGGGCGGCGAACGTTCAACCGATGTTTCTCTCTATATATATCGTATCCAATACCCGATTACGATTTTACGATACGACACGAGATTCGTCTTGCCTCAACAACGATCGCGACCCTTTCCGCGACTCGCTCTCGGACATCTCTCCGAAGCCTACGAATTACGCGTTGTGTTGCACCTTAAACGCGAGAAGTGCAGAGAATCACAATCACGGCCGGGCCGAGAGGGACGAGCGGATCCCCCAGGCCCCAGCCCGACAGCCGCAGCCCGCAGCCGCGGAGCGTGTACGACAATTCGCGGTAATGCGTTAAACGACGCTCCGGTCGTATAATCGGACCGCCGCCGACGATAACTTACCGCCGCGGCCGGTCTGAGGTGCATATGCGCCTGTGTGCGCGACATATCGGCGAAGCCGGACGCCGGACCTACCTCGGCAATCACGACGAAACGCCAGCGGGGAGCTCCAATCCTCGCGTCGAAGCGTGGCATGCAAGCTAGGGGACGGTGGCAGACGAGCCGCCGGCAACGCGGCGCGGATCAGCGATCAGATCAAGCCAGCGCGGTGCGCCCGCCAACGAGCGATGCCGCCTGTCAACGTCGCTCTGAAGAACGCTCTGAACGTCGTCGCGCTCTGGCAGCCTGGCTGGCCGCGATCGCACACGTTTGTTTCTCACTTCGCGCGATACACCCTACGGAGTACGGCCGCGGGCCGACGCGACGGCGGGCCGCCTCGCGCGCGTACGTAACAGTTTCACTACGCCTGTCGGGGCGATTCGATCCGCTCGATGTTCGATCGTCGAGGGCAGCGAGGTGAGGGCACCAACACCGACCGCCGACCACCAACTTGACCGCGAGACGCTGCTTTGTGCGCTAGGCAGATAGGCGCTACGATGTCCGCCTGTCCGATCACTTCATCGCTCGCTAGCTCGGCGCGCGCGCGCGCGTGTGCACGTCGTCTGTTTACTTTGCGATACTGGTCACTACTGATTGCTCGATGCGCGTTTAACACGTGTCCCACGACGATCCCTCTCCGGGTACCTATCGAGATTGCGAATCGTTTCGCGCGTGTACACCGCCGTCGCGGAAACCAAACGACCGACGACGCAGCTCGAGATCTCTCTCTCTCTCTCTTTCTCGCACAATCGCGACGCACACGTCCGCGCGTCACGCGCGTACAAGGAACACTGGCGCGCCGACGGCGGCGGCCGCGCCTCGCGGCGCGCGCCCGCACTAACGCGCGTCACGAAAGTGATCGATAGATAAACGGCGAACTGCGTGCGTCAAATCCGTAATGTGAATACGTATATAATATATGATGTGTGCACGACGACCCAACATTACGTCAGACACACACAGTTTTAAGACGGAAAAATATTAAAATATTAACACGTTTTTATTTTTACGAAAATATTGATTGTCCTACATATTTTGGGCTGTATGAAATCTGAATACGTTTAAATGCTCAATATAAGACCCAGATAGCCGGATAGATCTGTCGAAAATGCAGATTTTGAAAGTGTCCGCTGCAAAGTCGATAGAATACCAATAAAAATAATGTAACAGAATCTACTAGCAGAACATAATGGCAGTTGACTGCAGAAACAGAGCAAAATCTGCTGTTTCGTAACCGCATTTAAATTTTCGTAACCACTTAATTATCAAGCATGCAATAGCTTTACTATTTTAACATATGGGTAAAGATTATTAATTAATTTGTTGTAGATTAATATAAAAATAGAATAGATCGTGACAGCGAATTCTTTTGCTTCGTGCAATTCCGCCGGTTAAATTAATCGATGAGTCGAAGCATGTGGTGGAAATATATACTTTCTTTCCACAATTATAGGTCGAAGTAGACGCGGCGGCGTCTTCTCCAGATTTGAATCCCCGGGTATTTCGCGCTGCTAACTTCAAACCGTACGTACCACCGCCACTCGCTGATACACGTGTTCTGTTCTTTATAGTTTATATCATTTATATCTACACTGGACTGCACTCTAAAATTTCCTTTCTCGCTTTCTCGCTAAACTTCAAGCACGTATACCTATTTCACTTCAAGTGCAGCGAGTGTACACCAGTTCAGTAAAGAACAGACTTACCATCGACGAGTGCAGTCGGATATTTTTCGTGTTCTTCCGATGATTCGACCCTGCCAAATTCGCCTTCGATGTTCGCCACGTGCGTGTTAAAATTCCGCGTGCCATTCGTACCTGCACGATCTCGTCTGCTCTTCAGGTACCTATTGCGATACGTTTCCCCACAAATGCGAGTAGTGAGTACGCGACTTTTCGTCTGCACGCGCGGATCTACGCGCACCTGACCAGTCCTGACACTTAACACTCTTAACAGCGGACAGGACCAATTCGCCGCGTCATCGCTGCCGGAGGCACATCGATCGTTAAATCCACGTGTCGTAGCGTTAAATAGTTTGGCAACTACGCTAATTTCGCGATCCCTTCGGCGGACGACGATTTCGCGACGATCATCGAGCTGTCGATCGCTGTCGATCGAGTCCGCGCTGGCGCGTCGCTGGACCTAACCTCAACGGCACTGTGTGACTCCGACTTGGCCTTTGTCAGTGGCGCTTTTTATTTTTCTTTTCGTTACGAGGTAATACAGAATCTTGGTGCGAGACAATTCGTTTCGTTGTCAGTTTGTCCCGTTATGGAGATACCGCACGTATGAGAGAGGAGAGCGCGTTGTTCACGCATAATTCTCCTGCGAAGCCACCACCGAGATCGGTGGCTGCGGGGTGACATTTGGGTGACGGTGTGAAAGAGAAAAAGAAGGAAACGGTAGATTTGATCGTGTCGCGGTCGCGTCCCACGCGAAGTCTCGTCGTCGACGATGACGTCGTTTTATCAGAATGACGAGAACTCCCTCGCGGAGAGTTGTGACTGCAAGTAAGAACAACTCTGTCGCTTTAGTAGTGTTGATTATTGACCACGCAACCGTATGCTACCTGAGCTTGAGAGTGGTAACGTAAATTTGTACACTACACTCGGGCTACACGCGCCTTTATACCTTAGGCCTGTTCGTTTCAGCTGAACTTCTTGCATAGTTCATCTTTTCTCTTTTTCTCTACAATATGAAAAGAAAAAGAGTAAAGATGAACCGTGCGAGAAGTTCAGCTAAAAAGAATAGGCCTCTTCTTTTGTCTCCCCATATTATTTGCAATAGGCCTGTTGGTTTAGCTGAACTTCTTGCACAGTTCATTTTTCCTCTTTTTCTTTTTACATTAGAGAGAAAAAGAGAAAAGATGAACCGTGCAAGAAGTTCAACTAAAACGAACAGGTCTAACGAATCTGCAAGAGTTTCTTGCTTTTCCTTCCTGTGAATTGTGTCACAATCGCTGCAAGATTTTCCCCGTTATAGGAAAAATAAAATAAACTCAAATAAAGTCTAATTGTTTTGAAGGAAATTATTTTAATTAGACAAAACTGATTTTGATATGTAATTTTGCAATTAAATTCATCACTGACATTTATATTTTGCCCCATTTGAAGCAATTAAAGTTAATGTTTACTTTTACTTTTAAATGTAATGTGCAGGGTATGCTTCAAAACTATTAGATATTTTTAAAAGAAAGTAACTATTTTGAAGGAAATTATTATACTTGAGCAAAACTGATTTCGATATGTAATTTTGCAATTAAATTTACCACTGACATTTATATTTTGCCCCATTTGAAGCAATTAAAGTTAATGTTTACTTTTACTTACTTTTAAATTTAATGTGCAGGGTATGCTTCGAAACTATTAGACATTTTTACTATGATTTACTTTTCTTTAAGAAAATTTTTTCCTTTTCTTTAAGGAAAATGTCAAATGCGTTTGAATAGTTCAAGAATTAATATTTGAAGAAAACAATTATTTAACAAATGAAATTAGGAAAATCATACATCAGCAATACCAATAAAAAATATTACAATTTTTAGTTGAAATTGTTCTTTCATAATATCTTATTACGATTTACTCTTATTATTTTTATCGGCTGTTATATAGTAAAGTTTTATTTTACTTTTGTACCATTTACCTACTCTATATTTGTCATATAAGCATGTGACCATACTGAAATGAGAAAATGAGTGAAAGATTAATGTCTATTTCTATCAATGCAGACTGACTTTAACTTACTTTTATTTTTTCCTAATTCTTAGAACTAGAATAAGATGAAAAATAAATGAAACAGAGATTGAAGTTAATCAACATTGGTAGAAATGGACACAAATGTGCTACATTTTTATTTTGCATTTGTGCTACTAAAACGAAAATGCAGATTGAAGGAAAAAATTACTTGAACAAAGAGAATATTTTCTTTCGACAATTTAACAAAGTAGAGACTATGTAACTTTACACCATATACATATATAATAGTTTATATTTATATAATATTGTGTTATATTCATACATATTAATATATTTTTTATATGTATTTTAATATTTTTATTCAATATTTTACTTAATATTTAATGTTATTAATACTTTATTAAGTAAAAATTGTTTAGAAGAAAAATGTAAAAAAAAATAATTTTTGAAAAGTTACAATTTTGTTTTAGTTAGAACATTTTTCAGCATTGTTGTTGTATACATATAATAGATTAACAAATTTATGCATTTTTCAAGTCTTTATTTGTATTTCTCTTATGTCTAGAAATAATATTTCCGAATCCGTGGCTTCTATGACCAACATGTCGACTCATAAACTTGTGGAAAAGCGATACAATGATATAATAAAATCACAAAATGACGACCGATTGTACAGGGGCTTAGTACTTTCTAATAAAATGAAAGTACTTTTAATAAGTGATCCAACAACTGACAAGAGTGCTGTTGCAATGGACGTTAATACTGGTAATCATATTCTTATTACTATTTTATTTATATTTGATGTTTCCACAGCAGTTCTTATAAAGACCTTTCTTATAAACTCATTGTATGCATATCATAAATTATACATATTATAAAAATAACAGAAAATATATATAAAAAGAGATAAATGACCTTTTTATCAGTACCTATATATCTAATATCTTTTAATCTGTTAACATTTGGGTCTTTGTGATTTAACCTGTGACTTGCTTAATAACTTTATATATTTCTCTGTATAAATTCAATATTTTAATGTGCTGTTTACATATTCTCCTCTTCTGAGTTATTCTATACTATCTATTAATATTATTTACATTTTCTTCTGGACAGATTTAGTCATATTTTGTGATAACGCAAATAATCAAGGATTTATATGTTTCTATTAATGATTGTCAAATTATCAATTTCAAAATTATTTAGAGATGAATTGTGTTACAGGTTATATGTGCGATCCAGATGATCTACCTGGTTTAGCGCACTTCTGCGAGCACATGTTATTCTTGGGAACGGAGAAATATCCGCAGCAGAATGATTACAATATGTATCTATCGCACAATGGCGGTGCGAGCAATGCATCGACACACTTAGATCACACCACCTATTACTTCGATATAACTCCGGAGAAGTTGGAAGGCGCTTTAGATCGCTTTGCACAGTTTTTCATAGCGCCTCTTTTTACGGAGACCTTGACCGAGCTGGAGCTAAATGCAATAAATTCAGAACATGAAAAAAATTTAGCGAATGACACTTGGCGATTCGATCAATTGGATAAATCGTCTGCGAGCCCAGATCATCCATATTCAAAATTCGGCACAGGCAATAGAGAAACATTAGACGTAATACCGAAGCAAAAAAACATTAACGTCAGAAATAGGTTACTCGAGTTTCATGAAAAGTATTATTCCGCAAATATTATGTCGCTGTGTATTCTTGGCAAAGGTATGACAATTTACAATGGATAATTACACCTGTTCTTGATCAGACAATTTGAATGTTATTTATACTGTTATAAAATATGTTTGAAAATATTTGAATTTTGGGATATGAACTCAATGAAATAACTAACGAATAAATTCTCTATTTAGAGAGTTTAGATGAACTCGAAAACATGGTAGTGGATCTCTTTTGTGAAGTACGAAACAAGGAAATTGAAGTTCCAACATGGCCTGAACATCCGTTCAAGGATGAACACTTTCGCAATATATGGTACATGGTTCCGATAAAGGATACAAGAAATTTGGACATTTCGTTTCCTTTACCTGACATGCAGCAACATTACCGGTCGTTGGTAATATATTTTTCTTTTGACTTTGATACTTTATACGAATATTATATCTTGGTTTTCTAAATATAATTATATATATTATTTTTTATAATATGTGCGTGCGTGCGTTCGTGCGTGTTTGATCACAGGCGAGAGTGCGAGTGTGGGTGCGGATGTGGATGAAGGTGCATGTGTGCGTTTATGCTGTTATGTTTGTAGATGCAATTGTATCTTAAAATGTTATATATCTACATATAAAGAGTTACGAAAATTATGAAAATATCCTTATAAAATTCTTTCTGATTAGTCATTAATATTATACATAATTGTAATTATTATATTACACATAATTACATATAATTATATGATATTGTTTACATAGCCTGCGCATTACGTTTCTCACTTACTTGGACATGAAGGAGAGGGTTCATTATTATCGGCTTTAAAGGCCAGGGGTTGGTGTAACTCCCTGGTATCTGGAAGACGCTTAGGTGCCAGAGGTTTCAGTTTCTTCAGTGTTGTTGTAGATCTAACCGAAGAAGGTATTAAGCATATCGAAGATATTGTTCAACTAATGTTTCAGTATATCAATATGCTGAAGTTGAAAGGCCCAATCGAATGGATTTACGATGTAATTGACAAAATAAAATATAATTTTATGCAGAATGCTCGACAGGTTGCAAGATTGCAATTTGCCGGACACTGTACTTTAATATTTTGTATTACATATGGAGTTATATGATTAAATTTTACATTTACAGGAATACAGAGATATTGCGAATATGAATTTCCGTTTTAAGGAAAAATCTTCGCCTCGTAGTTATGTGAGTTCTACGGTCCAAGCGCTGCAAGAATATCCCATGAATGATGTTTTATGTGCGGAACATGTTTTCACTGAGTGGCGACCGGACTTGATTGAGCAGATATTGGAATATCTGACACCGAAAAATATCAGGGTTCACGTGGTCGCAAAAGCGTACGAAAGTATAGCCAATGAAACCGAAAGTTGGTACGGCACTAAATATAAGAAAGAGAAAGTATCGAAGAAAACACTGGACATGTGGAACCTCGCTGGCTATAGCACGGATCTGAAATTACCTCCTAAGAATGAATTTATAGCGACCACGTTTGATATCAAACCACAAACTAAGGTAATTGTCATTTTTCACAATATTAATCTCTGAGCACCACACTTGGTGATACTCGAAGCAAAATCTTCGAAGCAAAATAAAGTTTTTTAAACCGTGTCATAAACATGATATGAAGTAGAATATATTCTATCTTTTACATATGTATATTTTTTGATATAGTAATTATTATTATTATGGAATGCTTTTCGAATATACATATATTTCTGTACTAACTGTATAAAATAATACGCCGGGGTTTAAGGATTATTAATTTACTTAAGTCAAAGCCGAAAAATTGTGATACTATCGTATAAGATGTGCAAAAATGTTTGTTTTACACTTTTGCTTTGTTTTTGTGCATAGAACTTTTGCCCTATTGTACTACCGATTTTTGTCACGTTCTGTATTTATTTGTTACTATACATACTAACAGATGAAATTTTACAGGTAGAAAAATTTCCTATTATTTTGGAGGATACATCGTTTGTAAGACTTTGGTATAAAAAAGACGATGAATTTCTTGTACCGAGAGCGAGGATGATCTTCGATTTCGTTAGGTATGTGTTAAGTATGATTGTAAGAGATCGTAAATTGAAGTAGTAATCTTTTCTTTTGTAATAGAAAAATGTATTTTCTCATAATTGTATACGTTTGTTTTGTCTATAAATTATAGTCCGTTCGCCTATATGGATCCTCTTAGTTGCAATTTGACTCATATGTTTGTTCAACTATTTCGTGATTCTCTTAATGAGTATGCATATGCTGCTGATTTAGCTGGTTTACAATGGGAACTTACTAATACGAAATATGGAATAACAGTGAGTATATATGTATACGTATAATAACTGTAAAATATATTGAATATTATTTAAATAAATTTGGGCGATATTTGAATAAATTATTATTCAATTTGTTACTAATATTAGTAATGTTAAAAATAAATTCTATTTCGTATACGTAAAATATTGGTTATTCATAAATTGGATTTTATTTCTTATTTGTAACAATTATTATTTATATAAATATGCTTAATTCTATTTCTATAATGTTTACTTAACGTTTTATATATAAGCATTTATCCAATGAGAATTAATTTATAAAAAAGCATTCACAATTCAAGAGAAAGACTAATTGTTTTCTTAGCTTGCTATAGGTGGTTACGACGAGAAGCAACGTGTGCTATTAGAAAAAATCATGGACCGAATGACAAATTTTAAAATTGATCCGAAGAGATTTGAAATCCTAAAGGAAAATGTATGTATAACGAATCCAATCAATCTCTTTAATTTAGTTAAGCAGCGTATTTATATAGAATGGCTTACAGTATATCAGGAACTTGAAAAATTTTGCTGCTGAACAACCTTATCAACATGCAGTGTATTATCTTGTAGTCTTGTTGGCAGAACAAGTTTGGCTCAAGGATGAATTATTGGAATCTACTGCTTGTAAGTGTAAGAGAGAACTAATATTTTTTGTTAAAAATCATTTTCTTTTCCTTCTTGAAAATTCTTTTTAGTCCTTAGTATGATTATTGTACTTATTAATGATTGTATATAAAATTTCTGTGATATATAGATCTAACTGTTGATAGACTCCAACAATTTATACCACAACTTCTCAGTAAAGTACATGTGGAATGTTTAATACATGGTAACGTAACTATAACGGAAGCTACAGATATTCTAAAACTAATTGAGTCTAAGTTGACAACTGCAGTGCCTAACATAGTACCCTTGTTACAAAGGCACTTAGTATTGTATCGTGAAATTAAACTAGAAGATGGTAAGTGCATGACATGATCAAATCGTACTTTTAATAATTTGAAAAAATTAATTGCTTAAAGAATTTCAATTAATTTAAGGAACATAGTTTTAATGTAAAGAATTTTATTATTTTTTTAAATGGTTTTATATGAAAATAAAAACTGAATTTATTTCAATCTTTATAGAAAACAGATATTTGGAAATATGAGAGAATATAAAAAATATGGAAATTCAAAATTTTTATATGAAAATATTTACATGGAAATATAAAGAATTATTTGTTATTAACGTCATTTTTTATCCAAAATAAAATTTCTAGAAATTGTATACTAACTTTTAATGAGTTAATATTTTTTATATGATATAGTATATAATAATATTGTGTAATGATATATTATATAATTACTGTAGGTTGCCACTTTCTATTTGAAGCGGAAAATAAGTTGCATAAAAGTTCTTGTACAATGGTGTACCACCCAACTGGTTTACAATCGACGGAGTCGAATATGCTCTTAGAACTTTTAGCACAAATTATTTCAGAACCTTGCTTCAATACTTTAAGAACTAGGGAGCAATTAGGTTATATAGTATTTAGCGGTATACGTAAAACGAGCGGAGCGCAAGGTTTGCGAGTCATAATACAAAGTGATAAACATCCACAATATGTTGAAAAACGAATTGATTCATTTCTAGATACTATGTTGGTAAGCATAATAGTATCTTGTATAACAATATGTTACCACATTGATTAATTCAACTACATGCCCTTTATTTAAATTTCTAACACAATATTCTATAACATTAAGATCAAATAAATATGTCTTCATAATGTGATAACATGAAGCTATGTTTCTATTAAGGTATCGTTAATATCACCATAATTACATTTCAGGAACATATATCTACTATGCCAGAAGAACAATTTGAGGAACACAAGAAAGCTCTAGCTACATTACGTTTGGAGAAACCCAAAATGTTAAGTGCACGATGCACTTTATATTGGAATGAGATTGCAAGTCAACAATATAACTTCGATCGAGTAAATATTGAAGTAGCTTACTTAAAGACGATAACGCAGCAGCAATTACTTAGTTTTTGTAAGGTAACCACTTTTCTTTTAAATGCAGAATATATTATTCAAATCGAGAAGAAAAGATTTTATTGTAAGAAGACAATTGGAAAATATAGAATGTAGATTGATGATGGAAAAATTAATAATAAATTTAATTTATAATGTCCTCTAGGAAAATATACATAGCAATGCTCGACATAAACTGTCAGTACATGTGATATCCACGGCATCATCAACGGAAAATAATTTGGTTGATAACACAACCGAAGAAATAACTGATTCATCAAGCAATGAAGACGTTAAGAAAATCAATGATATCATGTCATTTAAAAACAGTCAAACTTTATATCCTCTATTAAAACCGTTCGAAAAATATTTTCCCAGAAAGGGCATACGCTCTTCTAAGTTATAAAAAAAAATGATAAGGTAATAGTGAATTAAACGTACACATTCGTTTATATCTTAGATAACTATATAAAATTTGACGCATAATTTTTTAGAAATTAATAAATTACTTATTAGTATTTGTAATTAATATTTGCAAAATCTTGCAGGCATTGAATTTATAAATCATGATATATGCTTACACGCTCTTCTAAATTGTAAAAAAATAATGTGATGATAGTGAATGAATTTGTTTATATGCATAATTATTATACATTTAAATAAAATAACGCATTACTTTATAGAAATTAATAAATTACTTAATACCGTAATTAATATTTGTAAAATGTAGCATATATTGAATTTATAAATTGTGACATAGATACTTATACAGTATATATCGAAAGAGAATTATATTATTCAATCTAAATTATTATACATTACAATTTTGTAAATTGTATTTGCATTGTAATTAACATATGGTCAAGAATATTCTTTTACGATTATATGCAATACATATATCTATATATGTATATTTTATTCATTCCTTGTTTTAGAAAATTATTTAAAAAGAATGATGATTTCACAGACAAATTAATATGTTAAAGTAAAAAAAATAAAAATGAATTAATTCAAAATAACTGCAGATTTTCGATCAAGTTCCAACATCTAAAAGTTCAGCATTTACTAATTATTGAAAATTATTTTTAGATTTATAAAATTTGCTATTTGATTTATAGAATGTGAATTGAGCATAATTTAATGTAATATTGCAAATTTTTAAATTAAACATAGAGCACACATTTCTCGAATCGCATTTTTCTTCAGATAAATCCCTTCATTTTTTTTCTAATAGACACATATTACGTACTTTATATGAAGATATAATTTACATAATTTTTTATTCTTATGCAACATTTAATTATTTAATTATATCTATAAATAAATAATAACATATATAAATGTAATAATATCACTTATAAGATAATTTGAATATAATTTAAGAATTTTTTTCTACTGGGATCCAATTGTGATTCCTGTTAATATCCACAATGTTAACATTCTTTAAAAAAACATTTTTGTCATAATTGAATCGTTTTCAGTTTCTTTTTTCTTTGAGATTTTTAATTTCTAAGAATAAATTGTTATAAGTTGTTGTAACAAATGAAATAAATGTTTACTCATCATTTCGTCATTCAGATATCCAGTTTCAGAATCTGAAAGAATACTATTTAGAGTAATATCAGAATGATGAAAAGGTTTACCTTTTTTTCTTATTAATAATTAAGCTCTATTTAAAAGAGAACAATAAACATGTAAAATATACTCGCGATTAGTTTCTTGAAAAAAAAAAAAAATTACACGAAATCCTACGACATATGTATATAATTATATGTATATATGTACAAAACATAAAGTACACCTATTGTATACATATATGCAATAGCACGCACGCGCGCGTGCGTGTGTGATTAAGAGCCAGTTTTTCAATAGCCGTTTAACTTTAATCTTAGCTTAACTCACTATTTGTCTCTTTCTATCTCTTTTAAAAAAAGATGAAGAGTGAGTTTAGCTAAACTTCAGTTTAAACAACTATTGAAAAACTGGCCCTAAGTGTCGTATTATGTATTTTTTATTTTAGTCGGCAATTATTAAAGAATTATTTTAAGTGATAATGGTAAAATAAATTAAATAAAAATAAATGTAGATTTTACATTAAATTGCAATGTCTGAAAGTTCAGCATTTATTATTGAAAATTATTTTTAGATATATTAAATTCGCTGCTACATAATGATATACACATAAACTGAGCGTATTTTAATGTAATATTACAAATTTATAAATTAAATATAGAACACGCATCTCTTGAATTGCATTTTAGTTCAGAATTCTTTCATATTTTTGTCTCATAGAAGTAATAGACGAATGCTACATACTCTATATAGATATAACTTACATAAATCTTTGTTCCTCTTTGTTTCTATGCAACACGTGGCATAAATATTTATATATGTATATTTATGAGCTATATAAACAAATAACGTATAAATGGTAGGTATGCAGTATAATATCACAGTGATAAGTAAATGAATTTTTCATATTTGGAATTTTCGTTATCTTTTTTACAAACAGCATGTTCATCATGTACAAGTTAAAAAAATATAAGTGATATTTATATAATTATATCAGATATTACGAATTAAACGATATATATGAAATTAAGATAAATTGAATGTAATTTAAGAATATTCCTCTATTAGGATTAAATTGAGGGAGATTTCCATTAATATCCGCAATGCAAAGAATTTAGATATTAAATATTCTTAAGAAATCTTTTTTTCATGCTTAAACGTTTCTTTTTTGGTTAATATCTTTAATGTCTAAAAATAAATCGCAATAAATAAAAAAAATTTTTCATCGTCCTGTCTGCATCACAAATATCCAGTTTCAGAATCTGAAAGAATATTATTTTTATATCAAATCAGTAAAAAAGTCTGTACGCCTTTCTTTTTTTCTTATTAATAATTACTCCTTATTTGAGAAAAATGACGATACATAAAATAACATAAAATAAACATTTAATTAGTTGCATATTTCCTGGATAAATGATTTTGAATTAAAAAATAATAATTACTTCACTATGTAATAATATTTATATACTGATAGAAATAGCGCAGGAAGTATTTTGGAGGGATAAGAGGCAAAAAAGAAGAACAAAGAATGGGCGAAAAAGAACAAACAATGGGCGAGAATAAGATATGGAAATATTGGAAATAAAAGAGACAGTATAGAGAAGAAGAAATATGCGGTATGTGAGATCGACGATGTGGAGGTACATGTGGAAATGCAAGGAAATTTGGGAATTAGTAAGAAGTTATAGTATGGTTGGGTAAGTTAGGGAAGGAAAGAGAATTATGGATAGAGATTGAGGAAATGTTGAGAAAAAAATTAATGTAGCATGCGAATTTGCGCGGATGAGAAAATAAGGTATAAAAAGACGAAAGGTAGATGTGCAAAGTTTAAAGCGTTAGGAGAAAACACGAGTGCAATTTAGAGAAATTTAAAGATTGTAAGATTTATGTCTAAAAGCATGTGTAAAGTATGGATCGTAAATAAATATTATTGTTATTATTATATAGTAATTAGAGTTAGAGAGTACTTTGAAATAATTAATAATAATTGATTTACCTGAACTTTCTTTTCGCTTGCGCTTCTTATGATTTAAAATTTTCAACATTTTGGAATCTGCTTTTTTTGTTTTTTGATTGTTTATTTTTATTGGTTTTGGTACAGAAGAATCCGCACTATAAGAATTGGATACATCTGTGTTTCTCGAATCTTGTGGCAATTTTTCTTGGACAGTAATGGTACTGATTCTTTTAATATTTACTACAAAATAAAATAAAATGAGTTATAAAGTCCTTATATACCCAATAGAAGGTACTATATGAGATAAAAGATAAAAATTGTGCTCCGTTGTAAATTACTTATTTTTTTACATATTTCTGTTAGATTCAAGAAGTTTATTAACTTTTGTTTTATAATTAAATATGAGAAATGTAATATTTCCATTTATCGACACAGAAGGAAACTATACTTACTTATCTTATAAGGTTTCCGTTTTTTACCAGTAGCAAAAATGCAAGATGTAGTACCCACTTCTTCGCGCACAATTCTGTATTTACTTTCATTGAATTTTATTGATTTCTCTTTTAATGTCAATACTTGACCTTGCAAATTACACTGTATCACCTATTATAGAATAATTTAAAAATTAACTTTGTAAGATCTAAAAAGAATATTTTTATTTCAAACTATTATTCAAATAATTATATGCGCCGTTACTAGTCAGTTTCTTCAGTTATCAGAGTTTATTATCTTCACATATTAATAGAAAATAATTAAAATAATAATTAAACAAAGAATAACAACTGAAGTTAACAGCTTGTACTAATAAAAATGCTTGCTATTTTACAGGATTTATAAAAAAAAGTATATACCTTGTTTGGAACGTTCAAGATAAAAGCTTCTTCATCCTCAGAAAGATCGGCCAATGTAAAATTTGGTGGCATCGTTTCCACAAGTAATCCTTGATCTTCGACTAGTTCTTGTAACTAAAAAGAAAATTGATCAATTATGAGTTTTCAAATATTGCAAATTAAAATTTTTATTCATATCTATAAACATTAATTTAATTTAATGCAAAATATGTCGATCTTTTTGTTGATAACTTTAACTCATTTTATAGTTGTGATTTAAATAAATTAATTCCAAAATTTATTCGATCTTGTTATACGCAAAAAATATATTTTAATGTATGGAAAGAAAAAGAAAAATTCGATTTTTTAAATATTATTTTTTTAGACATGTAGAGATATCAAGATAAAATAAAAAGAATTCTAATATCATTTAGAGTTACTTACATTGCATGGTCTATACTGGTAAGAAATATTAAGATGTGCGTTTGAACAGAAATTGGTTGATGCTTGTGCACTTTGCTCATGTTCAGATTTATGTCTCGTCCCAAATTCGGTCCTCATTATTTCTTCATTTGCATTACTTTTAGTATACATGTTCTTTTTATTTAATAAAGGAGATTGTTTGTGTCCTTCAAATTGATTAACAGATTCCTCATTATTGCACGAAACATTACTTTCAGAAACTCTTAACTGAAAACTGTCATCCTTGCTTCCATCATCATTATGTACATTTTCACAATATTGCGTTTCTTTGATTAAATTTTCGTTTGTTGTAGATTGAAATAAGTCATTACTTTCGTATGTACATCTTATTAACAATTCTGCTTTCTTTATTCCTTCCTTCGTATTTGTTGAATCTAATTTCGCTACTTCTGTAGGAACTGTAGCCTCTTTGGGTATGTAAATGTCTTCGTTGTGTGAAATGTCTGTTTGTTTGAAAGTGCAATTAGTTTCATCATTTTTCAATCTGTTATCTTCACTGCAACTTGTATCTGAACTGTCGATATGTTTTTGTGAGGTTTGAGTTGTTGCATATTCACTATCGCTCTCACTGGAATCGCTGCTCACAACTAAATTCAATCTCGCTTGCTGCTCAAGTCGCTTTTTAGTTTGAGGCGATACATAATTCACATTCATCTCTTCATTATCAGTTTCCAATGCTATTGGTGCATCAGTTTCTTCCGCATTTATTGTCGTATCTTGCCAATTATCAGTATTGTAATTACTGACATCTGGATAATGTATTAATGTATTCTTTTTTATAGGAGTATATTCATTGGTAATGTCCGTATTATTACTATCAATTGTCTCAATATTGCTCTTGATATCATTATCTTTCTTGTCTATTATCTTATATCTTTTGTTCAAAATTTCAGTGCACATAACTTTAGGTAATATTTGATGTTTTTGTACATCATGTGTATTTTCTAGTTTAATGCAAATTTTGTCTTCTTGATTTATTAAATGCGTTTCTGCGTCCTTATCAGCTTTATTTAATTGAGGGAAATTCTTTTCTTCTTTCTCTTCGCTTGCTTGTCTTTTACCTTCACCTAAAATATACAAAAATAAGATTTCAGACATATATCTTTTACATTACATTTCTTAGGAAATAGCAGTTGCTGCTTTTGAATATCGCACGAATCTTCTAATTTAAAAAAATGTGTCTTACCTTCGCAGTCAATTGAAGAAACCTCTGTATCCTTATCGACTTTATTTAATTCAAGAGATATTTCTTCTTCTTCAGAGGACTTCTTTACTTTTTTATCGTCTTCTTCTTTTTGTACATGATTGCAAGGTTCGGAATGAGCATTCTCCATACAATCTTGTTTAGGATGTAGCAATTGCTGGTTTTGAATATTACTTGAATTTTCTGTTTTTATAAAATGTTTGTCTTCCTTATCTTCCCGATTTATATCTACGTTTATATCAATTTGATCTGATTGGGGGGAATTTTTCATTTTTTTTTTTCTGGAAGGCTTCTTTTTTTTGCTGATTTGGTCTCTTAAAATGTCGTTGCTAAATTTCAAATCTGAATCCTTTTCATCTTCTTTACAATCTTCCGCTGTTTCGATTGCTTCATTTTTCTTTAGTTTTGAAGAGGAAATAGATATTTTCTCCGTATTTTCTTCCATATTAGGACTTGTTGCAATCTTATTAGAGTCTTTAATCTTGACAAATCTATCATGTGAATCTTCATCGATTCCTGAGTCCTTTTGTTGGTCCAACAACGAAGTATCCGGTGACAAATCTTTTATTTTAGGCGTATTAGTTTGTGTGTTCTTTAATGACGTGTTGTGTCGATTAAAACTTATAGTAGCTGGAAGTAATTGATCATTATTCAATCTATCTTCTACATTTTTATCTGTTTCAATATCTTTATCATTATTCGTAGAATCGGCTTTCTCTAGTGCGGGTATCAAGTTCCTTTTAACATTTTTTAACAATTCTGACTTGTGACTCACACACGTATTGTCATATTTCTTTCTGTTTATCGAGCTTTCGTTACTTGTTAATTTGTTGCTATTGTTATCTTCCGATTTGACAAGGGTATTCGATTCATTATCAAAATCATTGCCATTTTGTAAAGTTGATTGAGACAGAGACGACTGATAATGTGAACCATGTGAATTAAATATAGTATTTGATTCATTCATTATTGAACTTTGATTTTTGTAATTCTGTGCCTCTTTTTCACTTACAGATTTTGTTTTATTAGATATGGTATTATTTTCGGAACTTAATTTATTGTCCACTGCATTAGTTTCTTCATGATTCTGTCTCATGCGTTTATTTCCATACTTTATTATTCTAGATGTAGTACTGTTTTGAGAATGGACTCGAGGGGAAAGAGATTGCTCACTAGATTCAGTCTTACTGCGATCATTGGTCTTCAAGATGTTTCCTTCATTATCCAAGATACTTGTACGCATTTTTTTACGCGAGTACGGTATGCTATTGCTTTTCTTTGTAACTTCTTGCCAGCCTACATCAATACATTCCTTAGTATACTTTATTTGCGACGATTTTCTTGTCGATACTCTTGTTGATACTCTTCTTTCTGTACTCCTACCTTTGCCTTTTGCCTGATACGTGACGTTCTGCCTTTCATATCCTTCGCAGTCTTCTTCGCTGGAAAAAATGTACCTTTTAGATTTCTCGGCCACATATTTGGCCTGTTTCGCCGGAGACCTATATATAATATCGTAGTCGACGTCAGTGAGACTGCTGCTATCTTCGGTGTCGGTGTCGTTTGCCAAATTTCGCAGGATACTCGTCTTCAGTGCTACATAGTGCTTGTAATCCTTCACGCCGCAATGCTCCTTTATTTCAGTGTTCAGCACCTTCGTCCTTCTCCGTATCTTCCGCGACGGCCTGAATTTGTGCGTCAGGGAGTTGTCGATCATTCTGTCCGTGACGGAGTTGTCCGTGATTTCCCACGTGATGCTCTCGTGGGAACACATGGCGATGCGGCACTTTAAAAAGCATAAAATGGCAAACGTAAGGGCGTACAGACTTTCTCACCTTGCTTTGGAGGAAACTCGCTGTCGCTCGTCTTCGCGAGCGAAAAGAACAATTAAAGCCGTCGTTCGAAAGAATGTAATAATTTGTCATAGGAATTTTGAGGTTAGAAGTCGACGATCGTATGCGAGCACGTGCGAATCGAGACGTGATAACGTTTCTCACTCGGTTTCTCAGTAACAACGAAATGACAATCCCAAGTGAGAGATGTTACAGCGTGTCCTTCGCAGGAAAGACAGACTTCGTGGCAGATAAGTGATCGTAGCTTCTAAATAAGATCATTTTCTCGAAAGATTGAGGAACGGTCGGCGGTCCTCTAACCTCAAAAGCGGCGCCTCTCGATTTCGAGTACAGCTCGTTGCCCCAATTTCGAGTCTTGATGTTGCACACAACTGAGATACATACGTAGAAGAAAATTTCCTTGATTATCGAGAATATCTGTATTACTTCGCACTTCTTTTTTTTCTAACTTTAGCCCTAGTCATTGGTCACTTCGCAAGAATAAACAATGAAAATAACTGCCTGAACTCCTAGAGCACTTTTACCGCGCTTTCTTATGACACCATTGACACCGCACGTGACGTGAGTACCGGAGCAGTGTTCTCAACCTAAAAGAGGAACTACTGCTGTGTTACATATATAGATTTATATATTTTTGTATATATTTAGCCTGGGTCTCCTGCCGACCCTTAATTTTATTTTAATTAACACATAAAAGTTCTTAGGAAGAATGAACTTTTAATAAATATATTTATTTAGAAACTGAGTTTGTGCAGATATCTTCTCACTCTCATAGGTCATTAACCATTCTATGAATTATCTAAAAATATTGGACGTAAATTATAGATTTTCAGTACTGGCAGTGAATATCGGAACGCAGCCTTGGTAGGATGACTTCGATCAAGATCCGATTAACTTAGTCAACGATTAACATCGACATCTATGCTATTAAAATTTTATAATTGATATATATAAAAGAAAATATTCAGGACAACGAATCGCGTAGTTAGAAATTTTCTGTAAATTTGACGGTTGAATTAATCGCTGATAAATAAAATTAATCGGGACTCGGCCAAATCACCGGTTTAGATCCAGAAACGAATCCGTGCAGGAATTCAGATTTTTATGACTGTTATTATATATGCATATATACCTACCTATATAACAATTCGTGCGGGCTCATGTTACCTTCACGGCGTGATTATCACACCGTGCATGCACGGACGCATCATGCTGGCTTCACGAAGTGATTTTGGCATACGTGCGCGCATAGAAGGTCGCACTATGCCATCACGTGTGATTACACGTGTGATGGTACAGTGATTACGCACACGTGATAGCATAGTGAACACATACGTGATGGCATAGTGCGATCTTTTACGATAAATATATAATTGATGATAAATTTATATATTGATCGTAAAAGATCGCACTACATATAAACATAATATTTAAATAGCATATAAAATGGCAAAAACGTTACAAATACGTATAAATTCGGGTACGATTTATTGTATCAGAATTGTATGCGAATTTGTACATATAATATATATTATATAGGTATATATATATTATAATATCCGCGCGCGATTTATTATATTATAATATTTAATAACAAAATGCCCGCATAGCAATTAAAATAGCAATTTTATTGTAATTGTTATTTTATTATATCATATTATTTTTATTATTTTATTTAATTATGCAAATTGTGTAAGTCTATATAAATGAGATCATGAAATGTGTTTATCCAAGTTTGATCTCCACGATCCATACGCATCTCACGCCTAGCGACCCCGCGGGGCCGCGTGCGTTCATTGTTCGCCAGCCTACGTGACTCGCTCGTGGCGACTGGCGTGTACGTGCCGGCAGCAGCGGCTGTTGTCATTTGTCGTGATCCGAACGTCCTCGCGGTAACATTTCGCGTGTCCGCCTGTCCGCGCCTCGCTATTCGCCCCTCGTCGCCGTTGTCTTCGTCGTTCGGCGTCTCGCAGGAGTCGCAGGCACGCGCGGCCTCAAGCCTGTCCGCCTGTCCGCGCCTCGCCATTCGTCCCTCGTCGCCGTCGTCTTCGTCGTTCGGCGTCTCGGAGGCACGCGCGACCGTCGCCCGCTCGCGAGACCTAACCTCGTTCACCGTTGGTTGGAAAAATTATAAAAAAGTGCTCTCATCGCACAAAGCAGTGGCCGGATACACACACATATATATATTATAATATATATTTTTCTATAAATTGTAAGTATAATTTATAATGTAATTAAAATAATGTAATTAATTAATTGTAATTTAATGTAATGTAATTAATTTAATGTAACTAATTCTTTATATACCTAAGTTTCTTGATTTCCGACAGAATTAACGAATTTATTTCTAATTCTCTAACTTTTTTTTTTATTGTTTTCCAGGTTGGCGGATTTAATGGAGGAATCTCACGTTTACGCGGCGCGAACCGATCGACGATTGCGGTCTGGTCACTCCCTGGAAGTATCCCCTGATGATGCTGTCGTGGAAGATGGCGGTCATATACGTTCGCGTGTCGCGTTAATGAATTTGTCGCCTTTTTTAATATAACACGTGTGTCTTTTCGAGGTGTGGAATTTCAGTGTTTTACTGCTGAATCGCGTTAAGACCGTCTTAAGTAATGTCTTAAGATGCTAATACGGCTCTGTGATTGGTTCATGACATCTTAAGATTGAACTTAAGACGGTCTTAAATAACTAATTACTTAAATTCAAAACTGTGTTACTTTCTTGTTTTTATGTATTGCATCACTGTTGCGGCGAACAGTTTTAATATAAAGATTTTCATGTGACACATGCGAAAGGATCTTGCACCAAATCACGGGAAAATGTATCCCTGTCAAATTGGCTGAAAATTTAGTATTATGTAGTTTATGACGTCCTGACGTCCTGACGTCGTGGACTACATCATACTAAATTTTCAGCCAATTTGACCGGGATCCATTTTCCCGTGGTTTGGTGCGGGGTCCTTTAAATTTGTTGGTTTCAACAGTTGCCGGCGCATCGAGTGTAAGTTTTGAAATAAAAATGTTTATAAAATATATATTTTGTTTTTTAATTTAACGTTTTTATAACTGTAATAGTACATATTATATATATTAAAAGTAGGGTACAAGGTGAGAGCAATTGATGCTCATATGACCCGCACGCATGCGGCACTCACGCGTGCGAGTCATATGAGCATCATTTGAGGACGCATCTGTCTAGCACCATGAGTTCACGCCGTGCAAATTATCCGCACGACGTGAATGCATCGTGAGCTCACTTAGCGGGCATTTTGTTATCTGGGTACCTATAAACGCGCTTATTGTATCACGTTGGAAAGAGTTTATTGCTTCTGCTGGCGTTTATCCTGATTAGTAAAATTTATTTTAGATAAAGTCTACAATTTGAAATTTCAATAAAATATCGGCTACTTTATGTGTAAGAATATATGATAAATATAACTGACGTAAAGGGCTTTTCTTGCACAGCAAGAAGTAAGAAAATCGCGCGTCTCCTCCTGTTATTATTTAATGTCTATCATCTCATTAAACGTAGTATACGATTGCTATTACATGCCGAAGCTGCAACTTCGGCATAACGATTCGCTCGGGTGAGGGAAAAGTTCATAAAACGGATAGGAAAAATGTTTTTACGGAACAGCGATCCTATATATATCTGTTTTATATTTATTCTTTTCGATAATATAAAATTACGTTAATAACACGAGACGCCTATGTTACAATATTTCACAATGTAACCACGTCTTCGACACAATTGCGGGACGCGATTGAGGGACCGCGTTTAAATGCACGATCGCATCGAGCCAATTTCAATATGCCATCGCGTGCGGAAGTACCGATACGAATTGCATTTTGATTCGCAATAGCGGATCTACGTTCTTGCCGGATTTAAAATTAATACTCCTACGTCTTTTAAAAACAGCTCGATCTGTAGGTCTATGTAATGTAATTAACATAAGAAATACTTACATCAAGTCATATTTCAGAAGTAGATACACATAAAAAATATAATTAACATAGACCCTATCTCGATCGGCATTACTTGACAAAATAAATTTTTAAGGCTCATAAGAAAACAAAATGAAAACTAAGTAAAAAAATGATATATTAGCATACATCTGTATGCCAGGAGCCTTTCGATATCTTCCTGAAGCTTGAGCTACGTTAGCATATTGTTAGATCCGCTACTGTTTGTTATTGTCGACCGTTCCGCAAAACGAGCAAAGTTTGATTATCTCGGCGAAGACTCAACCTCACGCTATTCTCGCTTTCGAAGAAAAATAAAAAGATCGAAAAAGAAATCGAAGACTTCGCTTGAGAAAAACAGTCGCGCGCATTTTGTTATAACCGTTGTAAAATAGATATACCTGGTATAAATAATACGAGAACTATATTACAAAAATATACAGCGTCAGTAAAGTGACGCCAGTTACATTCCACATTAAACCATCTCAACAATTATGATTTCTTATCACTATACTAATTACATATAAATACATCTTATATACATCCTTCGCGTATGATTCGTGTTAGTTGGTAGTAACAGTATTGCATACATATGTGAATTCACTACCTTGAATAAAAATACAGAAAATAATATACCGCGCGACGGACAGTTCCTCTTCTTATTTGACCTGTATGTTTACGCAATCATTTTATGATGTGTGTTGACACGACACTTTTAAATAAGGGTAACTAAACGGTCGATTATGAAGATCTCGAGATATAGCCGAAAAATGTTACAATCAAGTTGATCAGCATTAATTCCGTTAACCGCCAGGCTTCTACACACAACTGAACTTGACACCTGAAAATTCGACAGCAATGTAAATTCGGAAATAAGGATATTCTTCCGAGACGCGTATTCACACGTTCATAATCGCATTAATATATTGTTTTTTTATGTTTTTATAATATAAAACTTTCAATATATTAATAAATATTGTATATTCATATATTATATATTCGCAATTACCTTTGATGTGAATTTTTAAGACGTTCTTTCTTTCGTTGTTTCGAGGGCAATGTGTATTTTATCGAATAATCTCAGAATCAAAACGCGCTCGATCGTACAATTATATTTAACGGTTTATGTAAGAATTAAATGTTTGTACCGTCGTCACTGGAGTAGCAGTTATGGCAGTGGAGCTTATGATTTCGGACGCGCACGTCCGTTCCCATCAATCCATCGCCGAGACGCACGTGGCACACGCAACACTTGAAGCATTCCATATGATAAAACAATCGTAGACTCTCGATTATCATCGCGGCGCCTCGACCTAAGAGATCGTAAGGATATTTATAACGGTGAAAGAACGTTTTAGAGTTTTAGCCAATTAAATTACCTAATTCTTCTCCGCAATGCGAACACTTTTTCTTCCCGCTTACGCTCAGCATTTTTTCCTGATTCCCATTGTTATTCGCGATTGGCGCGTGTTGCGTTTTTTGAGACTGTAGTGTATATTGTGGCGATTGATGTTGCACAGTCAAATGTTCTTGATTGTGAACTTGCTCCGGCCTGAAAAGAAAATTTTCATAAATTATAAAAAACAAGATTTTGAAAAGAAGAAAGTTAAAATATAAAGAAAAAATAAGAGTAGATATATTATTTTTAGTTATTCAAAAAATTTTGTTTATGTATTATTACTGAAAAATAATTTCTATAGTTTGTTAAATGATTTTTTTTTCGTAAATCGCCGAATGCTAATTAAACGTACCTTCGCCTTGTTAAAAGAGGTTTCTCCTGCGTTTTATTCTGTACCCTTTGTGTTAGAGTTTGTATGATAGAATCGGGTAGCGGTTTGCTATCTGTCCGAATTGGAGCGTTATATAGTACGGAAGTGCCAGTTACATGCGGTTGAGATTTTCGCGCCGGTGATCGTTGGTTTCTCTCATTAATCCTCCTTTGTTCCGCCTCCTGTCGAGAAACAGTTCAGATAGAAGGACTTATCTCATTATATGCTATATGTGTACTAGACAAGTATTCGATTTTATTAGAAATTTAATAGAATATATGATAAAAATTAGGATAACTGAAAAATTAAATCTAAAAAAAAACGAATAAAAATAAAATCTTATTTCAAGAATAATAAATGGTTTACAATTAGTATTTTTTGGTAATAGATTTAACATGTTTTTAAAAATTACAGGACTATATAAAGAAAATAATATTTATGCCAATTAATATAAATAATTCTGATACGCACTTGAATAAGCCAATGTTGATAGTTCACATCGTGAGCGCCTCTTGGCACGTCACTCTTTCTTCGCTGGACCCATTGATCACCTTGAACAATTCGTGGACGCGGTACTGCGCTTAATGCCTGTAAGGTCTGCCTGGACATTTGTTGAC